>CM038720.1:8820461-8855461 GCA_021613375.1 Megaleporinus macrocephalus | reverse complement strand
TCTTCATACTCTCTTCATACTCTCTTCATACTCTCCTCATACTCTCTTCATACTCTCTTCATACTCTCATACTCCTCATACTCTCTTCATACTCATACTCCTCATACTCTCTTCATACTCATACTCCTCATACTCTCTTCATACTCATACTCCTCATACTCTCTTCATACTCTCTTCATACTCTCTTCATACTCATACTCCTCATACTCTCTTCATACTCTCTTCATACTCTCTTCATACTCTCTTCATACTCTCCTCATACTCTCTTCATACTCATACTCCTCATACTCTCTTCATACTCTCTTCATACTCTCTTCATACTCTCTTCATACTCTCCTCATACTCTCCTCATACTCTCTTCATACTCTCCTCATACTCTCTTCATACTCTCCTCATACTCTCCTCATACTCTCCTCTTACTCTCCTCTTACTCTCCTCATACTCTCTTCATACTCATACTCCTCATACTCTCTTCATACTCTCTTCATACTCTCTTCATACTCTCCTCATACTCTCTTCATACTCTCTTCATACTCTCTTCATACTCTCTTCATACTCTCTTCATACTCTCTTCATACTCTCCTCATACTCTCTTCATACTCTCTTCATACTCTCCTCATACTCTCTTCATACTCTCTTCATACTCTCTTCATACTCTCCTCATACTCTAATACTCTCTTCATACTCTCCTCATACCCTCCTCATACTCTCTTCATACTCTCTTCATACTCTCTTCATACTCTCTTCATACTCTCCTCATACTCTCTTCATACTCTCTTCATACTCTCTTCATACTCTCCTCATACTCTCTTCATACTCTCCTCATACTCTCCTCATACTCTCTTCATACTCTCTTCATACTCTCTTCATACTCTCCTCATACTCTCTTCATACTCTCCTCATACTCTCTTCATACTCTCTTCATACTCTCTTCATACTCTCTTCATACTCTCTTCATACTCTCTTCATACTCTCCTCATACTCTCCTCATACTCTCTTCATACTCTCTTCATACTCTCTTCATACTCTCTTCATACTCTCCTCATACTCTCTTCATACTCTCTTCATACTCTCATACTCCTCATACTCTCTTCATACTCTCTTCATACTCTCATACTCCTCATACTCTCTTCATACTCTCTTCATACTCATACTCCTCATACTCTCTTCATACTCTCTTCATACTCTTCATACTCCTCATACTCTCTTCATACTCTTCATACTCCTCATACTCTCTTCATACTCTCCTCATACTCTCTTCATACTCTCCTCATACTCTCTTCATACTCTTCATACTCTCTTCATACTCCTCATACTCTCCTCATACTCTCCTCATACTCTCTTCATACTCTCTTCATACTCTTCATACTCTCTTCATACTCCTCATACTCTCTTCATACTCTTCATACTCTCTTCATACTCCTCATACTCTCTTCATACTCCTCATACTCTCTTCATACTCTCTTCATACTCTCTTCATACTCTCTTCATACTCTCTTCATACTCCTCATACTCTCTTCATACTCTCCTCATACTCTCTTCATACTCTCTTCATACTCTCTTCATACTCCTCATACTCTCTTCATACTCTCTTCATACTCTCTTCATACTCTCTTCATACTCTCTTCATACTCTCTTCATACTCTCTTCATACTCCTCATACTCTCTTCATACTCCTCATACTCTCCTCATACTCTCCTCATACTCTCTTCATACTCTGTGTGGTGGTTTGTTGGGAGATGATGGAGGTGATGGAGATGATGGAACAGGTTAACTGTTGATCTTTAACGGCTGTTTTCTTACAAAGTCTGTAAACTGTCGTCTTCTGAGTAACGTCAGTCTTTTCAGATCCAGACCAGCTCCACACGAGTGAAGATGATCCTCATCTAGGAGTTAAATCTAAGGAGGTAGACTGCGAGGCTGGTGGTGTCTGAGTTTCTTCCCCTGACGCAGTGTGTTCACTTAGTTTCAGTTTTAGGTGTGCTGTTTAGGCAGCTATGCTAGCTTTAGCCTATGCTAGCACACAGTATGAATGCTTGCAACAGCCTGTACTAAAGTATGAAGTGGTGAGCGCGTGGAGTCGAGAAGTTCTGATTGTTGTTGATTGTTTCTCAGTCAGTAGGGTACTGGAGAACATCAGCTCACACATCGTTAACACAGCAATTAAGATATTATTGTAGATGATATACATCACACACCCCTAGTATATATAGTTTGTGATTTACATGCATGATGCACAACTACTACTGACTGCTGAACTGATAAGATAAACTTTTATTAGTCCCACAGTGGGGAAAGTCACCATGTTACAGGAGCAAAAGGAGAGCAAGGCACTCATATAAAAAATAGATAAATAAACAGCACAGTATATACAATATAAATAATAAAAAGTCAAGAACTCTTAAGGTTGTATCTTCTTAAACACACTGCACTATCATACAAAGTTCAGATGTTTTCAGCTTTTGAATACTGGTTTGAGAAAGGTTTCTGAAGGAAGGTTTAAAAAAAAAAAAAAAAAAAAATAATAATAACAACTGGGGACCCTCTGTCGCGGCTGTCTACAGTCGGATGTGACGACACAGGGACTGTTAGTAAAGTCCTATTTACACCAAAGCTGAAGCAATGCACAGCAAACATATGCTGCTCCATAACACTTACTTACTATTTCACAGATGTGACCCACATATAGGAGAAACCAGCCAATCAAAAGCTCCATAAAAACAGCCAATCATTAGGCTTGAATGTCATCGGACGGTACATTAAAAAAATAAACGAAACATCCACTTCATCATCGTGACATGTGTGGGTCACATCTACTGTGAAGTAGTAAGTAAGCGTTCAGTAGAGACTGAAGTTCAGTGGTGAGGGGGAAGCCAGCACTCACTCCAGGCTGAGCCACTGTTTAACCTAGGAGTTACACCATTCTTATTATTATCAACAACCTTAACTGGAAAAGTGTATTACATGAAGGAAACGTGTGAGGAACGAGGGATTATTAAACGACAAGTAGAGGAGTGCAGGTCAGGGTGTTTGAGGATCTACACAGTGAGCACTGTAGGTTTAACAAAACCATAATGTTTGGGATGCTTGAAAATGAATGAGACTCTATGGGGGGAAAATAGAGGGATGAGAAAAACGACAAACAGACGAGTGCGGGTCAAACCAACACTACAGTCATGGTCGGGGGTCTGCTCTGAGTCAGCGTATGTAAAACGGTGTCTGTCGGTGGAGCAGAAGTTCAGTAGACTGGCGTGCACTTTTCCATCCTATTCATTCTCTATGAGAAATAATTCAGGAAAAAATTATTGAAAAAAAATTATTATTGTTTTCCAGAATCCATGCATCAGATCAAAAAGCTGAATCACACAATCAGACCGGACAATCTAGAGAACGGGACAAATTACGGGGCAAAGATCTGGCAGAAAGCCAAAAACGATCTACACCAGGCCTGTATATGTATACAGGATAAACGAGCATCCCCAGCGTTCCTGGTGCTCCTACATCCTCTTTGTGTTCCAGGCTGCGGGACATTCAGGCCGAGGCTGGCTTTTTGTGAAGCACAGCTTCGGTCCTGGTTTACATATGCTACATTCCCAGCTCGCCGAGCCTCGAAAAGAAAAAAAATAATGTTGTAAATTTGGGCTGCGCCAACAGCTCCAGCCTGGGATTAGTAAACAGTGTCCAGCCTAATGCTTCTACCTGACGTGGATGACCACGCACTGCATGTCTGAGCCCAAACTGAAGCTTCCCTTCCGTCCCCAGCGCAGCATGTGAGCCACAAAACAGCGAGAACTTCAGGTCAAACGAGGGCCGGCCGCAGACTAGAGCGATTTAGCAAGTCTTGATCTGGAGCCCAACGATCAGCTGCAGAGAATCCAAGTCTTTGAAAAGAGTAAGTGAAGTGTGGCTGATATAAAGCTTAGCACGTTTTATAGGGATCGGGTTATTTGTGTCACAGAATATCGTTCTTTTTCAAATAGAACCGGATTTAGGAAGTAGAACGATATAAATATCAGCATTTATAGGCGTCTGGTGAGCAGTTTGCTCAGAGTTAGTACTAGGGCTGTGAATGAACAAAAACCTGGCGATACAATAAACAATATCACAATATACAGCGATACTGCAAACAAAGTGATATACTGTGATTTTTCAAATCCTACTATTAAAACACACCACTATATGAACAGGTTTATCAATGTTTACAATAGCATTGCGTCCTTGTGCTGCTTGTTAATGTTGGAGTGGAGCTGAAAATGGATTACAACACTGCCATCTAGTGGTCAAAGCTTTAAATACAACACACAATGATACACTGTCTGCCAGGAATCTGTGTATTGATACTGTGTTTTGGAGAATCAATAGAGTATCGCCAAACATAATATCCCGATATTCGATATTTCAATATTTTCTTACATCCCTAGTTAGTATGCATAGCCTCGTAGTCTACCTCCTTAGATTTAACTCCTAGGCTTGACTCTGGATCTAAAAAGACTGACGTTGCTCAGAAGACGGCAGTTTACAGACTTTATAAGGAAGCAGCCGTTAAAGATCTCTCCACAGCTAACCTGTTCATCACCTCCTAACGAACCACCACACAGAGTATGAGGAGTATGAAGAGAGTATGAGGAGTATGAAGAGTATAAACAGAGTATGAACAGAGTATGAAGAGTATAAACAGAGTATGAAGAGAGTATGAAGAGAGTATGAGGAGTATGAAGAGAGTATGAAGAGAGTATGAGGAGTATGAACAGAGTATGAGGAGTATGAACAGAGTATGAGGAGTATGAAGAGAGTATGAGGAGTATGAAGAGAGTATGAGGAGTATGAACAGAGTATGAGGAGTATAAACAGAGTGTGAGGAGTTAGAAGAGAGTATGAGGAGTATGAAGAGAGTATGAGGAGTATGAAGAGTATAAACAGAGTATGAACAGAGTATGAAGAGTATAAACAGACTTCATGAAGAGAGTATGAAGAGAGTGTGAGGAGTATGAAGAGAGTGTGAGGAGTATGAAGAGAGTATGAAGAGAGTATGAAGAGAGTGTGAGGAGTATGAAGAGAGTGTGAGGAGTATGAAGAGAGTGTGAGGAGTATGAAGAGAGTATGAAGAGAGTATGAGGAGTATGAAGAGAGTATGAGGAGTATGAAGAGAGTATGAGGAGTATGAAGAGAGTATGAGGAGTATGAAGAGAGTGTGAGGAGTATGAAGAGAGTGTGAGGAGAGTGTGAAGAGAGTATGAAGAGAGTATGAGGAGAGTATAAGGAATATGAAGAGAGTATGAGGAGTATGAAGAGAGTATGAAGAGAGTATGAGGAGTATGAAGAGAGTATGAGGAGTATAAAGAGAGTATGAGGAGTATGAAGAGAGTATGAGGGGTATGAAGAGAGTGTGAGGAGTATGAAGAGAGTATAAGGAGTATGAAGAGAGTATGAGGAGTATGAAGAGAGTATGAGGAGTATGAAGAGAGTATGAGGAGTATGAAGAGAGTGTGAGGAGTATAAAGAGAGTATGAGGAGTATAAAGAGAGTGTGAGGAGTATGAAGAGAGTGTGAGGAGTATGAAGAGAGTATGAGGAGTATGAAGAGAGTATAAGGAGTATGAAGAGAGTATGAGGAGTATGAAGAGAGTATGAGGGGTATGAAGAGAGTATGAGGAGTATGAAGAGAGTGTGAGGAGTATGAAGAGAGTATGAGGAGTATGAAGAGAGTATGAGGAGTATGAAGAGAGTGTGAGGGGTATGAAGAGAGTGTGAGGAGTATGAAGAGAGTATGAGGAGTATGAAGAGAGTGTGAGGGGTATGAAGAGAGTGTGAGGAGTATGAAGAGAGTGTGAGGAGTATGAAGAGAGTATAAGGAGTATGAAGAGAGTATGAGGAGTATGAAGAGAGTATGAGGAGTATGAAGAGAGTATGAGGAGTATGAAGAGAGTATGAGGAGTATGAAGAGAGTATGAGGGGTATGAAGAGAGTATGAGGAGTATGAAGAGAGTATGAGGAGTATGAAGAGAGTATGAGGAGTATGAAGAGAGTGTGAGGAGTATGAAGAGAGTATGAGGAGTATGAAGAGAGTGTGAGGAGTATGAAGAGAGTATGAGGTGTATGAAGAGAGTATAAGGAGTATGAAGAGAGTATGAGGAGTATGAAGAGAGTATGAGGAGTATGAAGAGAGTGTGAGGAGTATGAAGAGAGTATGAGGAGTATGAAGAGAGTGTGAGGAGTATGAAGAGAGTATGAGGAGTATGAAGAGAGTATGAGGAGTATGAACAGAGTGTGAGGAGTATGAACAGAGTGTGAGGAGTATGAAGGAGTGCGCTGTCCAAGACGGACCTAAACCAGTTAAGGTGTCTGGCTAAACACACACTCAGCAAACTTCAGCGAGTCATTCACTAAACAAGAACCTTCACCTGATGACGCTGGGATTTAATCCAGCCCCCACCACAACCCAGACTAGCGGGATAAAGCAGAACATATCCTTTAAGAAGTGCAAGCTAGTAAAATATAAGACTTTTACAAACACGTTTTTAAATAATGCACAATATTGTTTATTATCGTTATTACAGAAAATATCAAGATATCAATTTTGGTCAATATCGTACAACCCTACCTCCAAACTACTGTAAAGTAAAAACACTGCCTCCGAAATCAGGCAGCTCATTCACAAGCATGTAATGATATTCTATGAGGACACAAAGCTAAGTGTCTCACACTAAACCACTTACAATGAGTTTGTTTACACTGCAACGTTCTAACCACTCACAAAGTTTAAAAATTGGGTGCAATTTCCCTTCATGTGTGAGGGCTTCACCTTGACTTCCAACTAAAGATGAAAGAATCGATCAGCCATGTATCGGTATCGGACGATTTGTAATTGTTACGTCCTCTAGACGTAGGACGCAACAAATATTTCAAGTGAGTGCCCACTCAGCACCAGACCAAGCACACACGACTCAAAATAATTAAATATGATTTTTATTGCTCTGAACTAAAACTTTTGTCAATTTTCCAGCTTCAAAACATAATAAGAAACAAAAGAAAACAGGATTCAGTGACTTCAGGGTGAACCCAGGCCAGAACAATCAACAAAATCATCTTACTAACCCTGAAAACAAAGAAAATCAAATACAAAACACTACCCTACCTTCTCTCTCTCCAGAAACAGAGGCAAAAGGTGTCAACAAAAAAGGCTGCTCACTCCTACAAACCCTGAGCACTAAACATTAGAACAAACAAACCCAAAAAAAGAAACAACAAACAAGTTTGGTCTGTGCTGGTGGGCCTTCACTGGAGCAGCGCGTGTCGGCTCAGACGGGGGGAAAAGGTGCAGCTCTCTTGGACTCCAGACAAAGAGGCCTTTTAGATCTCCAGCCAATAGAACGTGAGCACGGGCGGAGCAACAAGCAGCAAACCTAGGGACAGACCAAAGAAACAGATCTCCAAACTAGTTTAGCTGATCGATGGCGTTCAACAAATGAGCCCAATATCTGTATTTACAGCTAGCGTTTCATCCTAGAAGAGGAGAACCTCCTCCAACCAGCTCCCTGCAATTCCTCTCTGAACCACTAGGTGGAAACACACACCGTTTCATTTTCAACAGACTGACTAAAGCAGCGGCCTCACGAGAACAGTTTACGAAGTTTACAGCATGTGCTGATAGAAAACATGTGGTCTGTCTGTGTATGTGACTCTCAGTCAGGACAGTTTATAACATCTGTAACATTAGTAACATCAGCGTCTCTCACGGAGAACCAAGACAAAGACATTTAACACACTAATCTGATACACACTTCAGATACAACACACACTGAACACAGTGAGTATCAGTAAACAGCAGAGCTACACACACAGCTAACACAAAACAAACAACCCAGAACACCTACAGACCAGATCTGACCGGTACCAACAGAACAGCAGCAGAAACAGCCAGAGAGCTAAAGAACCACAGACAGAGTGATTGAGTTTATAGTTCTAGATAAGCAGCTCTTCTCGGCTGTAGAAGACGTTCATTCTGCTGCTTAATATTCCACCTGGATCTACGCTCTGCTGTTCCTAGTAGAGATACTTTTCAGATGTGGCTCTTCTGGAGCTTATCAAGAGGTTTACACCACATAGACCAACTTCTAATTTAGTTAAAATATTATACTGTTTAACATGAGCTCGTTAAAAATGATAATAAACCAGTTTGCGCTAATAATATGTAGCCCTGCCGTGTCTAATAGCCCCGCCCTCGATCGGTATCGGCTATCGGCCAATCGCACTGAAAAGTGAATACGATCGGAATCGGCCTCAAAAACGCTGAACGGTCCATCTCTAATTATATATATAAATAAAAGAGTTGTGCAATATTGACAAAAACTAATATCTGGATATTTTCTGTAATTAAATAATGGTAAGAAACTATATTGTGCATTATATAAAAATATGCTTGTAAAAGTTTTATATTTTACTAGCTTACACTTCCTAAAGGATAAAATTATCCATCCATCCATATTCTGCTTTATCCCACTAGTCGGGGTCAGTCCCAGCGTCATCAGGTGAGGCTCTTTTATAGAAAATGACTCGCTGAAGTTTGCTGAGTGTGTGTTTAGCTCTGTCTTGGACAGCTCACTCCTGAACCTCTTCATACTCTCCTCATACTCTCTTCATACTCTCCTCATACTCTCTTCATACTCTCCTCATACTCTCCTCATACTCTCCTCATACTCTCCTCATACTCTCCTCATACTCTCCTCATACTCTCTTCATACTCTCCTCATACTCTCCTCATACTCTCTTCATACTCTCCTCATACTCTCCTCATACTCTCCTCATACTCTCCTCATACTCTCCTCATACTCTCCTCATACTCTCTTCATACTCTCCTCATACTCTCCTCATACTCTCCTCATACTCTCCTCATACTCTCCTCATACTCTCCTCATACTCTCTTCATACTCTCCTCATACTCTCTTCATACTCTCCTCATACTCTCCTCATACTCTCCTCATACTCTCCTCATACTCTCCTCATACTCTCTTCATACTCTCCTCATACTCTCCTCATACTCTCCTCATACTCTCCTCATACTCTCTTCATACTCTCCTCATACTCTCCTCATACTCTCTTCATACTCTCTTCATACTCTCCTCATACTCTTCATACTCTCTTCATACTCTCTTCATACTCTCCTCATACTCTCTTCATACTCCTCATACTCTCTTCATACTCTCCTCATACTCTCCTCATACTCTCCTCATACTCTCTTCATACTCTCTTCATACTCTCTTCATACTCTCCTCATACTCTTCATACTCTCTTCATACTCTCCTCATACTCTCTTCATACTCTCTTCATACTCTCATACTCCTCATACTCTCTTCATACTCTCTTCATACTCATACTCCTCATACTCTCCTCATACTCTCCTCATACTCTCTTCATACTCTCTTCATACTCTCTTCATACTCTCTTCATACTCTCCTCATACTCTTCATACTCTCTTCATACTCTCCTCATACTCTCTTCATACTCTCTTCATACTCTCATACTCCTCATACTCTCTTCATACTCTCTTCATACTCATACTCCTCATACTCTCTTCATACTCTCTTCATACTCTTCATACTCCTCATACTCTCTTCATACTCTCCTCATACTCTCTTCATACTCTCCTCATACTCTCTTCATACTCTCCTCATACTCTCTTCATACTCTTCATACTCTCTTCATACTCCTCATACTCTCCTCATACTCTCCTCATACTCTCCTCATACTCTCTTCATACTCTCTTCATACTCTTCATACTCTCTTCATACTCCTCATACTCTCTTCATACTCTTCATACTCTCTTCATACTCCTCATACTCTCCTCATACTCTCCTCATACTCTCCTCATACTCTCCTCATACTCTGTGTGGTGGTTTGTTGGGAGATGATGGAACAGGTTAACTGTTGATCTTTAACGGCTGTTTTCTTACAAAGTCTGTAAACTGTCGTCTTCTGAGTAACATCAGTCTTTTCAGATCCAGACCAGCTCCACACGAGTGAAGATGATCCTCATCTAGGAGTTAAATCTAAGGAGGTAGACTGCGAGGCTGGTGGTGTCTGAGTTTCTTCCCCTGACGCAGTGTGTTCACTTAGTTTCAGTTTTAGGTGTGTTGTTCAGGCAGCTATGCTAGCTTTAGCCTATGCTAGCACACAGTATGAATGCTCGCAACAACCTGTACTAAAGTATGAAGTGGTGAGCGCGTGGAGTCGAGAAGTTCTGATTGTTGTTGATTGTTTCTCAGTCAGTAGGGTACTGGAGAACATCAGCTCACACATCGTTAACACAGCAATTAAGATATTATCGTATATTATATTTATCACACACCCCTAGTATATATAGTTTGTGATTTACATGCATGATGCACAACTACTACTGACTGCTGAACTGATAAGATAAACCTTTATTAGTCCCACAGTGGGGAAAGTCACCATGTTACAGGAGCAAAAGGAGAGCAAGGCACTCATATAAAAAATAGATAAATAAACAGCACAGTATATACAATATAAATAATAAAAAGTCAAGAACTCTTAAGGTTGTATCTTCTTAAACACACTGCACTATCATACAAAGTTCAGATGTTTTCAGCTTTTGAATACTGGTTTGAGAAAGGTTTCTGAAGGAAGGTTTTAAAAAAAAATAATAATAATAATAATAATAATAACTGGGGACCCTCTGTCGCGGCTGTCTACAGTCGGATGTGACGACACAGGGACTGTTAGTAAAGTCCTATTTACACCAAAGCTGAAGCAATGCACAGCAAACATATGCTGCTCCATAACACTTACTTACTATTTCACAGATGTGACCCACATATAGGAGAAACCAGCCAATCAAAAGCTCCATAAAAACAGCCAATCATTAGGCTTGAATGTCATCGGACGGTACATTAAAAAAATAAACGAAACATCCACTTCATCATCGTGACATGTGTGGGTCACATCTACTGTGAAGTAGTAAGTAAGCGTTCAGTAGAGACTGAAGTTCAGTGGTGAGGGGGAAGCCAGCACTCACTCCAGGCTGAGCCACTGTTTAACCTAGGAGTTACACCATTCTTATTATTATCAACAACCTTAACTGGAAAAGTCTATTTCCTGAAGGAAACGTGTGAGGAACGAGGGATTAATAAACGACAAGTAGAGGAGTGCAGGTCAGGGTGTTTGAGGATCTGCCCTGAGTGAGCACTGTAGGTTTAACCAAACCATAATGTTTGGGATGCTTGAAAATGAATGAGACTCTATGGGGGGAAAATAGAGGGATGAGAAAAACGACAAACAGACGAGTGCGGGTCAAACCAACACTACAGTCATGGTCGGGGGTCTGCTCTGAGTCAGCGTATGTAAAACGGTGTCTGTCGGTGGAGCAGAAGTTCAGTAGACTGGCGTGCACTTTTCCATCCTATTCATTCTCTATGAGAAATAATTCAGGAAAAAATTATTGAAAAAAAATTATTATTGTTTTCCAGAATCCATGCATCAGATCAAAAAGCTGAATCACACAATCAGACCGGACAATCTAGAGAACGGGACAAATTACGGGGCAAAGATCTGGCAGAAAGCCAAAAACGATCTACACCAGGCCTGTATATGTATACAGGATAAACGAGCATCCCCAGCGTTCCTGGTGCTCCTACATCCTCTTTGTGTTCCAGGCTGCGGGACATTCAGGCCGAGGCTGGCTTTTTGTGAAGCACAGCTTCGGTCCTGGTTTACATATGCTACATTCCCAGCTCGCCGAGCCTCGAAAAGAAAAAAAATAATGTTGTAAATTTGGGCTGCGCCAACAGCTCCAGCCTGGGATTAGTAAACAGTGTCCAGCCTAATGCTTCTACCTGACGTGGATGACCACGCACTGCATGTCTGAGCCCAAACTGAAGCTTCCCTTCCGTCCCCAGCGCAGCATGTGAGCCACAAAACAGCGAGAACTTCAGGTCAAACGAGAGCCGGCCGCAGACTAGAGCGATTTAGCAAGTCTTGATCTGGAGCCCAACGATCAGCTGCAGAGAATCCAAGTCTTTGAAAAGAGTAAGTGAAGTGTGGCTGATATAAAGCTTAGCACGTTTTATAGGGATCGGGTTATTTGTGTCACAGAATATCGTTCTTTTTCAAATAGAACCGGATTTAGGAAGTAGAACGATATAAATATCAGCATTTATAGGCGTCTGGTGAGCAGTTTGCTCAGAGTTAGTACTAGGGCTGTGAATGAACAAAAACCTGGCGATACAATAAACAATATCACAATATACAGCGATACTGCAAACAAAATGATATACTGTGATTTTTCAAATCCTACTATTAAAACACACCACTGTATGAACAGGTTTGTCAATGCTTACAATAGCATTGCGTCCTTGTGCTGCTTGTTAATGTTGGAGTGGAGCTGAAAATGGATTACAACTCTGCCATCTAGTGGTCAGAGGTTTAAATACAACACACAATGATACACTGTCTGCCAGGAATCTGTGTATTGATACTGTGTTTTGGAGAATCAATAGAGTATCACCAAACATAATATCCCGATATTCGATATTTCAATATTTTCTTACATCCCTAGTTAGTATGCATAGCCTCGTAGTCTACCTCCTTAGATTTAACTCCTAGGCTTGACTCTGGATCTAAAAAGACTGACGTTGCTCAGAAGACGGCAGTTTACAGACTTTATAAGGAAGCAGCCGTTAAAGATCTCTCCACAGCTAACCTGTTCATCACCTCCTAACGAACCACCACACAGAGTATGAGGAGTATGAAGAGAGTATGAGGAGTATGAAGAGTATAAACAGAGTATGAACAGAGTATGAAGAGTATAAACAGAGTATGAAGAGTATAAACAGAGTATGAACAGAGTATGAAGAGTATAAACAGAGTATGAAGAGAGTATGAAGAGAGTATGAAGAGAGTATGAGGAGTATGAAGAGAGTATGAGGAGTATGAGGAGTATGAACAGAGTGTGAGGAGTATGAAGAGAGTATGAGGAGTATGAAGAGAGTATGAGGAGTATGAAGAGAGTATGAGGAGTATGAAGAGAGTATGAGGAGTATGAAGAGAGTGTGAGGAGTATGAAGAGAGTATGAAGAGAGTATGAGGAGTATGAACAGAGTATGAGGAGTATGAAGAGAGTATGAGGAGTATGGACAGAGTATGAGGAGTATGAAGAGAGTGTGAGGAGTATGAAGAGAGTGTGAGGAGTATGAAGAGAGTATGAGGAGTATGAAGAGAGTATGAGGGGTATGAAGAGAGTATGAGGAGTATGAAGAGAGTATGAGGAGTATGAAGAGAGTATGAGGAGTATGAAGAGAGTATGAGGAGTATGAAGAGAGTATGAGGGGTATGAAGAGAGTATGAGGAGTATGAAGAGAGTATGAGGAGTATGAAGAGAGTATGAGGAGTATGAAGAGAGTATGAAGAGAGTATGAAGAGAGTATGAGGAGTATGAAGAGAGTATGAGGAGTATGAAGAGGGTATGAGGAGTATGAAGAGAGTGTGAGGAGTATGAAGAGAGTATGAGGAGTATGAAGAGAGTATGAGGAGTATGAAGAGGGTATGAGGAGTATGAAGAGAGTGGGAGGAGTATGAAGAGAGTATGAGGAGTATGAAGAGAGTATGAGGAGTATGAAGAGAGTATGAGGAGTATGAAGAGAGTGTGAGGAGTATGAAGAGAGTATGAGGGGTATGAAGAGAGTATGAGGGGTATGAAGAGAGTATGAGGAGTATGAAGAGAGTATGAGGAGTATGAAGAGAGTATGAGGAGTATGAAGAGAGTATGAGGAGTATGAAGAGAGTGTGAGGAGTATGAAGAGAGTATGAGGAGTATGAAGAGAGTATGAGGGGTATGAAGAGAGTATGAGGGGTATGAAGAGAGTATGAGGAGTATGAAGAGAGTATGAGGGGTATGAAGAGAGTATGAGGAGTATGAAGAGAGTATAAGGAGTATGAACAGAGTATGAGGAGTATGTAGAGAGTATGAGGAGTATGAACAGAGTATGAGGAGTATGAACAGAGTATGAGGAGTATGAAGAGAGTATGAGGAGTATGGACAGAGTATGAGGAGTATGAAGAGAGTGTGAGGAGTATGAAGAGAGTGTGAGGAGTATGAAGAGAGTATGAGGAGTATGAAGAGAGTATGAGGGGTATGAAGAGAGTATGAGGAGTATGAAGAGAGTATGAGGAGTATGAAGAGAGTATGAGGAGTATGAAGAGAGTATGAGGGGTATGAAGAGAGTATGAGGAGTATGAAGAGAGTGTGAGGAGTATGAAGAGAGTGTGAGGAGTATGAAGAGAGTGTGAGGAGTATGAAGAGAGTATGAGGAGAGTATGAAGAGAGTATGAGGAGTATGAGAGTATGAAGAGAGTATGAGGAGAGTATGAAGAGAGTATGAGGAGTATGAAGAGAGTGTGAGGAGTATGAAGAGAGTATGAGGAGTATGAAGAGAGTATGAGGAGTATGAAGAGAGTATGAGGTGTATGAAGAGAGTATAAGGAGTATGAAGAGAGTATGAGGAGTATGAAGAGAGTATAAGGAGTATGAAGAGAGTATGAGGGGTATGAAGAGAGTGTAAGGAGTATGAAGAGAGTATGAGGGGTATGAAGAGAGTGTAAGGAGTATGAAGAGAGTATGAGGGGTATGAAGAGAGTGTGAGGAGTATGAAGAGAGTATAAGGAGTATGAAGAGAGTATGAGGAGTATGAAGAGAGTATGAGGAGTATGAAGAGAGTATGAGGAGTATGAAGAGAGTATGAGGAGTATGAAGAGAGTATGAGGAGTATGAAGAGAGTGTGAGGAGTATGAAGAGAGTATGAAGAGAGTATAAGGAATATGAACAGAGTGTGAGGAGTATGAAGAGAGTATGAGGAGTATGAAGAGAGTGTGAGGAGTATGAAGAGAGTATGAGGAGTATGAAGAGAGTATGAGGAGTATGAAGAGAGTGTGAGGAGTATGAAGAGAGTATGAGGAGTATGAAGAGAGTATGAGGAGTATGAAGAGAGTATGAGGAGTATGAAGAGAGTGTGAGGAGTATGAAGAGAGTATGAGGAGTATGAAGAGAGTATGAGGAGTATGAAGAGAGTGTGAGGAGTATGAAGAGAGTATGAAGAGAGTATGAGGAGTATGAAGAGAGTATAAGGAATATGAACAGAGTGTGAGGAGTATGAAGAGAGTATGAGGAGTATGAAGAGAGTGTGAGGAGTATGAAGAGAGTGTGAGGAGTATGAACAGAGTGTGAGGAGTATGAAGAGAGTATGAGGAGTATGAAGAGAGTATGAGGAGTATGAACAGAGTGTGAGGAGTATGAAGAGAGTATGAGGAGTATGAAGAGAGTATAAGGAATATGAACAGAGTGTGAGGAGTATGAAGAGAGTATGAGGAGTATGAAGAGAGTATGAGGAGTATGAACAGAGTGTGAGGAGTATGAAGAGAGTATGAGGAGTATGAAGAGAGTATGAGGAGTATGAAGAGAGTATAAGGAATATGAACAGAGTGTGAGGAGTATGAAGAGAGTATGAAGAGAGTGTGAAGAGAGTATGAGGAGTATGAACAGAGTGTGAGGAGTATGAAGGAGTGCGCTGTCCAAGACGGACCTAAACCAGTTAAGGTGTCTGGCTAAACACACACTCAGCAAACTTCAGCGAGTCATTCACTAAACAAGAACCTTCACCTGATGACGCTGGGATTTAATCCAGCCCCCACCACAACCCAGACTAGCGGGATAAAGCAGAACATATCCTTTAAGAAGTGCAAGCTAGTAAAATATAAGACTTTTACAAACACGTTTTTAAATAATGCACAATATTGTTTATTATCGTTATTACAGAAAATATCAAGATATCAATTTTGGTCAATATCGTACAACCCTACCTCCAAACTACTGTAAAGTAAAAACACTGCCTCCGAAATCAGGCAGCTCATTCACAAGCATGTAATGATATTCTATGAGGACACAAAGCTAAGTGTCTCACACTAAACCACTTACGATGAGTTTGTTTACACTGCAACGTTCTAACCACTCACAAAGTTTAAAAATTGGGTGCAATTTCCCTTCATGTGTGAGGGCTTCACCTTGACTTCCAACTAAAGATGAAAGAATCGATCAGCCATGTATCGGTATCGGACGATTTGTAATTGTTACGTCCTCTAGACGTAGGACGCAACAAATATTTCAAGTGAGTGCCCACTCAGCACCAGACCAAGCACACACGACTCAAAATAATTAAATATGATTTTTATTGCTCTGAACTAAAACTTTTGTCCATTTTCCAGCTTCAAAACATAATAAGAAACAAAAGAAAACAGGATTCAGTGACTTCAGGGTGAACCCAGGCCAGAACAATCAACAAAATCATCTTACTAACCCTGAAAACAAAGAAAATCAAATACAAAACACTACCCTACCTTCTCTCTCTCCAGAAACAGAGGCAAAAGGTGTCAACAAAAAAGGCTGCTCACCCCTACAAACCCTGAGCACTAAACATTAGAACAAACAAACCCAAAAAAAGAAACAACAAACAAGTTTGGTCTGTGCTGGTGGGCCTTCACTGGAGCAGCGCGTGTCGGCTCAGACAGGGGGGAAAAGGTGCAGCTCTCTTGGACTCCAGACAAAGAGGCCTTTTAGATCTCCAGCCAATAGAACGTGAGCACGGGCGGAGCAACAAGCAGCAAACCTAGGGACAGACCAAAGAAACAGATCTCCAAACTAGTTTAGCTGATCGATGGCGTTCAACAAATGAGCCCAATATCTGTATTTACAGCTAGCGTTTCATCCTAGAAGAGGAGAACCTCCTCCAACCAGCTCCCTGCAATTCCTCTCTGAACCACTAGGTGGAAACACACACCGTTTCATTTTCAACAGACTGACTAAAGCAGCGGCCTCACGAGAACAGTTTACGAAGTTTACAGCATGTGCTGATAGAAAACATGTGGTCTGTCTGTGTATGTGACTCTCAGTCAGGACAGTTTATAACATCTGTACAATCAGTAACATCAGCGTCTCTCACGGAGAACCAAGACAAAGACATTTAACACACTAATCTGATACACACTTCAGATACAACACACACTGAACACAGTGAGTATCAGTAAACAGCAGAGCTAGAACACACAGCTAACACAAAACTAATAACCCAGAACACCTACAGACCAGATCTGACCGGTACCAACAGAACAGCAGCAGAAACAGACAGAGAGCTAAAGAACCACAGACAGAGTGATTGAGTTTATAGTTCTAGATAAGCAGATCTTCTCGGCTGTAGAAGACGTTCATTCTGCTGCTTAATGTTCCACCTGGATCCACGCTCTGCTGTTCCTAGTAGAGATACTTTTCAGATGTTCCTCTTCTGGAGCTTATCAAGCGGTTTACTCCCACATAGACCAACTTCTAATTTAGTTACAATATTATACTGTTTCATATGAGCTCGTTAAAAATGGTAATAAACCAGTTTAGACCATGTTTCATGACTTGCTTGTGCTAATAATATGTAGCCCTGCCGTGTCTAAAAGCCCCGCCCTCGATCGGTATCGGCTATCGGCCGATCGCGCTGGAAATAACGGACCACATTTTCTGACCCATCAACAAACAACCTCGAGTGTGATTTGGTGTCTGTGAAACTACAAGCTCCCTGTAACGCAAACTGTGCTTCAGACTTGCCGTGAAACCAGCCCTGGCGTCTGAGAGCAGGAGCTGAATTCACAGAACCATCATTCGCTGAAGGGCTGGCCAACAAGACGGATACTGAGACGGCAGACGTCCAGTGCAGCGCTACCGCTTACGGAGCGGCGGCAGTCCCGCTGGAGCCGAACGACAAGACCAGGAAACACCTGCAAAACTCATCCACTTCAGCTAGCTGGCAGATACCGTGCATCTCCAGAGGCTGTGGAGGCTTCGGGACGGGGGAACGGGGGGGGGGATCGAGAAAGGGAGAGGAGAGGAGGGGAAAAGGCAGCTCACCCCCGCAAGGCACTTCTCCAGTGTGTCCAAGATGATGAGCTGTGAGAGATAGAGGTTCTTCTCTGCAGCCTCCCCAAATATTCTCTGCGAGAGAGAGAGAGAGAGAGAGAGAGAGAGAGAGAAGAAAGTTAAACACCAGAACAGAGACCCTACGGTTAGAGCTCTGCTACGTCAGTAGGGGGTGTACGAAAATATAGAAAATATTGAATATCGGAATATTATGTTTGGTGATACTGTATCGATTCTCAAAAACACTATCAATACACAGATTCTGGCAGACAGTGAACCATTGTGTGTTGTGCTTAAACCTCTGACCACTAGATGGCAGTGTTGTAATCCATTTTCAGCTCCACTCCAACATTAACAAGCAGCACAAGGGCGCAATGCTATTATAAGCATTGGACCTGTTCATATAGTGGTGTGTTTTAATAGTAGGTTTTTAAAAAATCTAAGTATATTACTTTACTTGTAGTATCACAATATATCGTGATATATTATATCGTGACCGCTGTATCACGATACGTATTGTATCGCCAGGCTCTTGCCGATACACAGCCCCAATATATGACCCACTGTATTGCTCTGAATGCGAACGAGGACAGGAACCAATAAGGTAAAACAGATTAATTCTGATTTCAGGTGGACGAGGGCCCAGAAGTTTGCATCCACAGGAAGAGCAGAACCGACTCACCATGTTGTTCACATTTTTCAATATGTTGGTGAGGCCGCTGATGACCAGAGAGAACTTGTACTTGGAGATGTTTATTAGACATTCCCTGTTGTGCTCCGTGCTGACTTTGGTGTGAGTGTTCTGTTGCCCAACTTTGACCGGAAGCTGAAAGAAAGAGGGAAAAAGAGGTGGGCGTGAGGGGGTTTCACAGAGCTCGAGGACTAGTTAGCTAACGCTTTACATGATGTTACACAAACAAACAGATCCAACACTCAGCTGGCATTTAGGTCTTCAGTCAACAAAAATATTTAAACAATGCAAACTCCAAATTGTAACATTAGTCAACTGTCAAAGTCAACTAATCAATCTTGCGATTGGCCAAGTTACTAAACAGGTTTTGCCCACTGGCTGTACGCATAGCCAGTAATGTTTAGAAGCAGGAAAGACATCTATAAAATAATAATAATAATAATAATAATAATAAAAAATTAAATAAAATGAGTATCTCATTACACCCGGTGTTATTACAAAGGACTTTGTAACTGGCTGGGAAGTAGAAATCATGACGCAAGTGAAAGAGTTCACAAAAGTTGTCAAGTCACGTGGAAAGCTTAACTAATCATCCCTGGACAGACGCACTGAGTGAGATTTCACAACATGCTCACCAACAAATCATAAGGAAGATAAAAGAAACTCCAGCAATCACAGTAAAACATTCTACAATTAATAAACGTAAGAACTGACAGTCGTATTAGGTACTAAAGAGCTAAACATTAAAGAGTGTACTAAAACGTTTGGCTGGTAGTGTATCTAAAACGTTTGGCTGGTAGTGTATCTAAAACGTTTGGCTGGTAGTGTATCTAAAACGTTTGGCTGGTAGTGTATCTAAAACGTTTGGCTGGTATTGTATCTAAAACGTTTGGCTGGTAGTGTATCTAAAACGTTTGACTGGTAGTGTATCTAAAACGTTTGGCTGGTAGTGTATCTAAAACGTTTGGCTGGTAGTGTATCTAAAACGTTGGACTGGTAGTGTATCTAAAACGTTTGACTGGTAGTGTATCTAAAACGTTTGACTGGTAGTGTATCTAAAGCGTTTGACTGGTAGTGTATCTAAAACGTTTGACTGGTAGTGTATCTAAAGCGTTTGACTGGTAGTGTATCTAAAGCGTTTGACTGGTAGTGTATCTAAAACGTTTGACTGGTAGTGTATCTAAAACGTTTGACTGGTAGTGTATCTAAAGCGTTTGACTGGTAGTGTATCTAAAACGTTTGGCTGGTAGTGTATCTAAAACGTTTGGCTGGTAGTGTATCTAAAACGTTTGGCTGGTAGTGTATCTAAAACGTTTGACTGGTAGTGTATCTAAAACGTTTGGCTGGTAGTGTATCTAAAACGTTTAGCTGGTAGTGTATCTAAAACGTTTGACTGGTAGTGTATCTAAAACGTTTGACTGGTAGTGTATCTAAAACGTTTGGCTGGTAGTGTATCTAAAACGTTTGACTGGTAGTGTATCTAAAACGTTTGACTGGTAGTGTATCTAAAGCGTTTGACTGGTAGTGTATCTAAAACGTTTGGCTGGTAGTGTATCTAAAACGTTTGGCTGGTAGTGTATCTAAAACGTTTGACTGGTAGTGTATCTAAAACGTTTGACTGGTAGTGTTCTAAAACGTTTGGCTGGTAGTGTATCTAAAACGTTTGGCTGGTAGTGTATCTAAAGCGTTTGACTGGTAGTGTATCTAAAACGTTTGGCTGGTAGTGTATCTAAAACGTTTGGCTGGTAGTGTATCTAAAACGTTTGGCTGGTAGTGTATCTAAAACGTTTGACTGGTAGTGTACTAAAACGTTTGACTGGTAGTGTATCTAAAACGTTTGTCTGGTAGTGTATCTAAAACGTTTGTCTGGTAGTGTATCTAAAACGTTTGACTGGTAGTGTATCTAAAACGTTTGACTGGTAGTGTATCTAAAACGTTTGACTGGTAGTGTATCTAAAACGTTTGGCTGGTAGTGTATCTATAACGTTTGGCTGGTAGTGTATCTAAAACGTTTGACTGGTAGTGTACTAAAACGTTTGACTGGTAGTGTATCTAAAACGTTTGTCTGGTAGTGTATCTAAAACGTTTGTCTGGTAGTGTATCTAAAACGTTTGACTGGTAGTGTATCTAAAACGTTTGGCTGGTAGTGATCTAAAACGTTTGGCTGGTAGTGTATCTAAAACGTTTGGCTGGTAGTGTATCTAAAACGTTTGGCTGGTAGTGTATCTAAAGCGTTTGACTGGTAGTGTATCTAAAACGTTTAGCTGGTAGTGTATCTAAAACGTTTGACTGGTAGTGTTCTAAAACGTTTGTCTGGTAGTGTATCTAAAACGTTTGGCTGGTAGTGTATCTAAAACGTTTGTCTGGTAGTGTATCTAAAACGTTTGGCTGGTAGTGTATCTAAAACGTTTAGCTGGTAGTGTATCTAAAACGTTTGACTGGTAGTGTATCTAAAACGTTTGACTGGTAGTGTATCTAAAACGTTTGGCTGGTAGTGTATCTAAAACGTTTGACTGGTAGTGTATCTAAAACGTTTGGCTGGTAGTGTATCTAAAACGTTTAGCTGGTAGTGTATCTAAAACGTTTGACTGGTAGTGTATCTAAAACGTTTGGCTGGTAGTGTATCTAAAACGTTTGACTGGTAGTGTATCTAAAACGTTTGACTGGTAGTGTATCTAAAACGTTTGGCTGGTAGTGTATCTAAAACGTTTGACTGGTAGTGTATCTAAAACGTTTGGCTGGTAGTGTATCTAAAACGTTTGACTGGTAGTGTTCTAAAACGTTTGACTGGTAGTGTATCTAAAACGTTTGACTGGTAGTGTACTAAAACGTTTGACTGGTAGTGTATCTAAAACGTTTGACTGGTAGTGTATCTAAAACGTTTGACTGGTAGTGTATCTAAAACGTTTGGCTGGTAGTGTATCTAAAACGTTTGACTGGTAGTGTATCTAAAACGTTTGCCTGGTAGTGTATCTAAAACGTTTAGCTGGTAGTGTATCTAAAACGTTTGGCTGGTAGTGTATCTAAAACGTTTAGCTGGTAGTGTATCTAAAACGTTTGACTGGTAGTGTAACTAAAACGTTTGACTGGTAGTGTAACTAAAACGTTTGTCTGGTAGTGTATCTAAAACGTTTGTCTGGTAGTGTATCTAAAACGTTTGTCTGGTAGTGTATCTAAAACGTTTGACTGGTAGTGTATCTAAAACGTTTGTCTGGTAGTGTATCTAAAACGTTTGACTGGTAGTGTATCTAAAACGTTTGACTGGTAGTGTATCTAAAACGTTTGTCTGGTAGTGTATCTAAAACGTTTGACTGGTAGTGTATCTAAAACGTTTGACTGGTAGTGTATCTAAAACGTTTGACTGGTAGTGTACTAAAACGTTTGACTGGTAGTGTATCTAAAACGTTTGGCTGGTAGTGTATCTAAAACGTTTGTCTGGTAGTGTACTAAAACGTTTGACTGGTAGTGTATCTAAAACGTTTGACTGGTAGTGTATCTAAAACGTTTGACTGGTAGTGTATCTAAAACGTTTGTCTGGTAGTGTATCTAAAACGTTTGACTGGTAGTGTATCTAAAACGTTTGACTGGTAGTGTATCTAAAACGTTTGACTGGTAGTGTATCTAAAACGTTTGACTGGTAGTGTATCTAAAACGTTTGTCTGGTAGTGTATCTAAAACGTTTGACTGGTAGTGTATCTAAAACGTTTGCCCAGTGGGGCTGTGCCGTTGGCCAACAGGGACAGACAGGTCCAGCGTAGAGGGCAAAGAGCTGGGAAAGCCTGGAGGGATGACGGCGAGACACTTCGTAGCCCTGGACACACACCATTACACACATACACCCAGGAACAAAGAAGTCTTTGGCGCAGTGCCACGCCCCTCCGGGCCACAGGCGAACACCTGCAGCGGCCCAGAGTCATTCATACCCCCCCCCAACAGACCACGTCTATGTTAAACACAGTCATCGCGCGTCCTCACCACAACGTACTAAGCTTCTAATCAATCAGCCCAGAGGGAGGAGGTGAGGACAGTCAACATCTGTTTTAGGGGGAGTCCCCTTTACTTCTTCCCAGTACTGCCTCCCCCCCCCCCCGCCCCGCCCTCTCCGGGCTCTGAGGGCAGCCCTCCAACGGCCTGCCAAAGGCCTGCGCGGCTGCCAGAGGAAGATCACCACAGCCAAAGAAAACATGGCAGGCTGGAGCGGAGTTCATCCGAGAGGTTTTGCACACGGGGCCAGAAAATCCCCACCTGCGCCAGTCAAAAGTTTGGAGACACGTTTAAACCTGTTGCGCTCATGATTTTATTTTTGGTGTCTAAATCAGATTACAGAGTCCGATCCTGAGAGAGTCAGACAGAGCAAGAGGGTAGAGCCACCTTCGCAAGCTAAAGCGGCGCAGGACGTTACTGTCCAGGGGTGTCCAAAGTCCAGCCTGTCTGGACAGATTTCTATTGGCCCAGGTGATGTGAAGATGATGTGATTTGATGGCAGGGATTGCAAAATGGACCAAGAGAGAGCAAATAGCGAGAGACGAGCCAGAGAAAACAATACACAGCACCCAAAGTTTGGAAATCATAGAACATAGAATCCTCGATTACTGAAATAACCGATAGCTGCAGCCCTAAAGGACCTAAAGGAGACACGTTATTCCCACACATGAACATAACATAACTCACATACTTACTAACATTATATATACTATTCAACATCAATAGCACATTAAATATAACCAATGTGAGCTGTTGAGCTGCACTGGTTGAACACCGCGCTGAGCGTGTACGTACAGAACCCAGCGTATACGGTCCAGTGTACATTTCACTGCATCCTCTGATCACAGAGCCAGGAGCTCCACTTCAGAGAAAACAGCTTCAGGTGTGGAGAAACACGCCAGTTAAACTGTGTCTCAGCCTCGTTTCAGGCACCACAGCCTCAGAGGCGGCAGCAACAAGAAAGCAAACTCTCACACAGTGAAGTTAATGTGATATCTAGAACACTGTTCTAGATTAATTACTAGATTAATTACAGCTATGTGGCCAAAAATGACAAACCACAAGCGCGCTCGTGCCGTCACTGTGTTAGCTCGTGCGTCCGCATTAGTGCAAGAGACTGTTTTTGTAATATTAATATTATTAGTATTATTATTATCAGTAGAGATGGAAAGATCGATCGGCCGATTTTTAATCAAAATACGTGATCGGCCGATATTTCTCCAATTTAGCCAAACCCGAGAGCCGATCAATGCCTTTCAACAAACGAGCCTAATTTCTGTATTTTCAGCTAGAGGTTCCTCAAGGAACAGGAGCCCTCCGACCAGCTCCCTGCAATTCCTATCTGAACCACTAGGTGGAAATACACACCCTTTCATTTTGCACAGACTGACTAAGGAAGCGGCTTCGCGAGAACAGTTTAAACGTGACTTGCTTGTACTAATAATATGTAGCCCTGTCGTGGCATATAGCCCCGCCCTGGATCGGTATCGGCTATCGGCCGATCGAGCTGAAAGGTGATTGGCGATCGGAATCGGCCTCAAAAATGCGGATCGGTCCATCACTAAATATTATTATTATTATTATTATTATTAGAGATTCCGATTCCGATCACCGATCATCTTTCAGCACAATCAGTCGATAGCCGATACTGATTGAGGGCGGGGCTATATGCTACGGCAGGGCTACATGTAATTATTAGCGCAAGCAGGTCATGAAACATGGTCTAAACGAGGTTATCTAGAACTGTAAACTCAATCACTCTGGCTGTGGTTCTTTAGCTCTCTGGCTGTTTCTGCTGCTGTTCTGTTTGTACCGGTCAGATCTGGTCTGTATGGTGTTCTGGGTTGTTTGTTTTGTGTTAGCTGTGTGTGTAGCTCTGCTGTTTACTGATACTCACTGTGTTCAGCTGTGTGGTGTCTCTGAAGTGCCGTATCAGGTTAGTAGTTAAATGTCTTTGTTTTGGTTCTCCCACAAGACATGTTGATTTTACAGATGTTACAGAACACCTGGATGAGTCTGAGTCACATACGGTGTATCTCCACCTAGTGGTTCAGATAGGAATTGCAGGGACCTGGCCGGAGTGGGTTTTAAGGAGGGCTCCTCTTCCTGGATGCAATGCTAGCTGGAAATGAGGCTCATTTGTTTCACACCATCGATCGTCTCTCGGGAACGGATAAATTGGAGAAATATTGGCTGATCGTCGATCGCATATTTCAATTAAAAATACCGATACATAGCCGATCAATCCTTCCATCTCTATGTACTATAAATGCATTGATACGGGTATCAGGGCTACATTTACTCATACTCACCAAAACACACCAATACCAACATGACGATACCAAATGTGACCTAAGCCTCACGTGTGCTGACACACTAATGATTGAGCGACTCGAGTCGGCAGTGAAGGAGGATCCTTTCACACAGAGAAGTGCTACTGACTCGGCGGAGGTCGGACACAAAGCCGTCGTCGCTTGAAACATCCTGTTTTGGCAGATTCCTTTCAGCCAGGAATACCCGGTGAGATTTCAGCTCGTTTCATAATCACAAGCGCTTCCAGAAGAAAGGTGGAGAGACAAAGCTGGCACAGTCCCAACCGCGTCCCTAAAAACTGACACAGAGCTTCAAAGTACTGTAGAGTAAGGAATCAGAGGTCTGGTCCATAAACAAGGTTCTAAACACAGCAGACATGGCAAGAATAAACAACGCTCCACTTAGCTAGATGCTAAAAAACATAACCCCCTTGTTTTTATCCTTTCAATATAAATAAATAGATAAATAAATAAATAAATAAATAAATAAATAAATAAATAAATAAATAAATAAAAACGCACCCCATCTGTACTCAGGGCCCGTGTCTAACTGAACACACAATATCCCACAAAAGCAGTTAACATACTGAATTTTAAAAAATAAATAAATAAATAAATAAATGTAAAAAATAAAATAAATAAATAAATAAATAAATAAATATATAAATATATATATATATATATATATTAAAATTAATAAATAAAAATAAAACAATACCTGTAGGGCCTGCATTACAGTACTGAATAAATAAATAAATAATAAAATAAAATAAAACCCCACACCTGTACTCAGGGCCTGTGTCTAACTAAACATACAATTCACCAAATAAGCATTTTCTGTATTGAATGAATAATTAAATAAATTAATTAATAAAAACAATGTATTAAATAAATAAAAACAATGTATTAAATAAATAAATAAATAAAAAACATTCATTAAATAAATTAATTAAATAAATAAAAGTTCATACCAGGAGTTATTAACCAAAATGTGATATGAAAGAGGACCAGGTTATTGGCGCAAGCCTTTATTTGTGTATCAGCATCAGCAATGGCATCGACACATATACACATACAAATATCAGCAGTTCTAGTATCAGTGCCCTAATTTTTACTTGGAAATTTTTCCTTATTTACAAGCACTTTCTCGGCAGCCAATAAGATCTTTACATATCCACATAAGCATCTTCAGCCATTTTAATCTGAAGGAAATTTCAAACCCATATTTAATATTGAGTTTACCGAAGAGCTAAATGTTGAGATGATACTGGTCGTTTGGAAATAATGGCTATATTTCTCTGCGGTGACATTTCAAGAAAAAAAAAATAATAAAAATAAAAAAATGTTTATGTTTATACCGGTTTATAAAGTTTCCACAGTAAAAGCTCCCACTGACAGCACAGACCTTTTACAGATGCTTTAAAAAATAATCCCATAAATAATTTATTCCTTCAAACATGCATAAACCACAGAGAGACACTTTATTCCCACACAGGTGAACACTTCCCTCATCAGCAAACAGAAAATCTCTGATCTCTGTGTGGTTGGAAATTTCCTTTAAATTAAAACAAAATGAAGAGAGAGGAACAAATATGGATGAGAAGATAGATAAACAAAGGTGTTCAAAGTATTCACATTCATTACTCAGGTAGAAGTATAGATACTAGGGTTTAAAAATACTTGAAGTATCAACTGAAGCTTTTTACTCCAGTAAAAGTGTAAAAGTACTGCTTTCAGAACTACTTAAAGTATAAAAGTAATGTAAGGGGGAAAAATGGCATTAAAAACAAAAGCTTAGGCTGCACCACAGGGGTCTATAGTGCACTAGCCCACCTCCCCAAAAACCCCATTCTTCTAAAAGTCATAATGACTATAATGTTATATTAAAATGTTAATGTTGATAAATTTGGGATGCGCTAGGCTTCCTGTTTCAGCCACATATACGCCCATTGAACATGAATATAGTTTAGTACAATGTAAATATATTAAAGAAGCATATCTGTTACTACTGAACATTAACATGTGTTTCATGGAGCAGAAGATATGATGACTAGTCGTCTATAAGTATTGTAATGAAGTCAAACTTCAAAGACATGTTATCAATAATCTTTACTGGAATGTAAACAAGCTGAAATGAAATCGGAGAAACGAGACCATGTTTAAAATGCAGTTCTCTCTCCCATCTCTTATCGCGCGATCCCATTGGCTGTAGCTAGACACTGCTGTTGACTCTCAGTCGCCGGCGACGGCTCAGCAAGCATCTTTCAGCAGTTCACAGTACGCGACTGAACGAGTGCCGCAGAGGTTTTGGTCGCTGAACATCAGGCTGAAGTCATGTAGTGTGAACTAGACATTAGGAAGATGTCTTTGTATATGCGAGCGAAGATTGTATATCTGGGAGTCTGGGGGGCTACAGATTGCTACAGCTGGTCCTCTGACTCTCCTTTCTCGTTTAAACATTTAAACGCTGCACCACTTCCGTCTGTTTTGGCTCCGTATTGCGTTTTATATTATTCAGTGTTATTTAATGTGTTTTTGAGTAAATCAACATCAGATAAATGGGAAAATGGAAGGATGAACATAAAAGGAGTAACAATGAACAAGTTCAATTCATACGCACACATCACTTGAACGCAGAGGCTTCTGTTTAGATTCTATGAAAATTTCATGCTTAACGGACCAATAGAAACCCTGGTTCCATTGACTTACACTACCGCTCAAAAGTTTAGGATCACTTTAGAATTTCATTTCATGCAATTTTCATGCAATTCACAAACAATAATGTTCAATTTCACAATTAATGTAAGTGTATCAGATGATTTTTAAAGAATAAAAATGTTTGTATTAAAGTCTATTTTTGTATAGAGGCTTATTTTACATATAGTCTATTATCAGTAATTCTCAGTCCTCTGTCTAAATCTCCTGGTACGACCACCAATCCAAGTTAAGGATGTTATTGGACTAATTGGTTGTTAGGACACTCTTGATCAATTGTGATGCACAGCTGAAAAACATTCTACTAATAAGTGAGTATAAAAGGGAACAACATTCTAGGTTAGTTTAGTATCTGAAGATCGGCAGTTGATGGCTTGCTGACCGGCTCACAATGACCAGAAAGAAACAACTTTCTTTAGAGACCCGTCAGTCCATTGTTGTGTTAAAGAAGAAGATACTCCATTAAAACAAGAACATTTCACTGTGATCCCAAACTTTTGAGCGGTAGTGTATATTAAGTTTACTTACGTTATGTTTTTCTTTGTATAGCGACGATATAAAGTACCCAATACAAAAAAAGGGGAGGGGCAATATCACAGATTATCTCGATTTGCCAATAAGAGAGTCTCCTGATAATAAAACTCTTAATGTTGTCCAGGCCTAGTGTAAACCCAAAGGTTCAACTCTCACTGTAGATGACCTCCCTGACCCTAAACAACGGCCGAACGCCAGCTCGCCGAGTTCCTCGACGTTGGGAAGAGGAGCTGGAAATGAAAATCTCGGGACCGGAGGATCTGAGGAAGGAACACACGCAAACCCGCTCTCTTTCTCACACACGGCTTGTTGACATCCATATTCGTGCCAGGCCAGCAGACACAGGGGCACTTTGTTTCGCAGGGGCAGTTCGAAATTCCCTTTAGGTCACAGACAAGCCCCTTTCCTTGTGAGCACTTTGGCAGAGAGCGCCGGGGGAACGGAGAGCAGACGAGTCGAAAACACATCAGCGGCTGGTGGGCGCGTTGGGGGTGCGCGCCACCTCACTCGTCCAGCCCAGACGCTCCGAGTGCGGACCATCTCCAGTTATTAATGAAGCCCTCTTAAAAGAGCAGGGGCTTCTCACTCGGATGCGCTTGGGCTTCCAGGTCACGGCATGCGAGGCACGAACGTGAACGTTTCGATGGCGTTGAACACAACCGCGAGCTTCCGCGCCAAACAGCAAAGCCCGGCGCAGTCAAGTGGACTTTAGAAAGCAAATCTGAAAGCTCTTCAAAAGCCATTAAGTCTATTGATACAAAGCATGACATAATGTAGACGCTGCACCACTCACAGAACACCAGGGTTAAATTCCCTGTAATGAATGATGTCACAACGTGCTGAAAATACTGTGGATATCATCAGCACTTAAATAGCACTGACCCACTACAGAGAGCTGACTTCATCCTGTTTAAAAGATCTCAAACAACAAAGAAACTGTACTTACATCATAATAACTGAACAAGAAGAGTTCAGTACATGGAGCTGTACATATCACTGTTACTCCACCCTTAAATACAGATCCTGCATTTACAAAAGAGGCTCAAAACCCTCAAAAAACAACAACAACAATATGGCACCACGAATGAAACCGCCAGACTGTACAGACACGCAGCGTTCCAGACTGTAGGGGGCAACGTTGCCCCTATTCATTCCCTTTCTAAGGAACCGAACTGTCAGCGGTACATGGTTGTGTGTATGTATGTGTATATGTGTATGGAGCTAATACAATGGACAATGTGGGTAAATACAAGAGAGTGATTTTAATGTTTAATATTATATATACTGTACATTTATATATATATATATATATATATATATATATATATATATATATATATATATATATATATATATATATATATATATATATTAACTAGAGATGGACCGATCAGCGTTTTGAGGCAGATTCCAATCGCCGATCATCTTTCAGTACGATCGGCCGATAGCCGATACTGATCGAGGGTGGGGCTATATGCCACAGCAGGGCTACATGTAGATAACAAAATTAACAGTAAATAAACCAAGTTAATCAAACAGATATCGCCAATACTGCACTTATTAAATTTAGACCCTTAATTTAAACCGAAAAAAGCAAATTAAATCCATAAAAACTGCAGTCGTTAAACGTAGACTCTGAGTTATTTTAAACAACAAAAAAATCATTAAATGTTGATCTTGAATTGCTGCTGCTGTTCTGTTCGTACCGGTCAGATCTGGTCTGCATGGTTCTCTGGGTTATTTGTTTTGCGCTAGCTCTGCTGTTTGCTGATACTCACTGTATTTAGCGGCATGATGTACCATTAAGTGCCGTATCAGATTAGTAGTGTTAAATGTTTTGATTCGCCCACGAGACACGTTGATTTTACATATTTTATTCAGTCAGTGGAAAATGAAGAGTGGGTGTTTCCACCTAGTGGTTTATATAGGAATTGCAGGGAGCTGGCCAGAGGGGGTTTCACAGAGGTCTCCTCTTCCTGGATGAAACACTAGTTGGAAATACAGAAATTAAGCTCATTTGTTGAATCGGCTCTCGGGATTGGCTAAATTGGAGAAGTATCGACTGATCACCGATCACATATTTTGATAAAAAAAATCGGCCGATACCGATACACAGCCGATCAATCCTTCCATCTCTATTATTAACATTAAAATCACCCTCTTAAATTTACCCACATTGTCCATTGCATCAGCTCCACACACACACACACACACACACACACACACATATATATATATCGTCGATATCGCTATTAGCTTTTTATTTTAAGTGAGAAGTGAAGATAAATTTACAAATTTTGTTAAATTGTTTTTTATCCTCTGACTTATTTTATATCAGAAGATAGACAACTGAACTACAGAACATTACACAACTGTATATTGTATAATTAAACACACACACACACACACACACACACACACACACACACACACACACACATACATACATTATATATATTGCCAAAAGTATTCACTCGTCTGCCTTCACATGCATATGAACTTCAGTGTCGTCCCATTCTTAATCCATAGGGTTTAAGAATGGGACCAACCTTTGCAGCTATAACAACTTCAACTCTTCTGGGAAGGCTTTCCACACGGTTTAGGAGTGTGTTGTTGTACAAAGTCAAGAAACACAGCTTAAAAGACTGTTTAGCTCCACTCGCTGTTCAGTGTACACATGTACACATGTGGCCTAGTTGGTGGACAACAACACTAGAAGATGCACTTACGGTAATGCATGACAGAACGGTGTTGCTGATTTTGGCTGCAGTAATTGGATATACAGTGGACCCCCGTGTACAAACGGTCCAAAGATCCCCAAGTATCCAGAAAGTAGACTCTCACTCGGTCATTTGTAGCAATCATTTCACGCCTGAAGATTATCACAGCTATGGGACGTAGGCTTACGTGTATGTATATATGTGTATGGAGCTGATACAATGAACAGTGTGGGTAGATACAGGAGGGTGGTTTTAATGTTATGGCTGATTTCTGTGTGTATCACATGGAAGTGATTGGAACACCTAAATTCAATGATGAGTGAGTGAATACTTGGGCAATATAGTGTATATAGCCTCTTTTCCTTCTTCTCTCCCCACTTTACCTCTGACAGGAGGAACCCAGATACAGAGATCTGATCAGCGACTGTCGCTTCCATAGAAGAGACGCATGAGGAGGCATTTCTGAGATACAGCTTTATCTTTCAATGCACGGTGTTAAACTTTCATTTCTTTCAACGTTTCAATACTGCACTGAAACTGTCCCATCGTCAATCTATCGCTATAAACATGTGACCTTCAACGAACCAAACAAAAACACACGAGAAAACACAACTGATCCCTTGATGTGATATGAAAGATGGGCCCGTATTATTCTGACCAAAGTGATTTACATATGTTGGATCACATCAATGCCTTGATTTATCAAAACACCAAGAGAAACACTCATTCACAGCCTTCTGGAAGGGAACGCTACATATCTCCATATTCCTATGTTCTCACTGAAATGGTTTATGATCTAAACTGCCTTTATTATATGTCATGATGTACGCAGTAAGAAAATATATAGAAATATATAACATTAGGATACGTTTCCTGATACTGTATCGATTCTCAACAACACAGTATCGATACACAGATTCTGGCAGACGGTGTATCATTGTCTGTTGTGTTTAAACATCTGACCACTAGATGGCAGTGTTGTAATCCATTTTCAGCTCCAACTCCAACATTAACAAGCAGCACAAGGACGCAATGCTATTGTAAGCATTGACAAACCTATTCAAACCTGTGTGTTTTAATAGTAGGATTTCAAATATCACAATATATCACTTTGCTTGGAATATCACAGTATATCTCAATATAATATAATACTTTCAATGTAAGACAATGGAATCAGATTTTTTTCTGAGCTATTTTGGAGCACTTCTATTGGTCCATTCATCATGAAATTTTTTACAAAATGTAAACAAGCATTGGCATGTTCAAATAATGTAGAAAACTCAAAATCGACTAAATATTTTATATATATATATATATATATATATATATATATATCTGCTGTTTACTGATACTCACTGTATTCAGCTGCGTGAAGTGCTTTATCAGATTATTAGAGTTAAATATCTTTGTATTGGTTCCTTAACGAGACACGCAGATTTTACTAATTTTAAAAACACTGTGGACAAGTCTGTCACATACGGTAAACACTGACAGACGGACATGTTTTCTATCAGCGCATGCTTTTCTCACAAGGCCGCTGTTTCAGTCAATCTGTTGAAAATAAAACGGTATGTATTTCCACCTAGTGGTTCAGATAGGAATTGCAGGGAGGGTGTTCTCCTCTTTCTGGATGAAACGCTAGCTGGAAATACAGAACTTAGGCTCATTTGTTTAACGGCATTGATCGGCTCTCGGGATCGGCTAAACTGGAGAAATATCGTCCGATCACCGATCACATATTTTGATTAAAAATTGGTCCATACCGATACATAGCTGATCGATACAAAGCTCTTGTTATTGCCGGGGCTCTAGCACTTGACTGTGGAGTTGAAGTCCAAGGGCGTTTATAAGTGTCGTCTGTCGTCATCTTCTTTACAGGCACGACGGGCTTCAGTAGAGAGCCGTGGTGGCGCTGTAAGTGTTTTTTGTATAGTGCTTGTATTAGGCGCTGTGATGGATGCTTAGTGGGGCGAACGCTACTGGGGGTAGAGATGCTACTGGGTGGTTAGGTACTTGCCCTGTCCCCCAGAGGGAACACACAGGAGACAGCAGGTGCGGTGCAATGGAGAGCATTTCTTGGGCTAGGGGGCACCCACACTCCACATCATCACAACCCAGGATAACATCAGTAGGCAGAACGTACAGGCTACTAGAGCTAACCACCATACGTGCATACCTGTCAGCATCTCTGCTCTCTCTCTCTCTCTCTCTCTCTCTCTCTCTCTCTCTCTCTCTCTCTCTCTCTCGAGTCTGAGCATTACACTGTAGTGCACATGCGCTTAGTCTAAGGCACTTAAAGTGACCGTCACCACGGCATGGTTTTCTTACAGTGATTACAAATGATTCGTGTACGGTCTGTCGCTCTAACACCGTCTACTGGTTCCTGTGTGTTGGCAAGAACCTGCCAATATAATACATATCGTGATACAGTGGTCACGATTCAATATATCGCGATATATTGCGATACTGCAAACAAAGTGATATACTGAGATTTTTCAAATCCTGCTATTAAAACACACCAAAGTTGGAAGTTGTTGAAGCTGCAAAGGTTAAAGCTGGGACGTCAGTCAAGTTTATATGCGTGTAAAGACAGATAAGTGAATACTTTTGGCAATATAGTGTGTGTGTGTGTGTGTGTGTATATATATATATAATAGATATATAATATTTTATTGATTTTGAGTTTTCTACATTATTTGAACACGCCAATGCTTGTTTACATTGTGTAAAAATTTCATGATGTGTATATATATTTTATATATATATATATATTTTATATATATATATATATATATATATATATATATATATATATATATATATATATATATATATATAAAATATTTAGTCGATTTTGAGTTTTCTACATTATTTGAACATGCCAATGCTTGTTTACATTTTGTAAAAAATTTCATGATGAATGGACCAATAAAAGTGCTCCAAAATAGCTCAGAAAAAATTCTGATTCCATTGTCTTACATTGAAAGTATTATATTATATTGAGATATACTGTGATATTCCAAGCAAAGTGATATATTGTGATATTTGAAATCCTACTATTAAAACACACCACTGTATGAACACGTTTGCCAATGTTTACAACAGCATTGCGCACTTGTGCTGCTTGTTAATGTTAGAATGGAGCTGAAAATGGAAATCTAGTGGCCAGAGGTTTTAACACAACACACAGTGAGTCACAGGAATCTGTGTATCGATACTGTGTTTTTAGAATCGATACAGTATCACCAAACATAATATCCCGATATTCGATATTTTCTATATTTTCTTACACCCCTACTAGCAAAGATCCTCTGTAACTGATAATGTAAGCTATACCTCTTCTGCTGAGAGCTGCTCTAACTGCTGCTCCATTGCTGCTGTGCTGACAGAGCCCTCTTAACAAGTTCAGACCACCCAAGTGATTTGTTTTTTCCCGTGAGACAGGTTTAAGCAAGACGAGAAATATTGTCACGTATTAGTCTCGCAAGATCCCGTATCACGAGATCCCGTCACACCCTTACTCATAAATATCTGATACACAAGCAGCCCTGCCGTAGGGCGACGTCTACGCAAGCCTTCCACCATCTACAGCCAAAGCACCAGCATGAGCCTCTCCTTGCGGACACGTGAACCAAAACGTTGTGCCTCATATCAACACACCTGATCTTAGTGAGCCACAACGTCAGATATCCAATAGCAGAAGCTAAACGTATGTTCAGATTATAATTTTACATTCTGCCAGAACTCATGACGAGGTGTTATCTTTTGAACATTTAACCCTCTGGAGTGGACGAACATGCTCGTACGTCAGATTAGATGTTTTTATTAATATCTGTGAAGGACCAGTGCAGAAGTACGGGACACCTTTCCTGAATCCACTGTTCCATCACATGTGACTCACATCTGGAGATATGAGTCAATGGAGAGAGGTTAAGATGCAAGTCATCTGCCTGTCACTTTGTTTAACTGGTGGAAGTGAGGGTTTATCACCTGCCTCTCACACGTGGTTGGCGGATTTGTGTCCCCATCCATATTTTCTGTAATACAGACTAGGGCTGTGTATCGGCAAGAACCTGGCGATAC
>CM038720.1:8745461-8812961 GCA_021613375.1 Megaleporinus macrocephalus | reverse complement strand
TGTGCGAGCCAGTCAAGTTCTTCTACACCAAACCAGCTCTTATGGAGCTGCTTTGTGCACTGGAACACAGTTAGCCATGTTGGACCAGGAAAGGTTATTCCCCAAAGTTGGAAGTATCCAAAATGCTTTGGTCTGCTGAAGCATTAAGATTTCCCTTCACTGGAATTAAGTGTCCTCAGCCTACCACTGAAAAACAACCCCATAGCATTCATAATCCCTCCTCCACCAAACTTTACAGTCAGCACAGTGCAGTCAGGCATGTACGTTTTGTTGGCCTTCACCAAACCCAGACTCATCCATCAGACTTCCAGATGGAGAAGCAGTGACTCATCACTCCACAGAACATGTTTCCACTGATCCAGAGTCCAGGGGTGGTGCTTTACACCATTCCATCCAATGCATGGCATTGTGCTTGGCAAAGTAAGACTTGCATGCAGCTGTTCAGCCATGCCATGAAGCTCACAATGCAGTTTTTAAGCTGATGTTGAAGCCAGAGGAGGTTTGGCACTCTGCAGTTATTGATTAGCAGAGTGTTGGCAACTATTACACACTATGTGCTATAGCACTCCTGCACCCCGCTCTGTAACTTTATGTGGTAACTCTACGTGGAGCTTCTCTCGTTCGTAACTGCTTCCACTTTTTAAAAATAATATCACTCATAGCTGATGGTGGAATATCTAGAGGGTACGAAATTTCATAAACTGACTCCCTGCAACGGGTAGCATCCTATTATAGTACCACACTGGAAATGAGGAAGCTCTTTAAAAACGACCCATGCTTTCATTAATGGTTTTAAAGACTGGCTGCATGGCTAGCTGCTTGACTTTATACACCTGTGGCTATAAGACTGAATAAAATCACCTGAATTTAATGATTAAGAGGTTCGTCCCAATGCTTTTGTCCGTATTATGTATATTGTTATTGTGATAAACTACGTCACCATACAATAAGCTTTATAGAACATATTGTGTGTATATAGTCAGAACACTGAATTTGGTGAAACACTATGTACAGATATTAAATAAAAATCATTTTTTGAAAGTACTTTTTAACAATATAGGCACTTCTGACTCTTTTCTCTCTATTCCAACTAATCACATGTCTAAAAATAAATAAATATTGTGACATATCATGTATTGGGAACATTTCTTGAGGTACTGTGATACTATATTTTGCCATAACATCCACCTCTATTACATCCCCAGTCATGTGTTATGCCAGCCCTGCTGATCCCCAATCTGAGCATAAGTGTTTGGACAAATGAAGTGATCGAAATTTTCCAATATCTCAAAATAAGGCTAAATAACCTAAAACCAATGTTGACAATGGTCCCATAGGAATGTTTCTCAGGTGTATTCTTACTAACCATGTGTGAATTTGGGCTTAGGTTAGCTGGTCAAACTTTAAAGCTCTGCTTTGAGAAGAATAAAAAGGATATACACAAATGCTTTAACAGGGGGTCTACAGTAGAGGCAATGGTTCGAACTAGTGCTTCATGCTTAAACGGTTCTTGGCATGGTGAAACGGTTCTGCAGACTGATGTAGAATCTAATGCACATGGTTATATATGGCACCAGCTCTTTACGATGTAAGGCTCACAACAAGTACACCAAAAATGCTCAGAAGAATCCTTTTGGTGCCATACAGAACCATACGCCACACATTCTCCATCAATCTGAAGAACCATACAACCATGCAAAGAACTCAAAGAAGTCAAGGTTCTCAACAGAACCAATGCTTTTACTCAGGAACCTTCTTCTTGTGTAGTTGCAAACACATACATAGCAGTGAAGGTGCAGGGCTGGCTGTAGTCAGTTGAGTCAGTCAGTGGAGGGTCTGGTTTGGATGTAAACAAGACAACATCAGAGGAAAACTAGAGAACTGACTGAAGGGAACGCAAGCAGTTCTGACCACGAGATTTAAAGCAACCAGTGCATGATTTTCCTCCTCACTGTTTGTGCTGACCAGGTCCATCATCATGACTCCTCATCACACTTGGCATCTCCATCTGATCTTTGGCATCTCTGAGCAGAGCTGTTTCAAACCAAGGGCTTAAAGGTAGAGCTGTGTGACAGCTTACAAGACAATGAAATAAACACTAATAAACAATAACAACAACAACAACAACAACACACGACTTCATCCAGTAGGCAGCCAGTCAGCCTGTTACTGTCCTCCTCATCCTCCAGCGCTTTAGCCGCGATGCTAACCCGCACATCGCCCCGTTCGCAGAAACCACGGAGCTGAAGTGGTCCAAACTCACCCAGCTCGACCACAAACGCTTGCCAACCCGAAGGAGAGAGGAATAAAGGTTTGAGACGCGAGGAAAACAGGCAGTTTACCACCGAGAAGTAGCTGCCACACGTCCAGCTAACCGGTGCAGGTTAAGTTACCGAGGCTTCAGCCTGGCTCCTCACAGCCAGCGAAGGGCAAAATAAAGCTCTTCTCCAGTCGTGATGTTAGCTCCCAGCGGCCAAGCCTAACCAGAATTTGAGGAGAACTAGCTGCTGAAACGCTCCCCCAGATCCAGCCTGTGCTGTTTCAACTCGTACTCCCACCCCGCTGCCTGCTGAGATCCAGGCGGTCTCTCCTGCTCTCCGATGCGGGCTGAGCTCTCGATGCTCCCCGGGCATCACCATCACCAGCCGCTCGGGCTAAATCACTGCGTTTCAGACCGAACCCGTCACCGAGAGCCGTGAACCTAAGCCGACAGCGGCTTTCTGCATGCATTACTGCGGCTGTTAGCCAAACAGAGTCCTCCGCTCCGCTCCGCTGTGGTCGTTGTGCTTCTTACCTGCTCGTCGAATCTGTTAATAACGGCCTGAACCCACTCGGCGGGTTTGTGCGCCGCCATAGCCGCCGAGTTTCGCTCTTTTCTCCAATAATGCCCCCCTTTTTCCGCCTTTGGACGCCCGTTAATGCTCGAAGTCCGTCTCCAGGGCCGCGAGGAGGGGGGCGGGTTGTTATTTGCTCTTTTTTTTCATCCGAAACACCACCACGCCGCCATGACACTGGCGGAAGTTTGAATCCTCCTTACCAGCGATGAAGCGGCGGAGAGCGGAGACACAGCGCACGCGCGGCTCGCGTGTGCGCGCGTGCGAGTCACAGAGCGTCTCGCTGTCGCTGTGAGGACCAACTGTCCCCACAACGTCAGGAAAACATGACGGATCCAGCCCAAGTTCCTCACCTCAAACTGTGCTGTTTTACAAACTAATTAATTCAGGAGAATTTTAATGTGGAGGTTAAGGTCAGGTTTAGATGTTAGTTACTGAGATTAAGGTTGGGTTTAGGTGTAGGTTCCTGAGGTTAAGGTTAGGTTTAGGTGTAGGTTCCTGAGGTTAAGGTTAGGTGTAGGTTATTGAGGTTAAGGTTGGGTTTAGGTGTAGGTTCCTGAGGTTAAGGTTAGGTTTAGGTGTAGGTTCCTGAGGTTAAGGTTAGGTGTAGGTTATTGAGGTTAAGGTTAGGTTTAGGTGTAGGTTCCTGAGGTTAAGGTTAGGTGTAGGTTATTGAGGTTAAGGTCAGGTTTAGGTGTAGGTTCCTGAGGTTAAGGTTAGGTGTAGGTTCCTGAGGTTAAGGTTAGGTTTAGGTGTAGGTTCCTGAGGTTAAGGTTAGGTGTAGGTTATTGAGGTTAAGGTCAGGTTTAGGTGTAGGTTCCTGAGGTTAAGGTTAGGTTTAGGTGTAGGTTCCTGAGGTTAAGGTTAGGTGTAGGTTATTGAGGTTAAGGTTGGGTTCAGGTGTAGGTTCCTGAGGTTAAGGTTAGGTGTAGGTTATTGAGGTTAAGGTCAGGTTTAGGTGTAGGTTACTGAGGTTAAGGTTACGTGTAGGTTATTGAGGTTAAGATTAGGTTTATGTGTAGGTTCCTGAGGTTAAGGTTAGGTTTAGGTGTAGGTTACTAAGGTTAAGGTTAGGTTTAGGTTATTGAGGTTAAGGTTGGGTTCAGGTGTAGGTTACTGAGGTTAAGGTTACGTGTAGGTTATTGAGGTTAAGATTAGGTTTATGTGTAGGTTCCTGAGGTTAAGGTTACGTGTAGGTTCCTGAGGTTAAGGTCAGGTTTAGGTGTAGGTTACTGAGGTTAAGGTTAGGTGTAGGTTACTGAGGTTAAGGTTACGTTTAGATGTTAGTTACTGAGATTAAGGTTGGGTTCAGGTGTAGGTTCCTGAGGTTAAGGTTACGTGTAGGTTATTGAGGTTAAGGTTGGGTATAGGTATAGGTTACTGAGGTTAAGGTTACGTTTAGATGTTAGTTACTGAGATTAAGGTTGGGTTTAGGTGTAGGTTACTAAGGTTAGGGTTACGTTTAGATGTTAGTTACTGAGATTAAGGTTGGGTTCAGGTGTAGGTTACTGAGGTTAAGTTTAGAAGTTAGTTATTGAGGTTAAGGTTGGGTTTAGGTGTATGTTACTGAGGTTAAGGTTACGTGTAGGTTATTGAGGTTAAGGTTGGGTTTAGGTGTAGGTTACTGAGGTTAAGGTTAGGTGTAGGTTATTGAGGTTAAGGTTGGGTTTAGGTGTAGGTTACTGAGGTTAAGGTTACGTGTAGGTTATGGAGGTTAAGGTTGGGTTTATGTATAGGTTACTGAGGTTAAGGTTACGTGTAGGTTATTGAGGTTAAGGTTGGGTTTAGGTGTAGGTTACTGAGGTTAAGGTTGGGTTTAGGTGTAGGTTATTGAGGTTAAGGTTGGGTTTAGGTGTAGGTTCCTGAGGTTAAGGTTACGTGTAGGTTATTGAGGTTAAGGTTGGGTTTAGGTGTAGGTTATTGAGGTTAAGGTTGGGTTTAGGTGTAGGTTCCTGAGGTTAAGGTTACGTGTAGGTTATTGAGGTTAAGGTTGGGTTTAGGTGTAGGTTAATGAGGTTAAGGTTGGGTTTAGGTGTAGGTTATTGAGGTTAAGGTTGGGTTTAGGTGTAGGTTACTGAGGTTAAGGTTACGTGTAGGTTATTGAGGTTAAGGTTGGGTTTAGGTGTAGGTTACTGAGGTTAAGGTTAGGTGTAGGTTATTGAGGTTAAGGTTGGGTTTAGGTGTAGGTTACTGAGGTTAAGGTTGGGTTTATGTGTAGGTTCCTGAGGTTAAGGTTACGTGTAGGTTATTGAGGTTAAGGTTGGGTTTAGGTGTAGGTTACTGAGGTTAAGGTTGGGTTTAGGTGTAGGTTATTGAGGTTAAGGTTGGGTTTAGGTGTAGGTTACTGAGGTTAAGGTTACGTGTAGGTTATTGAGGTTAAGGTTGGGTTTAGGTGTAGGTTATTGAGGTTAAGGTTGGGTTTAGGTGTAGGTTCCTGAGGTTAAGGTTACGTGTAGGTTATTGAGGTTAAGGTTGGGTTTAGGTGTAGGTTAATGAGGTTAAGGTTGGGTTTAGGTGTAGGTTATTGAGGTTAAGGTTGGGTTTAGGTGTAGGTTACTGAGGTTAAGGTTACGTGTAGGTTATTGAGGTTAAGGTTGGGTTTAGGTGTAGGTTACTGAGGTTAAGGTTAGGTGTAGGTTATTGAGGTTAAGGTTGGGTTTAGGTGTAGGTTACTGAGGTTAAGGTTAGGTGTAGGTTACTGAGGTTAAGGTTGGGTTTATGTGTAGGTTCCTGAGATTAAGGTTACGTGTAGGTTATTGAGGTTAAGGTTGGGTTTAGGTGTAGGTTACTGAGGTTAAGGTTAGGTGTAGGTTATTGAGGTTAAGGTTGGGTTTATGTGTAGGTTCCTGAGATTAAGGTTACGTGTAGGTTATTGAGGTTAAGGTTGGGTTTAGGTGTAGGTTACTGAGGTTAAGGTTAGGTGTAGGTTATTGAGGTTAAGGTTGGGTTTATGTGTAGGTTACTGAGGTTAAGGTTACGTGTAGGTTATTGAAATTAAGGTTGGGTTTAGGTGTAGGTTCCTGAGGTTAAGGTTAGGTGTAGGTTACTGAGGTTAAGGTTACGTTTAGATGTTAGTTACTGAGATTAAGGTTGGGTTCAGGTGTAGGTTCCTGAGGTTAAGGTTACGTGTAGGTTATTGAGGTTAAGGTTGGGTTTAGGTGTAGGTTAATGAGGTTAAGGTTACGTTTAGAAGTTAGTTATTGAGGTTAAGGTTGGGTTTAGGTGTAGGTTACTGAGGTTAAGGTTACGTGTAGGTTATTGAGGTTAAGGTTGGGTTTATGTATAGGTTACTGAGGTTAAGGTTAGGTGTAGGTTATTGAGGTTAAGGTTGGGTTTAGGTGTAGGTTACTGAGGTTAAGGTTACGTGTAGGTTATTGAGGTTAAGGTTGGGTTTATGTGTAGGTTACTGAGGTTAAGGTTACGTGTAGGTTATTGAGGTTAAGGTTGGGTTTATGTATAGGTTACTGAGGTTAAGGTTAGGTGTAGGTTATTGAGGTTAAGGTTGGGTTTAGGTGTAGGTTAATGAGGTTAAGGTTGGGTTTAGGTGTAGGTTATTGAGGTTAAGGTTGGGTTTAGGTGTAGGTTACTGAGGTTAAGGTTACGTGTAGGTTATTGAGGTTAAGGTTGGGTTTAGGTGTAGGTTACTGAGGTTAAGGTTAGGTGTAGGTTATTGAGGTTAAGGTTGGGTTTAGGTGTAGGTTACTGAGGTTAAGGTTAGGTGTAGGTTACTGAGGTTAAGGTTGGGTTTATGTGTAGGTTCCTGAGATTAAGGTTACGTGTAGGTTATTGAGGTTAAGGTTGGGTTTAGGTGTAGGTTACTGAGGTTAAGGTTAGGTGTAGGTTATTGAGGTTAAGGTTGGGTTTATGTGTAGGTTCCTGAGATTAAGGTTACGTGTAGGTTATTGAGGTTAAGGTTGGGTTTAGGTGTAGGTTACTGAGGTTAAGGTTAGGTGTAGGTTATTGAGGTTAAGGTTGGGTTTATGTGTAGGTTACTGAGGTTAAGGTTACGTGTAGGTTATTGAAATTAAGGTTGGGTTTAGGTGTAGGTTCCTGAGGTTAAGGTTAGGTGTAGGTTACTGAGGTTAAGGTTACGTTTAGATGTTAGTTACTGAGATTAAGGTTGGGTTCAGGTGTAGGTTCCTGAGGTTAAGGTTACGTGTAGGTTATTGAGGTTAAGGTTGGGTTTAGGTGTAGGTTAATGAGGTTAAGGTTACGTTTAGAAGTTAGTTATTGAGGTTAAGGTTGGGTTTAGGTGTAGGTTACTGAGGTTAAGGTTACGTGTAGGTTAATGAGGTTAAGGTTGGGTTTAGGTGTAGGTTACTGAGGTTAAGGTTACGTGTAGGTTATTGAGGTTAAGGTTGGGTTTATGTATAGGTTACTGAGGTTAAGGTTAGGTGTAGGTTATTGAGGTTAAGGTTGGGTTTAGGTGTAGGTTACTGAGGTTAAGGTTACGTGTAGGTTATTGAGGTTAAGGTTGGGTTTATGTATAGGTTACTGAGGTTAAGGTTACGTGTAGGTTATTGAGGTTAAGGTTGGGTTTATGTATAGGTTACTGAGGTTAAGGTTAGGTGTAGGTTACTGAGGTTAAGGTTGGGTTTATGTATAGGTTACTGAGGTTAAGGTTAGGTGTAGGTTATTGAGGTTAAGGTTGGGTTTATGTGTAGGTTACTGAGGTTAAGGTTAGGTGTAGGTTATTGAGGTTAAGGTTGGGTTTATGTGTAGGTTACTGAGGTTAAGGTTATGTTTAGATGTTAGTTACTGAGATTAAGGTTGGGTTCAGGTGTGGGTTCCTAAGGTTAAGGTTACGTGTAAGTTATTGAGGTAAATGTCAGGTTTATGTGTAGGTTACTAAGGTTAAGGTTAGGTTTAGGTGTAAGTTATTGAGGTAAATGTCAGGTTTATGTGTAGGTTACTAAGGTTAAGGTTGGGCTCAGGTGTAGGTTCCTACGCTTACGGTGTAATTCGGTGAGGTTGGGTGCTGCACAGGTTGGGTTTAGGTGAAGGTTACTGAGGATAAGGTTATGTTTAGATGTAGGTTCCTGAGGTTAAGGTTAGGTGTAGGTTATTGAAGTAAAGGTTGGTCTTAGTTGTAGGTTTTTGAGGTAAAGCTTAGGTCAAGATGTAGGTTACTGAGGTAAAAGTTAGGTTTAGGTGTTGATTACTGAGGTTAGGTTTAGGTGTAGGTTACTGTGGTAAAAGTTAGGTTTAGGTGTAGGTTACCAAGGTTAAGGTTAGGTTTAGGTGTAGGTTACAGAGGGTAAAGTTAGGTTTAGGTGTAGGTTACCATGGTTAAGGTTAGGTTTAGGTTATTGTGGTTAAAATTTGGTTTAGGTGTAGAATACTGTGGTAAAGATTTGGTTTAGGTGCATGTTACTGAGGTTAAGGTTAAATTTAGATTACTGAGATTAAAATTAGGTTTAAGTGTAGGTTACTGAGGTTAAGTTTAGGTTCAGATATATGTTACAGAGATTTAGGTTAGGTTTAAATGTAGGTTACTGAGGTTAAGTTTAGGTTCAGATATATGTTACAGAGGTTTAGATTAGGTTTAGTTTATTGTGGTTAAGATTAGGCTTAGGTGTAGAATACTGTGGTTAAGGTTAGATTTAGATTACTAAGGGTTAAGGTTAGGTTTAGGTGTTGGTTACTGAGGTTAAGGTTAGGTTTAGGTTATTGAGGTTAAGGTTAGGTTTAGGTTATTGAGGTTAAGGTTAGGTTTAGGTGTTGGTTACTGAGGTTAAGGTTAGGTTTAGGTTATTGAGGTTAAGGTTAGGTTTAGGTGTAGATTACTGAGGGTAAGGTTAGGTTTAGGTTATTGAGGTTAAGGTTAGGTTTAGGTGTAGGTTACTGAGGGTAAGGTTAGGTTTAGGTTATTGAGGTTAAGGTTAGGTTTAGGTGTTGGTTACTAAGGTTAAGGTTAGGTTTAGGTGTAGGTTACTAAGGTTAAGGTTAGGTTTAGGTGTAAATTACTGAGGGTAAGGTTAGGTTTAAGTGTAGGTTACTAAGGTTAAGGTTAGGTTTAGGTGTAGGTTACTAAGGTTAAGGTTAGGTTTAGGTATAAATTACTGAGGGTAAGGTTAGGTTTAGGTGTAGGTTATTGAGGTTAAGGTTGGGTTTATGTATAGGTTACTGAGGTTAAGGTTAGGTTTAGGTTATTGAGGTTAAGGTTAAGGTTAGGTGTAGGTTACTAAGGTTAAGGTTAGGTTTAGGTTATTGAGGTTAAGGTTAGGTTTAGGTGTAGGTTACTGAGGTTAAGGTTAGGTTTAGGTGTAAATTACTGAGGGTAAGATTAGGCTTAGGTGCAGGTTATTGAGGTTAAGGTTAGGTTTAGGTGTAAATTACTGAGGGTAAGGTTAGGTTTAGGTTATTGAGGTTAAGGTTAAGGTTAGGTGCAGGTTATTGAGGTTAAGGTTAGGTTTAGGTGTAAATTACTGAGGGTAAGGTTAGGTTTAGGTTATTGAGGTTAAGGTTAAGGTTAGGTGTAGGTTACTGAGGTTAAGGTTAGGTTTAGGTATAGGTTACTGAGGGTAAGGTTAGGTTTAGGTGTAGGTTATTGAGGTTAAGGTTAGGTTTAGGTGTAGGTTACTGAGGGTAAGGATAGGTTTAGGTTATTGAGGTTAAGGTTAGGTTTAGGTGTGGGTTACTGAGCATATTGTTAGGTTTAGGTTTAAGTTGCTGAGGTTAAGATTAGGCTTAGGTGCAGGTTACTGAAGGGTTTTTTACTAATCGGACGTTAACCGATTCTTTTCTGCCAGACAAAACCTCCTTTTCACTGCCATTCAAGTCTTTCCTCTGAGGTCATTTACTGATCACATGCTCCAAAATAAATTCAATTCAATAATCTGAAGAATGTCGGAAAGACAACTCGGAGGAAGAAAGGCGGACTTGTTGCTGTGTGTTTGAGACTCTATAAAGAGGGGCATGGACATAGACACCGGACGCTGCATGGTGGTCACAGAACAGTCAGTACACTGTCTCGAAGCTAGCATAGTCTCTATGTGGTTAAGGACCTACAGGAACAGAGTTTACATGTCAGAAACCACATAAGCAAGTCTGTTTGATATCACTTAAGATCTCAACGTCTCCTGTTAGCACCATGTTAATTACTGGGTTATAAGCTTGAATTAACCTCGTAGCTCCAGTGCAAAACTAACAAAGCAACTACAGACACCAAAGATATATGGACTGATTGATTGTATTTGGGTTGAAGGTAAAGTTTTAATCAGACTTTTAACCAAGCCATTCCTTCATAGAGTCTGTTTTGTGTTTTCCCAATGTTGTAATTTTTTTTATCTAGTACACACGTGAACAAAATTGCTGGTACCCTACCACTAATCAAAGAAAACCCCACAATGGGCAATGAAATAACTTGAAACTGACAAAAGTAATAATAAATATCAATTTACTGCAAATCAACGACCATTTCCAAGTGACTTGATGTTCCTGTTACTATAGCTGTACATATTATAAGGTGTAGGTTACTGAGGTAAGATTGGGTTTAGTTGTAGGTTTCTGAGGTTAATGTTAGGTTTAGGTGCAGGTTACCAAGGTAACGTTAGGTTCAGATATAGGTAACAAAGATTAAAGGTGTAAATTACTGAGGTTAAGTTTAGGTTTAGGTTATTGAGGTTAAGGTTAGGTTTAGGTTATTGAGGTTAAGGTTAGGTTTAGGTTTGGGTTACTGAGGTTAAGGTAAGGTTTAGATTACTGTGGTTAAGGTGAGGTTCAGGTTTGGGTTACTGAGGTAAAGGTTAAGTTTAGGCTGTTGAGGTTAAGGTTAGGTTTGGGTTATTGAGGTAAAGTTTAGGTTAAGGTTATTGCGGTCAAGGTTAGGTTTAGGTGCATGCTACTAAGGTTAAGGTTAGGTTTAGATAACTGTGGTTGAGGTTGAGCTTAGGTTTGGGTTACTCAGGTTAAGGTTAGGTTTAGGTTTGGGTTACTGAGGTAAAGGTTAAGTTTAGGCTGTTGAGGTTAAGTTTAGGCTGTTGAGGTTAAGTTTAGGTTTAGGTTATTGAGGTTAAGGTTAGGTTTAGGTTATTGAGGTTAAGGTTAGGTTTAGGTTATTGAGGTTAAGGTTAGGTTTAGGTGCATGCTACTAAGGTTAAGGTTAGGTTTAGATAACTGTGGTTGAGGTTGAGCTTAGCTTTGGGTTACTCAGGTTAAGGTTAGGTTTAGGTTTGGGTTACTGAGGTTAAGGCAAGGTTTAGATTACTGTGGTTAAGGTGAGGTTCAGATTTGGGTTATTGAGGTAAAGGTTAAGTTTAGGCTGTTGAGGTAAAGGTTAGGTTTAGGTTATTGAGGTAAAGGGTTAGGGTTAGGGTTAGCTGAACACAGACCACAGAAAGCTGAGGAGAGAACCATCTCAGGAGATCAGAAAGAAAACTATAGGCAAACATGTTAAAGGTAAAGGCTACAAAACCATCTCCAAGCCTCTTGATGTCCCTGTTATTATAGCTGTACATCTTATTCAGAGGTTTAAGGTCTACAGGACTGTAGCCAACCTCCCTGGACGTGGCCACAAGAGGAAAACTGATGACAAGTTAAAGAGACGGATAATACGAATGATAACCAAAGAGCCCAGAACAACTTCCAAAGAGATAAGACGTGAACTCCAAGGTCAAGGTGCATTCGTCGCTGTCTTAGCCAAAGGGGACCTGGAGGAGGCTCGGTTATGTTTTGGGGCTCCTTTGCTGCACAGGGTGTCTTGAATCTTTGCAAGGTACAATAAAATCTCAAGACTATTGAGGCATTCTGGAGCAAAATGTGGTTCCCAGTGTCACAAAGCTTGATCTCAGTTGCAGGTCATGGGTCCTCCAACAGGATAATGACCCAAAGCACACAGGTACAGCACTGGACTCTTCTGAAGTGGCCTCCTATGAGCCCTGTTCTAAATCCTATAGAACATCCATAGAAGGAGCTGAAACATGCAGTCTGGAGAGGAACCTTCAAACCTGAGACCGCTGGAGCAGTTTACTCACGAGGAGTGAAGCCAAAATACCTGTGGACAGGTGCAGAAGACTCAACGAGAGTTAGAGAAATCGTTGGATTGCAGTGATTGTGCCTCAAAAGTTGTGTAACTAAACATTAGGTTAAGGGGACCATAATTTCTGTCCAGGCCCGTTAAAATTAAAAAGTCAGATTTTTCTCAGTTGATTTTCAGGAAATTTGTATTTATTATTTATAGATTATAGATTATTTCAGTGTCCATTGTGGGTTTTTCTTTCTTTAACGGAGGGCTACCAACAATTTTGTCCATGTGTGTATGTGTTACTGTCCATACAGTCTTCATAAGCTGCTAAAACAGCTTGTTTTTGGAGTCGCTGTATTTGTAATGTGTCCCCAAAAACACATTTATCACAGTCATTTTAATAAAAACACAATGCAGGGCAGCCAATCAGAACAGAGTTCCCCAGCCTGCAAGCCTTTTCTAAAGAAAGTTTATATAATTGTCCAATAAAAATGAATTATGTTTGATTTTAGTACATAAAGGGGTAAAAATTAAAAATCAAGAAACAGACACACTGGCAAGTTTTTGCTGAAGTTTCCATCAATTTTATTGATTGATTGTTATTTTTCACTACATATATTATTATTTACCTGAACCCTGATCCACCACCAACCAAGCCACTGCTCCTACAAAAAGCCTATAAAATTAATTCAGCAATAAAATAAGTGCTTTTTGAAGATTTTAGTAAACATTATCTGTATTTATACCAATTTCTGTTCTGAAATGTACTTTGTTTTTTTTAACATGTGTCAATTTTATAGAAATGGCAACCAAAGCAACTCCAACACCTTAAAACAGCATGCACCAATCACATACCAGCTCAATCCTGCCCCCTGGAGGCCATGGCAGTTATAACCATATGCAAGGAACTGAACAAAGTGCTGTAAACCCACTCAGTGACCACTTATACATCCTTATACATCCACTCCTTGGACACATACCTTAGATATTCCCTGTATAGGTGCACAGCTATAGGCTGTAGCTCGTTTATCACCATGAAGACTTGGCAACCATGTCAACCTCTATCATTCATTAGTGTAAAGCTACAAGATCACTGTTGATCATTAAATAATTAGTGTAATAGACTCTAACCATTCTGGGCTATCAGTGTGTCACTGCTATGGATTAACCACCAAAGAATATCCAGCCAACAGTGACTGTTTGGTCAGAAACCAAGTTGGAAAAAGAAGGAAAGCATTCATAGTGCTCATTGGGGCTTCTGTTGATACCTTTCAATTGGCTTGGCTTGCAAAAGAGTTTCTGGTTTAGAGCAGTGCCCAATGAAATGAACAAAAATATTAATATAAAGCAAAAATTAAAAAATTCAATTTAAATTTAAATTCAATTTAAATTTAATTTCTTTTCTCTGAGACTTGCCAATGTATTATGGCCAATCTTACACTCTCTACCAACTTCTGACTACGTTTCTCAGCCCTTCACCCCAATGTTGCTGTCTAACCCATTGCCTCAAGCCTTCGGTTTGAATCTGAAGCTCTGTTTGTGTTAAAAGACGTAGCTGGGGAGGTTTAACAGTGAGATTCCATCTACATAGCAAACTTTTAAAAGTACTTAACGAAAGAAATGGGCCACAAACACCCAAAGAACCATTTGCATGATTAAAGTTTTCTTCAGATTGAAGGAGAATGTGCTGTTGATGCTTCCTTGTGGAAACTAAACTTGGTGGTTTTGCTGAAGTGTTTAGTTTGAAGAATCATTGTTAGCGAAAGATAGTTAGTTTGCTTTGCTTGTGTTATTGATTGTATTTCAGGTGTTAAAGAACAAAGAATAGAGATTATAGAGAGAGCTTATGCTTGTTGGCACTGCAGTCCAACACCAAGAAGTTAAGCAAGTTGTGGTTACGTCTCACCTGGTACAACTAGAGCCAGGCCTAATGAAGCCAGGGATCTAAACAACCAACCAGAATTTTCATTATATGCTAAATTCAGGCGGAAAAATAAATGTAATCAAGCACTCCTGGATGACCAGCTGTCACGCTGACACAGAACTGAGGGTCACATTGCCTTCAACCTCCAGGATGTCAATCTGCTGAAACAGGAAATAACGGTGGTTGTAGGTGAACATCTGGACGCCGTTGACCATGATCCTGTAGCACTGAGTGTCGCAGACGATGGTCACCTGGAACAGATAATGCAAATTAAAGCTCATAACAAACATCTCTATGTGGCTCAGATGAACCCTGTAATCCGCATAAGCTGGGTTATCTGTGTCGCTGCACTATGAACTCAAGTGTTAATAGCATCATTAAAGAAGACTTTGAACTTAATATCATTGATGAATGTGGGACAGTGCAGTGTGGGAGATAAATAACCCCAGTGCAGTGGTTCTGGCACCTCTTTACTTTTGTATATCATTGCTGTCCATAGAAAAACACGTGTCCCCATTTTTTTAGCTTGGAAATCATTCTGGTTCCATTGACTTGCATTGAAAGTGAAGTAGGTTTTTGTTCTCTTTGTTGCAAGTTTAAAGATACTTGTTTTACTGTGGACAGCAACGATATATTATAAAGCAGGGGTGTTTAATTAGAGTCAGTAAGATCCAGTTAGAGGAGATCTCCTCAGACCAAGGTCCGGATCATCATTTCTAACGTGTGTTCTGATTCAGTGGTGTATCCTGTTTACTGAAGTAGTCTAGTATCAGCATCTTATACCATCAGATACTGAAACACCAACACACCACACATACCGTTCAGTATATTTCAGTATATTTACTGTTTAAATGCTGAACTGAATGATTATTTATAAACTACTAATACATTTTTTGTCCTCACTTGAAGTAAAAACAAGAGCTACATTTAAAAAAACAGAAGGCTTTTCACTTTAAGTGCATCTTAAAGTGTTTTATTTGTAGAGAAAGTAAATAAAACTTGGTCTTCTTGTTAACTCAGCTTCACAGATTAACATGTTGGTTGTACAGAGCGGTGTTCTCCAAAACTAGACGAGCAGGTTCATTTCAGAACCGTTCCTGTTAAACACTCAGTTTTCTCTGTTCACTTTTCTGTTTTTAGAGCTCCTTATTCTTTCTGACTCGCTTTAGTCTCCGGCTGCTGCTCCTCGCTTCGCCCCAATGTGCACAGATCTGATTGGCTGAGGAGCCTTCCGTGATCTTATAGCGCATGTGATTGGTCTGTGAGTTTACTTCGCTGTAAAGCCCGTATACCGTAAAGACAAGAAAAGCTCCAACACTTAAAATAAACACAGTCTAAATTAAATAATTCAAAATAGTTTATAGGTTTGGGTCTGCATTTGCAATGTCTGGGTCCGGACTCGGACAGCGGTCTGCCTATTAGTGACCCCTGTTATAAACTGTATATCAACGCTGTCCAATAAAAAATGATTTTTAGTTTTCTACTTTTTAGAACAGGCCAATGTTTGTTTACATTGTGTGAAAATTTTATTTTAGAAGTGCTTTAAATTAGTTCTGAAAATTCTGGTTCCATTGACTTACATTGAAAGTAAAGTATGTTTTTGGTCTCTCCTGTAAAGTTGCAATTTTGGAGATTCTTGTTTTTCATTGGACAGCAAGATATAAAATCTGCTTTGTGGTAACATAAATCACTACACAGTGCACAGCCATCACCCTAAAGAGACTAGATTTTTTATTGTACTGAAATTTTTTTGTATAGTTTCCAAAAAGCTGTTGAGCTTAACAAAAGAAATTGTGAACCTTTCCAAAATAAACTCAACAACCACCAAAATTCAGGCTTATTTATAAAAATCCATACACTGTGGAGTGATACATGCAGGGTGTTGTAAGGTTAAATAAGCCCTAATAAAAATGTTTGCGTTTTTATAAGGACTTGTGTTCCCGCCTGGTAGTGGTGACAAAAGCAGCCTGTGACTTTTTGCCTTCTTTGTTTTTCGGCAGCGGTTTATAAAATTTTTGATGTAGTATCTCAAAATGTCTTAACTTCTCTAAATATAAGTGAAGTCGAAATAGAAATAGTAGAAAAAACAGTAGCAATAAATACCACCTGGAATGAATGATTTATTCTGTTAAACTACTGGCTGAAATATAATAACCAATGTTTTTTAATAATGTCAGTTTAAAAAAAAATATTAAGTTAAATGTCACCAGTATGTCTAAATACTGACCTAATATCTTAAAATAATGACTTATGTTCTCAAATATTTCACTTACTATACTGAACTAATGAGTTATTATGCTGAACTACTGACTTCTTCTAAGTCAATATTTCATGAAGACCAGTCAACGTGACGACTTCTCAAAGTAAAAACAACTTCTCAAAGTTATAAATTATCTTAAATTATCATCACTTGAAATAATTATTAACTTTCTAGAAACAAAATAACTCATTGCTTTAAAATCATAAAATATTAAGTCATGTTTTCAGAACTAAAACTAATTGCCACCTCCGCATTTAACCCATCCGTGCAGTGAAACACCCACATTTACACACTCTAGTGAACATACACATTAGGGGGCAGTGAAACACCCACATATACACACTCTAGTGAACATACACACTAGGGGGCAGTGAAACACCCACATATACACACTCTAGTGAACATACACACTAGGGGACAGTGAAACACCCACATATATACACACACTAGTGAAGATACACACTAAGGGGCAGTGAAACACCCACATATATACACACACTAGTGAAGATACACACTAGGGGGCAGTGAAACACCCACATATACACACTCTAGTGAACATACACACTAGTGGGCAGTGAAACACCCACATATACACACTCTAGTGAACATACACACTAGTGGGCAGTGAAACACCCACATATACACACACTAGTGAAGATACACACTAGTGGGCAGTGAAACACCCACATATACACACTCTAGTGAACATACACACTAGGGGGCAGTGAAACACCCACATATACACACTCTAGTGAACATACACACTAGGGGGCAGCGAATATCCCACATATACACACTCTAGTGAACATACACACTAGGGGGCAGTCAAGACACCCACATATACACACACACACACTAGTGAACGCACACACTAGGGGGCAGTGAAACACCCACACATACACACACACTAGTGAACACACACACATATACACACACACTGGTGAACACACACACTAGGGGGCAGTGAAACACCCACATATACACACACACTAGTGAACACACACACACACACACATTTACACACACACTAGTGAACACACACACTAGGGGCAGTGAAAAACCCACATATATAAACACACTAGTGAACAGACACACTGGGGGTAGTGAAACACCCACATATACACACACACACACTAGTGAACGCACACACTAGGGGGCAGTAAAACACCCACATATACACACACACTAGTGAACATACACACTAGGGGGCAGTGAAACACCCACATATACACACACACTAGTGAACACACACACATATACACACACACTGGTGAACACACACACTAGGGGGCAGTGAAACACCCACATATACACACACACTAGTGAACACACACACATATACACACACACTAGTGAACACACACACTAGGGGGCAGTAAAACACCCACATATACACACACTAGTGAACACACACACATTTACACACACACTAGTGAACACACACACTAGGGGCAGTGAAAAACCCACATATATACACACACTAGTGAACAGACACACTGGGGGCAGTAAAATACCCACATATATAAACACACTAGTGAACACACACACTAGGGGGCAGTGTGACACCCACATATGCACCCACACACACTAGTGAACACACACCCATATACACACACACTAGTGAACACACACACACACTAGGGGGCAGTAAAACACCCACATATACACACACACTAGTGAACACACACACTAGGGGCAGTGAAAATCCACATATACATACACACTAGTGAACACACACACTAGGGGACAGTGAGCACACTTGCCCAGAGTGGTGGGCAGCCCTGTCCTGAGCACCTGGGGAGCAGCTGGGGTTTTGGGGAGCAGCTGGGGTTTGGGTGCCTTGCTTAAGAGCACTTCAGTCGTGTGCTGTTGGCCCTGGGGGACAGAACTGGCAACCTTCCGGTTAAAGCAATTACTTTGAGGTATTAAGTCATAAAGGTAAGTTATGAGTTTGAGATTTGAAGAAAATCTTTTGGATATTAAGTCATATTCTGACATACTGTGGGGGGATATTTGTCCCCTTATAATTTTGATGGCATTTTCTAAAAGCCATTCCACATAAAATCCCTCTAAATGAATCTGCTTCCATCCCAGTAAGTGAAATATGAAGAAATTCTGTCAATTTGGTGGCATTCTCCTTTAACTATACACAGTTATACATGTGTGAAACTAATTGGTGTACATAAGCTTTCATCACTTCTACTATTAATATTAATTATACTATATACAGACAGCATGCTGTGGAAGATGGACTATTCTTTTTTGGAGGGGGTTGTGTCACTCTGTTGTTCTGAACTAAAATAAAAGGGTCTTTCTGAGATAAAACTGGGTGGGTTTGTAAGCTGGGTTCACTATCAGACAGTACCGTGAAGGGCTGGCCTCTGTAGAAGGGCATGCCCCCTGCCCTTTCCTCAGGACCCCACTTCTCCTGGAGCAGGCTGTTGCGCACCACTACGTTTTCATTGAACCGTGGGTTGAAGTGGAACGCGAGGCCAGAGTTAAAGCGCAGGTTGATGCAGAACCTAAGAAGAAATGTTTCCCATATTAAACTATATAACACACACTGACTTCAATCCAGTAAGAGCATTTCAATAGAAGGCCAAACATCCCATCACAACATATGTTTCCATATTATTCTAAATAATGATCATTATTAGAAGATAAAATTTTAATTATACAATAAAAATATCTGGTACCGGTCAGCGTTGTGGTTCACAAAACCCTGGACGTTGATGGATCTTCCGGGGTAAAGTCCGCCCTGCATTATAGTTTTGTAGGGCACGCACTACGGAGATATGGAAAACAACATGATGCAGACATTTCCACAAATATCTGCAACTACAACCTTTCAGCATCACACAGGAACAGATGTCAGTATAATCACACAGCCCAGATAGATACTTCAGAAATATTGTTATTACTTACATAAGTTTGTGGAGGACTGTAAGGAGGAGGTGCCTTCTAGGAAAACAAAGACGAAACACAAATCAAAGCAATCCAATCAAATGATACAAAATCTAAATATAAAATTTGTGTTGCTTTACGCATTAGCATTTTTATTACTGCGCCTTTAAGACGTATAAACAAGCTTTTTTATATCACAACACAGCTCATTTATATGTCTCAGCCAATCAGAACAAAGCTCATTAATATGTCTTTTTATTTGTCTTAGCAGAACAGAACAGAGCTTGCATATGTCTTAGCCAGTCAGAACAGAGCTTGCTTATATGTCTTAGCCAATCAGAACAGAGCTTGTTTATGTCTCAGCCAATCAGAACAGAGCTTGCTTATATGTCTTAGCCAATCAGAACAGAGCTTGTTTATGTCTCAGCCAATCAGAACAGAGCTTGTTTATATGTCTCGGCCAATCAGAACAGAGCTCGTTTATATGTCTCAGCCAATCAGAACAGAGCTAATTAATATCTCTTAGCCAATCAGAACAGAGCTTGTTTATATGTCTCAACCAATTATAACAGAGCTAATTAATATATCTTAGCCAATCAGAACAGAGCAAGTTTATATGTCTTAGCCAATCAGAACAGAGCTCATTTATTTGTCCTAGCCAATCAGAATAGAGCTTGTTTATGTCTCTTAGCCAATCAGAACAGAGCAAGTTTACATGTCCTAGCCAATCAGAACCGAGCTCGTTTATATGTCTCAGCCAATTATAACAGAGCTAATTTATATCTCTTAGCCAATCAGAACAGAGCAAGTTTATATGTCTTAGCCAATCAGAACAGAGCTCATTTATTTGTCTTAGCCAATCAGAATAGAGCTTGTTTAAAAGTCCTAGCCAGTCAGAGCTTGTTTATTTGTCGCAGCCAAACAAGCTCTGTTCTGTTTGGTTGTGACATGTAAACAAGCTCTGTTCTGTTTGGTTGTGACATGTAAACAAGCTCTGTTCTGTTTGGTTGTGACATGTAAACAAGCTCTGTTCTGTTTGGTTGTGACATGTAAACAAGCTCTGTTCTGTTTGGTTGTGACATGTAAACGAGCTCTGTTCTGATTAGCTAAGACATATGAACGAGCTCTGTTCTGATTGGCTGAGACAAATAAACAAGCTCTGTTCTGTTTGGCTGAGACAAATAAACGAGCTCTGTTCTGATTAGCTAAGATATATAAACGTGCTCTGTTCTGATTGGCTGAGACAAATAAACAAGCTCTGTTCTGTTTGGCTGTAACATATAAACATGCCCTGTTCTGATTGGCTGAGACATATAAACGAGCTCTGTTCTGATTAGCTAAGACATATAAACGTGCTCTGTTCTGATTGGCTGTGACGTATAAACAAGCTCTGTTCTGATTAGCTAAGACATATGAACGAGCTCTGTTCTGATTGGCTGTGACGTATAAACATGCCCTGTTCTGATTGGCTGAGACAAATAAACGAGCTCTGTTCTGATTAGCTAAGATATATAAACAAGCTCTGTTCTGATTGGCTGAGACATATAAATGAGCTCTGTTCTGATTAGCTAAGACATATAAACTTGCTCTGTTCTGATTGGCTGAGCCATATGGCACTAGATTAAAAAACATTCCGAGCAGATATACTTCTAATAGTTTCAGGGTAAATGGGTGGGGCTAAAGTGCTGTATAGATGAGTATATGTAGGCATATCTAAACATACATATGAACTAGAAAGTAATATGGGCCCCTTAAACCTTAATGTGCTGCCTGCAGGGCCCCACCTCAATTCCACACCCTATAGTTACAGTCCAGAATTTACAGTAGTTTCACAGAAGTGCAGTTTTAGAAGTTAAACCAGCGACAAGCAGAGACATGAAATTCAGTGTAAGTAAAACTTTATAACTAGCTGAAGTGAATTCCTTCACAGTGAAACTCCTGTGTACCTGCTGCAGGCCTACATGTCTGTGTTGGCTCTGTGGTTTTCGGCCGGATGCTTTGCACTGGCCCCTCTGCACCTGCAAGTGAAGGTCCAAGTTGTAACCATGTCAAACTGGCAGTTGAATTTAAATGTATTTTCATGCTGATTTCTTAAAAATCTTCTCCAAATTTAGTTGTCAGTTCCCTCCAGCCAGCTCGCTCTCCCCCTACACCACACCATGGTACTGCAAGCACTTACACAGATGCTGACTTAGAAGATGAGATTATTTAGCTGAGGGCGAGTAAATAACCCGCTCCTTCCTGTCCCCTCCTCCCCTTGTACTGTACTGTACTGTACTGCACTGTTCTGTACTGTTCTGTACTGTTCTGTACTGTACTGCACTGTTCTGTACTGTTCTGTACTGTTCTGTACTGTACTGCACTGTTCTGTACTGTTCTGTACTGTTCTGTACTGTTCTGTTCTGTACTGTACTGTTCTGTACTGTACTGTACTGTACTGTACTGTACTGCACTGTTCTGTACTGTACTGTATTGTACGCTATTGTGCTGTACTGTACTGTATTATACTGTACTGTACTGTTCTGTTCTATACTGTATTGTACTGTACTGTAGTCTATTGTACTCTGCTGTTCTGTTCTATACTGTACTGTACTGTTCTGTTCTATACTGTATTGTACTGTACTGTAGTCTATTGTACTCTACTGTTCTGTTCTATACTGTACTGTACTGTTCTGTTCTATACTGTATTGTACTGTACTGTAGTCTATTGTACTCTGCTGTTCTGTTCTATACTGTACTGTACTGTTCTGTTCTATACTGTATTGTACTGTACTGTAGTCTATTGTACTCTGCTGTTCTGTTCTATACTGTATTGTACTGTTCTGTACTGTACTGTATTATACTGTACTGTAGTCTATTGTACTCTACTGTTCTGTTCTATACTGTACTGTACTGTTCTGTTCTATACTGTATTATACTGTACTGTAGTCTATTGTACTCTGCTGTTCTGTTCTATACTGTACTGTACTGTTCTGTTCTATACTGTATTGTACTGTACTGTAGTCTATTGTACTCTGCTGTTCTGTTCTATACTGTACTGTACTGTTCTGTTCTATACTGTATTGTACTGTACTGTAGTCTATTGTACTCTGCTGTTCTGTTCTATACTGTACTGTACTGTTCTGTTCTATACTGTATTGTACTGTACTGTAGTCTATTGTACTCTACTGTTCTGTTCTATACTGTACTGTACTGTTCTGTTCTATACTGTATTGTATTGTACTGTAGTCTATTGTACTCTGCTGTTCTGTTCTATACTGTATTGTACTGTTCTGTTCTATACTGTATTGTACTGTACTGTAGTCTATTGTACTCTACTGTTCTGTTCTATACTGTACTCTACTGTTCTGTTCTATACTGTATTGTACTGTACTGTAGTCTATTGTACTCTTCTGTTCTGTTCTATACTGTACTGTACTGTTCTGTTCTATACTGTATTGTACTGTACTGTAGTCTATTGTACTCTACTGTTCTGTTCTATACTGTACTGTACTGTTCTGTTCTATACTGTATTGTACTGTACTGTAGTCCATTGTACTCTACTCTACTGTTCTGTTCTGTTCTTTACTGTACTGTACTGTACTCTTTTGTCCTCTACTGTTCTGTACTGTAATTTTCTGTTCTATACTGTTCTGTTCTGTACTGTACTGTTCTGTACTATACTGTTTTGTACCTTATTCTATTGTACTCTGCTGTACTTATACTTTACTCTGCTGTACAGAGCTGTACTCTACTGTACTGCACTGTGGCCACTTCTGCAACTTCTGTAACTTATGTGACTCAAAGTTGGCAAAGGCTTGTAAAAATGTATTGACACAGAGCCAGGGAGAAACCTTTTACAGCTGGAGCCCCCAAATTAGCCAACATCTTAATGTGTGTTACTGTGTGAGTAACTGAATTGAAGACGTGTTGTAATCAGAAAAGCCTACCGGGTATACAAAGTCAGGCTGCTGGACACAGGAGGTCTGTAGATATAAAAAATCATATTGGTTGGTGTTAAGATATAAAGCCAGGACCGAAATCCTGTTCCCGCCCCTCCCCCACCCCGCCCGCCCCAATTCTGTTGCTTAATACTTACAGCTGGATTCTGAAAAGCAATGGATTCAATCTCTACTCCACCATCCACTGAGATGGCATTCACACGGGACACAGGGAGACGGTGCAAGTATTCCATGAAATGGACTCCATTCACGATCACCTGGGACACAAACATGAAAAGATTCAGTTAAACTGGTTTTGGGTCTCCTGAGTTGTCCTGAGTGCAGCATAACTGTCCCGCTTTCTCTAAAAACGAAAGCTTTATCTGATAGGGGCAGTTTTGATACCAGGTTTTGCAGGTGCTTGTTAGGGGTCTCACATTCTCTATAGTTTGACATGTGCTGTTTTTAAATCCTTAAGTCCAGGAGCTGACGCAACACAACAAAATTAAATTCAACCCCAGACAGAGATCAGGAAGTAAATATATAATATAATAGAACTGAGGAAAAAACAGGTTCTTTTAAAAGTGTGTGAGTAAATGGACCTGGTCACTCCCCATCCCCGTACACATCTCACAACAGAGGCCGTAAAACAAGCATGTGTAGGAAAGCAGATGCTGTTAGCTAACCAAATACGAGTCACGGTTGACCAGCAAGGCGAGAATGAAGTTAGACACTCTGGGCAGTGGCATGTGGTGGCCCCGTTGCTCCGTGTTCTGTACTTTACTATACTGAACTGTTTTGTACTATCTGTAATGGTTTCCACTGTTCTGTTCTGTACTATACTCTACTCTACTGTATTACAATCTACTGTACTGTTCTGTACTCTACTCTACTGTGTTATAATGTACTGTACTGTTCTGTACTCTACTCTACTGTGTTATAATCTACTGTACTGTTCTGTACTCTACTCTACTGTGTTGTAATCTACTGTACTGTTCTGTATTCTACTCTACTGTGTTATAATGTACTGTACTGTTCTGTACTCTACTCTACTGTGTTATAATCTACTGTACTGTTCTGTACTCTACTCTACTGTGTTGTAATCTACTGTACTGTTCTGTATTCTACTCTACTGTGTTAGAATCTACTGTACTGTTCTGTACTCTACTCTACTGTGTTATAATCTACTGTACTGTTCTGTACTCTACTCTACTGTGTTGTAATCTACTGTACTGTTCTGTATTCTACTCTACTGTGTTATAATGTACTGTACTGTTCTGTATTCTACTCTACTGTGTTATAATCTACTGTACTGTTCTGTACTCTACTCTACTGTGTTGTAATCTACTGTACTGTTCTGTATTCTACTCTACTGTGTTATAATGTACTGTACTGTTCTGTACTCTACTCTACTGTGTTGTAATCTACTGTACTGTTCTGTATTCTACTCTACTGTGTTATAATCTACTGTACTGTTCTGTACTCTACTCTACTGTGTTGTAATCTACTGTACTGTTCTGTATTCTACTCTACTGTGTTATAATGTACTGTACTGTTCTGTATTCTACTCTACTGTGTTATAATCTACTGTACTGTTCTGTACTCTACTCTACTGTGTTGTAATCTACTGTACTGTTCTGTATTCTACTCTACTGTGTTATAATGTACTGTACTGTTCTGTATTCTACTCTACTGTGTTATAATGTACTGTACTGTTCTGTATTCTACTCTACTGTGTTAGAATCTACTGTACTGTTCTGTATTCTACTCTACTGTGTTAGAATCTACTGTACTGTTCTGTATTCTACTCTACTGTGTTATAATCTACTGTACTGTTCTGTACTCTACTCTACTGTGTTATAATCTACTGTACTGTTCTGTATTCTACTCTACTGTGTTATAATCTACTGTACTGTTCTGTACTCTACTCTACTGTGTTAGAATCTACTGTACTGTTCTGTATTCTACTCTACTGTGTTATAATCTACTGTACTGTTCTGTACTCTACTCTATTCTACTGTATTATAATGTACTGTACTATTCTGTACTCTACTGTGTTATAATCTACTGTACTGTTCTGTACTCTAATCTACTGTGTTATAATCTACTGTACTGTTCTGTACTCTACTCTATTCTACTGTATTATAATGTACTGTACTATTCTGTACTCTACTGTGTTATAATCTACTGTACTGTTCTGTATTCTACTCTACTGTGTTATAATCTACTGTACTGTTCTGTACTCTACTCTACTGTGTTATAATCTACTGTACTGTTCTGTATTCTACTCTATTAGAATCTACTATACTGTTCTGTACTCTACTCTATTCTACTGTATTATAATGTACTGTACTATTCTGTACTCTACTGTGTTATAATCTACTGTACTGTTCTGTACTCTACTCTACTGTGTTATAATCTACTGTACTGTTCTGTATTCTACTCTACTGTGTTATAATCTACTGTACTGTTCTGTATTCTACTCTACTGTGTTATAATCTACTGTACTGTTCTGTACTCTACTCTACTGTGTTATAATCTACTGTACTGTTCTGTACTCTACTGTGTTATAATCTACTGTACTGTTCTGTACTCTACTGTGTTATAATCTACTCTACTGTTCTGTACTCTATTCTACTGTTTTATAATCTACTGTACTGTTCTGTACTCTACTGTATTATAATCCACTGTACTGTTCTGTACTCTACTCTACTGTGTTACAATCTACTGTACTGTTCTGTACTCTATTCTACTGTTTTATAATCTACTGTACTGTTCTGTACTCTACTGTATTATAATCTACTGTACTGTTCTGTACTCTACTCTACTGTGTTACAATCTACTGTACTGTTCTGTACTCTATTCTACTGTTTTATAATCTACTGTACTGTTCTGTACTCTACTGTATTATAATCTACTGTACTGTTCTGTACTCTACTCTACTGTGTTACAATCTACTGTACTGTACTATACTCTACTCTACTGTATTGTAATCTACTGTACTGTTCTGTACTCTACTCTATTCTACTGTATTATAATCTACTGTACTGTTCTGTACTCTACTCTACTGTTATAATCTACTGTACTGTTCTGTACTCTACTGTTATAATCTACTGTACTGTTCTGTACTCTACTGTGTTACAATCTACTGTCCTGTTCTGTACTCTACTCTATTCTACTGTATTATAATGTACTGTACCCTACTCTACTGTGTTATAATCTACTGTACTGTACTCTACTCTATTCTACTGTATTACAATCTACTGTACCCTACTCTACTGTGTTATAATCTACTGTTCTGTACTCTACTCTACTGTATTATAATCTACTGTCCTGTTCTGTACTCTACTCTACTGTATTATAATCTACTGTACTGTTCTGTACTCTACTCTATTCTACTGTATTATAATGTACTGTACTGTTCTGTACTCTACTCTATTCTACTGTATTATAATCTACTGTACCCTATTCTACTGTATTATAATGTACTGTTCTGTACTCTACTCTATTCTACTGTATTATAATCTACTGTACTGTTCTGTAATCTACTCTACTGTATTATAATCTACTGTACTGTTCTGTACTCTACTCTATTCTACTGTATTATAATCTACTGTACTATTCTGTACTCTACTCTACTGTATTATAATCTACTGTTCTGTTCTGTACTCTACTTTACTGTATTATAATCTACTGTACTGTTCTGTACTCTAATCTATTCTACTGTATTATAATCTACTGTTCTGTTCTGTACTCTACTCTATTCTACTGTATTATAATCTACTGTACTGTTCTGTACTCTAATCTATTCTACTTTATTATAATGTACTGTACTGTTCTGTACTCTACTTTACTGTATTATAATCTACTGTACTGTTCTGTACTCTAATCTATTCTACTGTATTATAATGTACTGTAACCTACTCTACTGTGTTATAATCTACTGTACTGTTCTGTACTCTACTCTACTGTATTATAATCTACTGTACTGTTCTGTACTCTACTTTACTGTATTATAATCTACTGTACTGTTCTGCACTCTAATCTATTCTACTGTATTATAATGTACTGTACTGTTTTGTACTCTAATCTATTCTACTGTATTATAATGTACTGTACTGTTTTGTACTCTACTCTACTGTGTTGTAATCTACTGTACTGTTCTGTACTCTACTCTACTGTATTACAATCTACTGTACTGTTCTGTACTCTACTCTACTGTATTATAATCTACTGTTGTGCAATGTACTGTGCTGTTATATTCTTTCCTGTACTATACCATACTGTAATATACTGTTATTTAATGCACTGCGCTGTTGCATACTGTACTATACTGCACTATACTCTACAGTTATGCAATGTACACTTCTGTACTGTACTATACTGTTTTGCACTCTATTGTTCTGTACTATACTGTGCTGTTGTATACTGTTTGATGCTCTACTGTTATGCGATGTACTGTGTTATTATATACTGTACTATACTCTACTGTTATGCAATGTACTGTGCTGTTGTGTACTGTACTATACTATACAGTTATGCAATGTACACTTCTGTACTGTACTATACTGTTCCATACTCTATTGTTCTGTACTGTACTATACTGTTCCATACTCTATTGTTTTGTTCTGTACTGTGCTGTTATATACTGTACTGTTCTAGGCTGTATTGTTCACTTTTCAAATGTGTGTGAGTAAATGGGCCTGGTCACTCCCCATCCCTGTTTACAGAGGCCATAAAACGAGCATGTGTAGGAAAGCAGATGCTGTTAGCTCACCGAATAGGAGTCACGGTTGACCAGGAAGGTGAGGATGAAGTTGGACCCTCTGGGCAGCGGCATGTGCTGGCTCCGTTGCTCTGTGCCCCAGGATGAACTCTGCAGGGTGTTACACACCACGACTGAGTTTTTGCTGTAGCGTGGGTTGAAGTGGAAGGCTATGTCCGGTGACCCCATGGTACCGAGATCTACATGAAACCTGTCAATACAATTCACAAAATTTAACCCTATGAACCATCCTTGACACCTCTGGGTTTAACAGACGACCTGTGATGCATCCTAGACCTGTTTGATGGTTTCTGGCGATGCCTGTCAGCTTGGCTGTTGGAACAAAAGCTTGTGCACCAATTTCTGTTGGTTTTGCCTTTTTTCGGAGATGCGTGATGAATGGACCTATAGAAATGGCCCAAAATGACTTGGGAAAGCATCTGCTGTCATTTACTTACATTAAAAGTAATGTATTTTTTTTTACTTTTTAGAGATCGAAGGTTTTGTTTTGATAGCAGCGATATGTTGTGCTTCGGATGCTGGCATGCTGACCAACATAAGTTAATATGTTGACCACCAGCCAATTCATTAACCCTGTGATGTTTAGTTCAGTTATCCCACAACTAAATTATCACTGTACCAGCATAAACCAGCACAATACTAGCTTTAGGCAGTGATCTAAAGGTGTCCTATGGTAAACTTGGGGCCTGGAACCATTAAGCCAACTCTCATATTGGGACCGTGCCTTCCATGTTTGGTGGCAGTATGACGGAAGACTGATTGAGGAAGGAGAGAGAGGTCTGAGAACTTGGGCTGAAGGTTGAGACCAGAAGGCCAGTACCCCATCTTCAGAACTGTGGTAGGACTGATATAGGATTGAACAATAGGGAGTCAATGAGTTTATAGGGGCCTGGACTGGAAGAAGAAAGCCAGTCTTCAGTTATTACATAACTCATAATAGTTATATATCCATTAATCCATTACTCCCATTGGTGTGAATTCTTCTATTCAGCAGGGAAGTGGTTTATTTGAACATATTTAGCACATGTGCCAGAAGAACGACTGTTTCTTTTTGTTTATATTTTCTACACCATGAAGGACATGTAGCTTCTAGTTATCCAGAGTTGATTTGAATAACTGCAAACACTGAACAAGCACAGGCAGGTAAATTCACAAGATCATGTCATGCTCATGACAGCTCTATTTACAGTGGCAGGGAATGGAACCAGACGTCTAAAGAGTTTACAGCCTATAAAATCTCCCTCGTAGAAGGTTGTAATATGAACTGGTTATGAATCCACCGCCTGATATCTGAGATGCTCTGAGTTTTATGATAGTTGTGTCCTTGAAATCAATTCACGGTGGAGGGATACATGCAGGGCACTGTGAGGCAAAATAGTCCCTAAAGAAAATGTATGATTTTCAGATGTTCTAGTATTTTATCACAATCAACCTCACATATGAAACTCAGAAGTTGAATGTACATTGACTGGTTTTAGAAATATGTAGTAACGTGGTTAGATTGCACCGCAGACATGGTTCCCATCACCACCGCTGTGAAGAAGTCTTTCTACAATGAACCATCTGAATGAGTCTGTCCACATCTATCTGGGGTGATAGAGCCGTATCCATACCTATCCACATGAGACTGCTCGGATCTGTCTCTTCTCGAAACTCAGCTTTTCAGACCTGCTTTTAGTTTGTAAGGTCATACCTTGTTTATATTTGTACTTTTTATTTTTTCTTATTTTATTCCTTATTTTTGTGTATGCCCTCCTGCTGCTTGTCCCCCCACCCCCACCACACATGTTTTATTTTACTTGTATACTATATATTTTATGATATGATTATATCTTGTATTGCTTTGTTTGAGTTTCTTGGAAAGCGCTATACAAATAAAATGTATTATTATTATTTATTACATTTCAATATATATATATATATATATATATATATATATATATATATATATATATATATAACCAAAAGTTTATATAGTATCACAAAGGATTTGCATACTGGCCAAGCAGACTCTCCACTCCTGCAAGGACTCCACCAGTCACAGTGATGGTCTTCCCTTCGTACAGGCCACCCTGGGTTTTTTAATTGTCTACTATATATTTTATGATATGATTGTATCTTGTATTGTTCTGTTTGTAAAGCCTCTTTGAGTTTCTTGGACAGCGCTATATAAATAAAAGATATTATTATTATTATTATTATTATTATTATTATTATTATTATTATTTATTACATTTCAATGCAATGTACTGATTCATAGCATTTAGCATCTTAATATCTGAACACAGTTCATGTATATATATATATATATATATATATATATATATATATATATATATATATATATATATATATATATATATGAATATAAAGGTATATATAATATCAAAAACAGTGGACACTGTGTTATGGTTTGCCTCAGGATTTGCATACAGGCCAAGCAGACTCAGTGCAGCTCACCTCTCCGCTCCTGCAAGGACTCTACCAGTCAAAGTGATGGTCTTCCCTTCAAACAGGCCACTCTGGATGCAGCCCGAAAAGGGAAGTCTCTAAACAGAAAGATATGCAGAAGTTTTAAAATCCTAGAATCTTGGCTTAGTGACTACAGCGTGTGTCCACATGTAGAAGTGTGATCACCGCTGATAGTGGTGCTACTGAAGAAGCTCATATACCTCAAACCACAATAGATTTTTTAAAATGAGTACTGAAGAGCTCACCGGATGTAGGTAAGGTTGTTGGTAGGCCATCTGGACAGCGGACGAGATGATCAGGAATCAAGATCAGGGAGCTGCTGGTCACAAGCTGCTGTGGAGCTGGCTTTGTTCAGGCACCTCTCAGCTATGGCGTTGAGTTTCGGTTTCCCTGGCAGAGGCAGGATATTCCCGAGAGGCTGGTTATCATATTACAGCCGCCTAACAAAACTCACCTGTGAGTTAATGATCAACACAGTCGCCGGCAGCTTTCCACAATATGGGTCACACATTGTTTTATGGCCTCATAAAACATGTTGTGGACCCAGATTTGAACCCGTACTTTACTGTATTGAAAATAACGATTCATTGATAGCTAAAACAGGGGGCCGCGGGGGCAAACCTGGTGTTTTGTTGCCTTATGGCAACGACACTGGCAGTTTAACTGCGATCTGTAATGCATACTGTGGCTGAATAAAGAAAAACAGGTACTTCCATATTTGTTGATTTTCATTTTTCTATATTCTTTTTCTGTATTATAACCACAGCTGCTCTTTATATCCTGTGAAAACCTTATAATGTACGGACCAATAGAAATGCTCCAAAAAACTTGGAATAACACATCCTTACATTAGGATAAGTTAGGAATGTTTTCATTCTCTCCTGGAAAATTATGATTTTTAGAGTTTTTTGGATGATATAATGGTAGTAAATCAATATTCTAATATAGATATGTGAATTATCAGTATTATAATACTGACGAATTTATCAATGTGGGATGTAGAGAAGCCTAAAAGGCCAGTTGTCCAGCGGACCACACTGTATACACTGTGGACTGCGGCTCCTTTGGCACGAGCTGTTGCCATTGGGCTTCATATAAAACTGACAGCATCCAAGTTGGTTTCACTTCTGAACAAATGAAACTGTAACTCTGTAAGTCTATCCATGTGGGTGTTGACCCTGACTATCCTGTAAGTCTAGTCAGGGTCAACACACACTCACGCACACACTCACACCTACGGGCAGTTTAGAGTGAGAGATCAACCTAACATGCATGTGTTTGGACTGTGGGAGGAAACCGGAGTACCCGAGGAAACCCACTCAAGCACGGAGAGACCATACACACTCCATACAGACCCACCCGGACCGGGAATCCCACCCAGATCATCTTACTGTGAGGAGACAGTGCTGACCACTTTATCTAGGTCTAAGTGTTTTTTAATAATATAGTAAAATAGCCACATGACTGAAAGGGTTATTCTGTAATAGTTTGCATATATTTTATGCAACACTTCAGTCATTTGCGTAATTGAGTTTAGCTACTAAACAGAAACCTGGCTATTGCAACAGCAGAGGTTTGAAGGTGCAATCAGGGATTTCTTTAGTTTCCAAAATTAAATAAAATTATCAACAGAATGTGAAAAAAAATATTTTGATGTCTGTGTTTTGTGTTGCAGAGATATCTACTGAAATTAGCATGCTTGTACTGTCTAGTGTAGAGGTGATAGTGAGACACTGTATCGCCACTTTGTACCTAAAGAGGTGATAGTGAGCTGCGTTAGTATCACTTTGTACATGAAGAGGTGATAGTGAGTCACCGTAGTACCATTTTGTACCTGAAGAGGTGATAGTGAGTCACTGTAGTACCACTTTATACCTGAAAAGGTGAAAGTGAGTCACTGTAGTACCATTTTGTACCTGAAGAGGTGATAGTGAGTCACTGTAGTACCACTTTATACCTGAAAAGGTGAAAGTGAGTCACTGTAGTACCACTTTGTATCTGAAGAGGTGATAGTGAGTCACTGTAGTACCATTTTGTACCTGAAGAGGTGATAGTGAGTCACTGAAGTACCATTTTGTACCTGAAGAGGTGATAGTGAGTCACTGTAGTACCACGTTGTACCTGAAGAGGTGATAGTGAGTCACTGTAGTACCACTTTGTACCTGAAGAGGTGATATTGAGTCACTGTACTACCACTTTGTACCTGAAGAGGTGACAATGAGTCACTGTAATACCACTTTGTACCTGAAGAGGTGATAGTGAGTCACTGTAGTACCACTTTGTATCTGAAGAGGTGATAGTGAGTCACTGTAGTATCACTTTGTACCTGAAGAGGTGATGGTGAGTCACTATGGTGTTACTGTAGTACCACTTTGTATCTGAAGAGGTGATAGTGAGTCACTATGGTGTTACTGTAGTACCACTTTGTATCTGAAGAGGTGATGGTGAGTCACTATGGTGTTACTGTAGTACCACTTTGTATCTGAAGAGGTGATGGTGAGTCACTATGGTGTTACTGTAGTACCACTTTGTACCTGAAGAGGTGATGGTGAGTCACTATGGTGTTACTGTAGTACCACTTTGTATCTGAAGAGGTGATGGTGAGTCACTATGGTGTTACTGTAGTACCACTTTGTACCTGAAGAGGTGATGGTGAGTCACTATGGTGTTACTGTAGTACCACTTTGTATCTGAAGAGGTGATGGTGAGTCACTATGGTGTTACTGTAGTACCACTTTGTACCTGAAGAGGTGATGGTGAAGGGATGAAGTTTGATGGTGACGCTCACATCGTTTCTTCTAGACTGGTATGTAGACCTCTGTTGGTGACCTTGAAACATCTGCTGATATGTTATGTTTCCCACTATTTGTTTAGGGTAGAGAAAGGGGAGAACATCGAGCTCCACTCTGGCTTCAGATCAGGTGTTTCCATCCATCCTTCCACTGTGAGAAGACACTTCAGTGCTATGGGTCTGAAAGGATGCATAGTGTTGCAATAAGCAGCTCCTCACTTAGAAAAGGAGACCCAGATCCATCACACAATAGAGCATCTGCTGTTCTCCTCAACATCACAGACTGCGTGGATAGTAGGAGCTTTATTCTTGAGGATGCCGCGGCTCAGATGTTCTTGGAGGAGATCTCGAACCTGGTTTAGTGGTTTCTGCAACTACACAGTCTTATAGGCCCGCCTCCATGTTCCATCTGGCCCTAGTGATCCGACTGGGGTTCAGGACAGCTTCCTTGGAGGGGGTTCTAAGGAGTTTACTGAACCCATATGTATGAACTAGGGATGTAAGAAAATATCAAAATATCGAGTATCGCGATATTATGTTTGGTGATACTGTCAACACAGTACCGATACACAGATTCTTGGTTGCAATAAGCAGCTCCTCACTTAGAAAAGGAGACCCATCACACAATAGAGCAGCTGCTGTTCTCCTCAACATCACCGACTGCGTGGATAGTAGGAGCTTTATTCTTGAGGATGCTGCGGCTCAGATGTTCTTGGAGGAGATCTCGAACCTGGTTTAGTGGTTTCTGCAACTACACAGTCTTATAGGCCCGCCTCCATGTTCCATCTGTCCCTAGTGATCCGACTGGGGTTCGGGACAGCTTCCTTGGAGGGGGTTCTAAGGAGTTTACTGAACCCATATGTATGAACTAGGGATGTAAGAAAATATCAAAATATCGAGTATCGCGATATTATATTTAGTGATACTGTATCGATTCTCAAAAACACAGTATCGATACACAGATTCTTGGCAGACAGTGAATCATTGTGTGACCTGTTGTCGATATTGGACTGTTAAAGTCTTATTGGCTGCAGCTCCACCCTTCTCAGCATAACAGACTCTGGATGTGATGGACTGAGCTGTACCCATACGTTCCTGTGAGTGTCAATAAACTTAAAGTCAACGCTGAAGGCCAAATTTCTAAGAGTGTGTAAGAACTATTCACAGCAGCCTCCATCAGACATCAGACCAGTCACAAACCCAGCCGCAGCCACATGACAAGCTCGGTTTTATTGTTCCTCAAGGATGAAAACAGAAAAAAAAAAAAACGTGTATCGTATACAGAATGGTAGCCACATGCAATACAAAAATATGAATTTGTACATGACAGAACATGTATCGACCCATTCTAAAAAATGTACAATTGTTCCATGTGTACAGCGTCTTTGTACATGAAAAAATAGAAAGATATATATACATCTGGAACACGGGGAGCAGTACTTCTTCCAAAATGTCATGATGTACATTATATATAAAACGTTTCATATAAATATTAAAAGAATTATGTTCATTAGCTGTACAATAAATAAGTCAGAGTCGTCCCGCCTTCTTCTTCTTTTCTTTTTTTTTATACACGTATATATTTTACACCTCGCCAACACTTCCGGGCCACGAACACTCCAGACGTTCACAGAGTTAACCCTTCACGTTTTCAAACACGCCACACACACACACGTACACGGCAATAAACACACACACACACACACAAGCACGCACGACACGTACGAGAGGTAATGTTTACGGGACTGGGGACGGGACGGGACACGGCTGGGCCAGGTCCTTCTGTTACCGGTGCAAAAGGATCTACTGGTTCTTCAACACTTGACGCTACTTGTGGAGATAGAGAAGAAGAAAGAAACACACACACACACACACACACACACACACACACACACACACACACACACACACACGTACACGTACACACATTCTGGAATCTGGATCTACTTAAGCTGAGAAGACCGTCGTGCTTCTCTTTGGCTCATTGTCACGCTCGGCTCGTGCTAGAGTTAGGGTCACCAGGGTGCAGTCCTATAGGACACATGGACAAATAACCATTGGACATAAAGTTGGGGGGGGTGTTGGGGGTGACTGAACCGGATACACATTGCGTTTATTTCTGCAGCTCTTTTAAGCGGTAGGTTGTCGAGGACCATAAAGTCCATACATAATGTTCTTCTCAACCCCAGATGATCGTCCAGAGACCTGCTCAGTGTCTGATGTTGGCTTCACCAAGACTGCCTGCCTGTATTATTGCACAACTGCTCAACGTGTTGCGTCGAAGCATCTCGGCCTACAACTCGCATGCGTGTATGTATGTCTGGGACCCACTGTCTAAAGAAAAACAAGTGTCTCCACGTTTGCGATTTTCATTTTTCTACAGCATTGGAGTGCAGCCGCTGCCGTTTACACTGTGTACAAATTTCAAGATGAACGGACCAATAGAAACGCTCCAAAATCACTTGGGAAAAATTTTCGGTTCCATTGACTTACATTAAAAGCAAAGTAAGTTTTTGGCCTCTCCTGTAAAGTTGGAGATACACGCTATTAGCATTAACAAACCTAGGCATGTCGTTGCTGTCCAATGGAAAGGAGAGGCCAAACACTGTTTGAACTTTTAATGCAAGTCAATGGAACCGGAAGTCACCAGAAGCAAAGCAAGCTTGCAGTGATACATGTTTTCTTTTTCTTTGGACAATATTGTCACATTTTCATTCGTCAGTGAGCGCATGCACTTCATCATCAATCGATCAGAATCCGATTTCTGCAGTTGTCTGATTATTCGAGTGGCCACGTAAACAGCATATTCCAGTTTCCTACAGCCAAGAATTCCGATAGAGAGCCCAGTAATCGGGTTTCTCAGTGCTTCTATACTCCTACTCTGGTTTCAGTCGGGTTTCTTAGTCTAAACCTGGTACCGGAACTAAATAAACATGCGAGATGGCAACAAAACACTTTTGGAACGACTCTGAAAACAGAAAGGATATCAGCATTTTTCATCTTCAAGATGATCTGTGTTCATATTTTCAGGTGAAGTGACTGCGGTGGGACCAAGTTTAAGGTTTACATAGTATTTACATATAGGTCAGACAGCGGTCAACCAGCACACGGCCTGTTCACCATACTGCCATCAGGCAGGAGATTCCGCAGCATCCAGGCCAAAACAACACGCCTACTGAACAGCTTCTACCCACACGCTGTCAGGCTCCTGAACAAACTGTGAGGCTGAGAGACCCCAATACCATTCACTCGACCACTGCTACATTGTACACTCTATATTATTTATTCTGATATCGCTGCTATGGACAATATCATCATATCACTAAGTCACTTTAAATAGATATAGATATATCTACTTAGAACCTACCTATGAAATTTTTTCACAGATGTCCCCCTGTATGTCCTATGTTTATATCTTGTGTTTTGTATAGTCCTTTATATATTTCAGTTATAACTATATGTATATTTTTAGCTTATTTTTACTTTAATATTGTCTATTTATTGTATGTTTGTACTATTTTATATATATAATGCTGCCTTGCTGTACAGTTGTATCTGAGCCTCACCCCAAGCATTTCAATGCATGTTATGTCCTGACATGATGTGCAAATGACAAATAAACTTGAAACTTGTATTTACATCACGTCTTCTCCTGTTAGTTGGCTGTAAAGCAGAAATCCGATTATGGTAGACCTGGAGTTTCCCTATTATCAGATAAATCAAGTGCATGTAAACGCGTGGATCACTGTCGAATCAGATTTCCTGCAGTTATCGCATCATTAATCCACCCAATCCTGACCGCTGGCCTAGCTCAGCAGCATTTTGAGTTGGGATTAAACCTCACACCACTAGATGGCAGTGTTTGAATCAATCATCAGTCATCAGACTCTGCCCACTCCAACATAAACAAGTAGTGTAAGCGAGCACTACTAACATCCTTAGTGTTAACAAACCTATGGATATCGCCGCCCTCCAAAATAGGGACTTTACAGGAGAGGCCAAAAACCATCTTCACTTTTAATGCAAGTCAATGGAACCAGAATTTTTTCCATGCTCTTTTGGAGCATTTCTATTGGTCCATGCATCTTGAAAGTTTTACACAATGTAAACGGCAGCTGTCGTGTTCAAATGATGTAGAAAAATGAAAATCGCTGAGAATGGAGATATATGTCCTTCTCAGTGATGATATATATAAGTATTGATTACACCATATTGAACTCTGTGTTGCAATAGAAGGAAGCTGTGAGAGACACTTCCTAATCAGATCATGTCTCTGAGTGATCTCAGGACTCCTGATGGACGCCGCTACTGCCCTTATCTAGCTTTGGTCTTGACCGACCGGGGTGAGTGGACTATTGTGTAGAGCTGGTTTTTTGGCAAATCGTTCCTATCAGACGTTTCGAGGTCGCACAGCATTTTCTGTTCCCCGCCTCGCTCAAGCACAGAGACACCTGGGGGTTGGAGAGCACTACTACGCAATTACGTGGAGGGTAGACGGCGTCTAATGTCAGTCCGTGCAGAGAGAGAGAGAGAGACACTGTGAATCAGTGAAAGAGAGAGAGAGAGACACTGTGAATCAGTGAAAGAGAGAGAGAGAGAGACTGTGAATCAGTGAGACAGAGAGAGAGAGAGAGACTGTGAATCAGTGAAAGAGAGAGAGAGAGACTGTGAATCAGTGAGAGAGAGAGAGAGAGAGAGAGACTGTGAATCAGTGAGAGAGAGAGAGAGACTGTGAATCAGTGAGAGAGAGAGAGAGACTGTGAATCAGTGAGAGAGAGAGAGAGAGAGAGAGAGAGAGACTGTGAATCAGTGAGAGAGAGAGAGAGAGAGAGAGACTGTGAATCAGTGAGAGAGAGAGAGAGACTGTGAATCAGTGAGAGAGAAAGAGACTGTCAATCAGTGAGAGAGAGAGAGAGAGAGAGAGAGAGAGAGAGAGACTGTGAATCAGTGAGAGAGAGAGAGAGACTGTGAATCAGTGAGAGAGAGAGAGACTGTCAATCAGTGAGAGAGAGAGAGAGAGAGACTGTGAATCATTGAGAGAGAGAGAGAGAGAGAGAGACTGAATCATTGAGAGAGAGAGACTGTCAATCAGTGAGAGAGAGAGAGAGAGAGAGAGAGAGAGAGAGAGAGAGAGAGACTGTGAATCAGTGAGAGAGAGAGAGAGACTGTGAATCAGTGAGAGAGAGAGAGAGAGAGAGAGAGAGAGAGACTGTGAATCAGTGAGAGAGAGAGAGAGAGACTGTGAATCAGTGAAAGAGAGAGAGAGAGACTGTGAATCAGTGAAAGAGAGAGAGAGAGAGAGACTGTGAATCAGTGAGAGAGAGAGACTGAATCAGTGAGAGAGAGAGAGAGAGAGACTGTGAATCAGTGAGAGAGAGAGAGAGAGAGAGAGAGACTGTGAATCAGTGAGAGAGAGAGAGACTGTGAATCAGTGAGAGAGAGAGAGAGAGAGACTGTGAATCAGTGAGAGAGAGAGAGAGAGAGAGAGAGACTGTCAATCAGTGAGAGAGAGAGAGAGAGAGAGAGAGAGAGAGGAGAGAAATAGTACACATCATCCGAGGAGCCAGAAGCACTGCACCAAGACCACGAAGGAAGAGAAGAAAAGGCAGAGAAGCTCGGAGCGTCCAGCCGCGAGGGTGTGTGTTTGGGTGGGGGGGACGGTGAGGGGGAGCAGGGCGGAGTCCGTCTCAGCCCCAGCGCTTCAGAGGCCAGGCAGACGCTACATCTCAGGAGCCCAGATCCAGCCAAGACACCACAAGCCAGAGAGGAACGAGAGCAAGAGGGAGGGAGAGGGAGCTGCCAGTACTGTGGACCACAGAATGAAGTTAGGGGGGCTCTTTTTGTGGGGAATCATTCTATAACATTTATAATAATAATAATAATAATAATAATAATAATAATTTAAAGCTACACTATGTAAGATTTGGAGACGTCTCTGAAGGGAATCTGTAATATTTCGTAAGGTGGGTTGTGCTGCGGACCCCTTCCCCCCCACCTTCCGTATGCATGTGATGATTGTGTCTTCTGAGGAAGAGAGGGAATGATCTACTAGTCCCTTCTACATCTGTAGAGTATTTTTATTAATCGATTTGAGACCCAAACATTGAGCTCCTGTTTGTGTCTAAGTGTCTGACTACACGCAGAGATGTATGACGTGGTCCGAAACAGCCCCCCTGATTAAAACCTGACGCCGCGGACTCTTAAACTTCATCACTGTCCAAAGAAAAACATGTATCTCTATTTTTGTGGATTTTTATGTTTCTGCATCATTCGAATGCAGCCGTTGCCATTTTCATTGTCTGAAAATGTTATGATGAACGGACCAACAGAAACGCTCCAAAATAGCTTGAAAAGAATTCTGGTTCCATTGACTTGCATTAAAAGTGACGACGGTTTTAGGCCTCTCCTGTAAAGTTGCTATTTTGGAGATGCTTGTTTTTCTTTAGACAGCGATGAAACTTCACATACGTCCCACAAACAAAAAAAAAACAAGTACAGTTTCAAATATTGATCAAAATAAAAAGATTAATACACATGATATTTCTGTTATTTGCTATAACATCATTGCAAATAGCGGCAACGTGTAGAGAGTCTAGGCTTCGACTCTATGTACAGGGGCTGGATGGTATCTACTATAGGCTACATTAACTTTTAATTCTATAACACAGTGTATGTGGGGGCACTGGTGCAAACATACGGAGGGTGGGGGGTGGCAGCAGGGTCATGTCACCCCCACGTTTTGACATTAAATGAATTTTTGATGTACATAGCTGAGTCGTTGCTGCCCAAAGAAGAACAAGCACCTCCCAAACAACAACTTTACAGGAGAGGCCAAAAACCGTTGTTACTTCTAATGCAAGTCAATGGAACCAGAATTGTTTCCAAACCATTTTGTAGCATTTCTATTGGTCCATTCATCATGAAACTTTTACACAATGTAAAAGGCAGCCGCTGCGTTCAAATAGTGTAGAAAAATAAAAATGGATGAAAATGTTGACTAATTATTATATAGCTGCCAATTACGTTTAAAAACTATTTCAAACCCAACCACCTGTTTCGTTTAGTTTACTTACCTATATATTGGAAAGAATGCCATCATATTTAGCAACAAAACTGAACCCCTACACTGAATATGTATGATTATTAGATTTTGTGTTTTAATACTGATAAAAAAATAAGACCCCTATATAACGAGAGTACCACTAGGTGTACTTTGTTTACTATGTCTATGATATACAGCTTCCTGACGTTGGCACCCCCCAAACAGAGGACTCTGAAATACCCTTGAATAAAATTTGACTACTACGAATCTGTTTATCTGTAAAGTGGGCTCCATTCAATCCCCAAATCACTGGGGGCCCTAACACTCCCACGGCCCTTCTCATGATAGCAGCACAGGCTACAGTGAGTGACTATCCAAAACTTGGGTCTGCGGTCCACAGCCAGCACAACACTCCCGAAACGAAGCATCGGCCAACCTCCCGCCCTCTTTCCTCCACGCGTGGCCGAAGCAGCCTCCCCTCCGGGAGAGCAAGAAGAAACGCTAGAGGTGGAAGATCGGCCTGCGGGTCAGTGGAAGCAGGATCGGTGTCAGGCAGAGTCAGTGCTTTAGCGTTTGCTCTTTAGTCCAGAAGAGTTAAGGGTTTTCAGGACGCATGCAAGGCAGACCCAGGCTTTGTTTTGCATTGCTTTTGTGTTTCACGCAGACGGCTACAACCTACAGACGAGGGAGGGGGGAGAGAGAAAAGAAGAGAAGAGGAGGACGGACAAAAGAGAGAAGGAAGGAAGCAGAGGTTAGATGGTTAATGGACGGAGAGAACAGAAGAGAATGCAGACAGTTCATTAAGAGGAAGCAGGTTAAATTGTTAGAGTAAGTTCTGCTCGTAGAGGGAGAAGAAAAGAGGGAACTAAGAGATGAAAAGAGAAGCCAATATTAAATATTTTCCAATAAGAAAGGAAACTGCAGCCCACACTTCTTTACAATACTGTTTTTATCTAGGGGTCTGACGAGACACTCATCTCACGAGATGAGACAAGACACAATATTAGGCGATGAGTCGAGACCTGACTCTTAATCCTCATTGGTTACTCTATCACATTGACTCTTCTCATTGTGAAATATATATCTCCTCTAAAACTCTTTAAAGACCTCATATTTACACTAACACTATCATATCTAATAGGGGTGTAACAAAACATCGAAATATCGAATATCAGGATATTTCATGATACTGTATCGATACACGGATTCCTGGCAGACAGTGAATCATTGTTGTGTTGTGTTTAAACCTCTGACCACTAGATGGCAGTGTTGTAATCCATTTTCAGCTCCACTCCAACATTAACAAGCAGCACAAGGGCGCAAAGCTATTGTAAGCATTGATAAATCTGTTCATGTAGTGGTGTGTTTTAATTAGTGTTGCACCGCCAATACTGGCACTTACACACAGTATCGGTATCGCCAATAGAGAGTCCCGATACCATGAAGCTTATTGACGCGCATGCACACCACTAAATGGTGCTTGACTGAAGCCAACAGCATTGGCAGGATTTCTCGGTTGAGGCGGGCAGCAGCAAAAATGCCCGCTGCAAAATTTGTAACGCCAGCAAAGACTTCAATACATCAAATTAAATTAAGCATTTAAAGCAAAATCATGTCAAATAACACAGCCACTTCATTCTAGCAAGCACAAAGAAGCAAGCTAGCACTAAATACAACATATAAAAAGTGGAACACTATAAATATCAGGATTTATAGCCATATATCGAGCATTTAAGTCCGAGTTGGTATCAGTATCGGTACTCGGTATCGACAGACACCTGAAAAGCTGGTATCGGTATTGGTAAGAAAAAAGTGGTATCGGTGCATCCCTAGTTTTAATAGTAGGATTTGAAAAATCGCAATATATCTCGATATATTAAATCGTGACTGCTGTATCATGATACGTATTTTATAGCCTATGTCTCTTGGTATTGCCAGAGCTCGAGCTCTTGACTGTGGAAGTTTGTATCGTCTGTCCTTTCGTCATCTTCTTTACAAGCACGACTGGTTTAAGTAGAGAGCCGTGGTAGTTCTTTAAGTGTTGCCGCGTGTACGGCATTGATTTCTTACAGTGCTTACAAATGCTTCGCTCTAATACCGTGTACTGTTTCCACCAGGAAACCAAAAAAACAGCCAGATGTACAATAAATCCTGATAAATATCAGGATTTATAGCCATATATCGAGCATTTAAGTCCGAGTTGGTATCGGTATCGCTACTCGGTATCGACAGACACCTGAAAAGCTGGTATCGGTATCGGTAAGAAAAAAGTGGTATCGATGCATCCCTAGTTTTAATAGTAGGATTTGAAAAATCGCAATATATCACTTTGTTTGCAGTATCGCAATATATCTTGATATATTAAATCGTGACCGCTGTATCATGATACGTATTTTATAGCCTAGGGCTCGAGCTTTTGACTGTGGAAGTTTGTATCGTCTGTCTTTTCGTCATCTTCTTCACAGGCACGACTGGTTTAAGTAGAGAGCCGTGGTAGTTCTTTAAGTGTTGCCGCGTGAACGGCATTGATTTCTTACAGTGCTTACAAATGCTTCGCTCTAATACCGTGTACTGTTTCCACTGGGAACCCAAAAAAACAGCCAGATGTACAACTTCAACGTAGCTGGACCATCTTCTATATGAATTTTCTCCAGCGCCGACATTAAACTTCTAATTATATTCTGTTTTATAATCTCAGGGTTCCTCTCAGGGTTTCTTCCTTATATTACCGGAGGTTTTACTGCCACCGTCGCCTCTGGCTTGCTCCAGGGGGTCTTGGACCTCAATACCCTTCTCCTGTTTTTGTTATGCATGGACTCTTTTCTTACCATCCTTCTCTTTGGTTTCTCTTTTTCATAAACTTCTTTTCTGTAAAGCTGCTTTGAGACAACACTGGTTGTAAAAAGTACTATATAAATAGATGTTGATTGATTGATTGATTGATTGATAGACTGGTTGCTACTAGCAAAGATCCCTCTTAACAAGTTCTTAACAAGAGATCTCGTCACACCCCCATTCTTTTTCTGTCTCGATTCCTCATTTCAGAACGTGACCAACGTTCATCTGCAAAGCGTAAACAGATCACTTTACAGCATGTAATACGAATAAATAATCTGATTGGTTCTTTAGATTCTTTAGAAAGAGCTTAGCCAACGACTAAATTCATAAATACACACATTCTGAATAGACAAGGAGCAAATTTCTCTTTTTACAATCAGCTACATCACAACGCTCTGTTTACAGACCTGTATCCAGTTAACTGGACCAAACTGAAAATGGTCAAAATCCCCTGTAAAGTTTTAACAGGCCTACAGCAAACTAATTATACTAGTAGTGAAGAAGTTAATGAGTAATGAGAAGGCGAGAGTGCGTCAGCTGTTCCCTTTGCTGTCCTGTATCAGTGCAGGCAGACGTGTTCAAACAGCCTGAGCGGCAGTAGATCAACAGTGAAAAAGCCGGATTAAACTTTCCCCAAGATCATTGGGGGGCATCATGGGGGATATTAAGACTAGCAATCTGTATTCACTGTTCATGCCGAGTATAAGGAGGGGGTTCAGTGGCCAAAAACAGATCTGATACCATTTAAAAACATTGTGGTCAATCTGCAGAACACATGATGAAGCCATAGTGAGAGTATAACTGAGATCTGAGTTCACTGTCTTGTGCAACTACATCACAATGAAAATGGTTAACCCCCCACTTAAAGTTTGAACAGGCCTACAGGAAACTAATTATAACAGTAATGAAAAGGAGTAAGCGAGAGTGCGTCAGCTGTTCCCTTTGCTGTCCTGTATCAGTGCAAGCAGACGTGTTCAAACAGCCTGAGCGGCAGTAGATCAACAGTGAAAACAACAGCTGCAAGTAACTTTACCCCAGATTATTGGGGGGGGGCATCATGGGGGATATTAAGACTAGCAATTTATATTCACTGTTCATGCCGAGTATAAGGAGGGGGTTCAGTGGCCAAAAAGAGATCTGATACCATTTAAAAACATTGTTCAAACTCAGTTCATTGTCTCTTGGGCGACTACTTCACAATGCTTTGTTTACAGACCTGTATTTAGTAAACTGGACAAAACTGAAAATGGTTAAACCCCCTCTCTAAAGTTTAAACAACTAACTAATTATAACAGTAATGAAAATGAGGAAGCGAGAGTGAGCCAGCTGTTCTCTTTGCTGTCCTGTATCAGTGCAGGCAGAGTTTAACTGAGATCTGATCTGATGGTTAAAGCCCCTCTGAAGTTAAACAGGCCTACAGCAAACTTATTATATTAGTAATGAAAATAAGGTAGCGAGGGTAAGTCAGCTGTTCCCTTTGCTGTCCTGTATCAGTGCAGGCAGATGTGTTCAAACAGCCTGAGCGGCAGTAGATCAACAGTGAAAAAGCCGGATTAAACTTTCCCCAAGATCGTTGGGGGGCATCATGGGGGATATTACACTAGCAATTTGTATTTGTTGCTTGTGCCGAGTATAAGGAGGGGGTACGGTGCCCAAGAACAGATCTAATACCATTTAAAAACATTGTGGTCCATCTGCAGGACACATGATGAAGCCATAGTGAGAGTATAACTGAGATCTGAGTTCACTGTCTTGGGCGACTACATCACAATGCTTTGTTTACAGACCTGTATTTAGTAAACTGGACAAAACTGAAAATGGTTAAACCCCCTCTAAAGTTTAAACAACTGACTAATTATAACAGTAATGAAAATGAGGAAGCGAGAGTGAGCCAGCTGTTCTCTTTGCTGTCCTGTATCAGTGCAGGCAGAGTTTAACTGAGATCTGATCTGATGGTTAAAGCCCCTCTGAAGTTAAACAGGCCTACAGCAAACTTATTATATTAGTAATGAAAATAAGGTAGCGAGGGTGAGTCAGCTGTTCCCTTTGCTGTCCTGGCAGACATGTTCAAACAGCCTGAGCGGCAGTAGATCAACAGTGAAAAAGCCAGATTAAACTTTCCCCAAGATCACTGAGGGCACCATGGAGGATATTACACTAGCAATTTGTATTTGTTTGCTTGTGCTGAGTATAAGGAGGGGGTGCGGCGCCCAAGAACAAACACATGACGGTGCCATAGTGTGAGTATAACTGAGATCTGAGTTCATTGTCTTGGACGAGCGACTCTAGATTTCGAGGTGCTGTAATCCCTTTAACTTTCTTTCTTATTGTCAGCTTTCATCGTTTTTTTGGTCTCAGTCTTGGCTGAGAATACAGATTGTCCAGCTACCACAGAGTACACGACATGATTGTACTGTTTTCTACTTTATGGTCTATCAATTGAAGTCCAAAGTGTGCCAACCCATTCTCCAACACCTAAAACCAGAGAGGATCCCGTTCAGGTAAGTGGAGTACAGCACAGTCATGGGACGTTCTCCCACTTCTCCCAGTGTCTTTTGTCCTCTCTCTAAGATACGTACTCTGCGGACTTCCAGAAGTGTCCCGGGTGGGAGAGTCTGCGGTTGAGCTTGGGCAGCTTCTCCAGCATGTCGGCCAGCTGAGTGAAGGTGGGGCGATCGCGCGAGTCGTATGACCAGCAGGCTGACAGGATCTCCTGAGAGCAGAGATGCACAGGGGTCAGTTATTGTTGAGCACTAATGCTGGCCTACATAAATATATCTAATAAGTCATAAAGGAACACTAGGTACTTTTATCCATCTTGATTGCCCCCAATAAAACATTCCACACTACCTTATCTAGAGTCTGGCAGGTCTTTATGGGTTTCATGGCATCTAAACCGTCCATTCAAAAACACAGGCCTGGCATCAGGAGATCATGCACTGCAGGGGCGTCCAACCTTAGTCTACACCTGAGTCTACAAGTGACCAGATCATCTCCTGCCTGAAGACCTGTGGCCACACAGGCCCTTGGTGGATTGGACAGCCACGATTTATTGTATGTCAATGAACTGTCCTGGTTTTTGGGGGGTTAAAGAGTTGAAGAGTGGGCCCAAATCCTAGAGAAAACACTCAATACCCAACTGTCCAATCATCACACCCCAATCAACCCTCTAGCTTCTATACATGCTTCTGTAGTGGCAGTTGGAAAAAACAAAGCGAAAATGAACGACTTCTTGACGCGGACGCCCAATATAAACGATTAATGATTAACACAGGTGCATGTGCATCACTTCGTATTGGCTGCGTTTTAGTGATGTTGTGGAAAGATCAATCACAGTTCCTGAATGAGAAGATCTCCCCAATTGATTTTCTCTCAAAGATCCAGCAAGTTTTAAGCCTTATTATTACTTATTATTATTATTATTATATCGCTAAATCTATTTTTCCAGACAGGAAGCTTTTATTTGCTCAGCAAAACCCTCTTTATTTTAAATTTTCTAGTCATATTAATAGAGTAAGTGTGTTTATTTAACCCTTTCCAAGCTTCTCCTTCTATAAACACCCCAGTATTATTTACAGTTCTCATCTAATACCTGCTTTGACTGCTCAGTACTTCATTAAGCTAAATCAAGATTGCTGTTGAAGGAACTGAACACATTCATACAATGTCTGGGGCGTCCAGGAGAAATCTGGAACTACACTTTGTTCTTTAAACTGGAGCTCAAGATCTGATCTACTTCTTTCACAATAAGATACTCATGTTACTTTGTATTGTATATGGTTATTTATATCTGTTCTAATCAGATCTGGTGTTCTTACTGGTGTAAATACAGGCTTTTAAATAATGAACATTGGCAAAGTCCTGTAGAAGCTGGGCACATTGTTAATGTCCCTTACCGTGACCTCTTTGCCCAAGCTGATCTCTGCTAGCACCTTCTTGATGCCCTCTCCGCTGCCCACTTGCCAAATCGTGGCTTCCACCGGCTGGTTGGTGATGGGCCAGTCCCTTGCTTGTAGCTCGTACCAAATAGTGCTGAAAGCAGAAACACTGGTAGATCAGTTACTCCATCAAGCACCAGGCCACCTATATATATAGAGTATATATATAGTATATCTAAGCAGCAGTATATACACTACTGCTCAAAAGTTTGGGATCACAGTGAAATGTTCTTGTTTTCAATGGAGTATCTTCTTCCTTAACACAACAATGGACTGACGGGTCTCTAAAGAAAGTTGTTTCTTTCTGGTCATTTTGAGTCGGTCAGCAAGCCATCAACTGCTGATCTTCAGATACTAAACTAACCTAGAATGTTGTTCCCTTTTATACTCACTTATTAGCAGAATGTTTTTCAGCTGTGCATCACAATTGAGCAAGAGTGTCCTAACAACCAATTAGTCCAATAACATCCTTAACTTGGATTGGTGGTCGTACCAGGAGATTTAGACAGAGGACTGAGAATTACTGATAATAGACTATATGCAAAATAAGCCTCTATACAAAAATAGACTTAAATACAAACATTTATATTCTTTAAAAATCATCTGATACACTTACATTAATTGAGAAATGGACAATATTGTTTGTGAATTTTGAAAATGAGAATCAATGAATCATGAAAATTGCATGAAATTAAATTCTAAAGTGAACTTTTGAGCGGTAGTGTACTTGAGTATATATATATATATATATATATATATATATATATATATATATATATATATATAGATATTTGATTAATCAAGTATTTCAATGAGGGGTCCGAAGATTGTAATACAAAATAATGGACTATCTGAGATGCTGGGGTTGCAAGCAGCTAAAATTGCATCTCACTGTAACAGATCAAGCCTCATACATTAAAGCACCCCATACACTAAAGCTATTTTCTGCTAGCACCTCCATGTGATTACAGTACTATGTTAGCACCAATTGACAAGAAGATTTTTGGATGTTCTAGATTAAACACAGAAACATAAAGCTTGTAAACGAAGTTCCATATCCATTCCTTTTATTTTTCTACATCATTTGAACATGACAGCTGCCGTGTACACTGTGTGAACATTTCATGACGAATGGGCAAAGTATCTCCAAAGTAGCGTTGAAAATATTCTGGTTCCATTGACTTACATTGAAAGTAAAGCCAGTTTTTGGCCTCTCCTGTAAAGTTGCCACTTTGGAGACACTTCTTTCTCTGATAAAGTCACGACATGTTTGATTTGAAGTCGAATATCCAAAAATAAAGAAATGAATAAAAGCTGAGTACAAATGGCTCTCGTACCCAAAGGCGTAGACATCAGCAGCGTTGGAAAAGGGCAGGCGATCCTCGTTGTTGCCGGGACTCATCTTGCGCACAATCTCTGGCGCCAGGTAGCAAATCCAGCCGTGAGGAAGCTTCAGCTCGTTTTCCCGTCTGGACACAGACATACATGCCTCGATTACTATATGAGTAAATTGATTTAATGTAAGTTAGACCAGCGCTAAGTAAACCAGCTTTACCTTCCCTCCTGAACCACTCCAGAGATCCCAAACAGGCCAAAGTCTGTAATCACCACTTTGTTGGTGTCGTGAAAGACGTTCTTCGACTTCAGGTCCTTGTGAACGATTCCCTTTGCGTGCAGATAGCCCATTCCCTGTTAGAGAGAGAGAGGGAACCAATGAGAACGATAAACAGAAACTAGAAAAGTGCATCTCCTGATGGGAGCGCAGGACGGTTACACAGTTTAGGGAATGAGGGATGAATAAACGACAAGTAGAGGAGTGCGGGTCAGTGTGACCTGCCCTGAGTGAGTGTGTGCAGTTTAGTGTCTGCAGTTCATTTGAAGCCATGCTGTTTGTGTGGGCTTGAAAATGAATGGGACTCTATTCAAGAAACGAGGGATGATTAAACGAGAAATAGAGGAGTGCGGTTGGGTATGTCTGTGCTTGGGGACCTGCCCTGAGTGAGTACAAGCAGTCTGGAGGCTTTACGTTAAACGAAACCATGATGTTTGGGTCTGTTCAAAAATGAATGGGACTCTATGGAGAAAAAAGAGGGATGAAAATAAAACAACAAACAGACGAGGGCATGTCGAGTCAGCACTGCAGTCGTGGTCGGGGGTCTCCCCTGAGGCAGCGTATGCGAAACGGTGTCTATCGGTCGAGCGGAAGTATCTTACACTGGAGTGTCAATTTTCATCCTATTCATTCTCTATGGGAAATTTTTTTTGGAAAATCCATAGTTTTCCAGAATCTGTGCATCCGAATAAAAAGCCGTATACAAGCCTGAATCACACAATAATTCCAGACAATCTGGAGTTGGAATGGTGTTGATAATAAACTGTGGAATAATGGCTCGGGCCCTTAAAGTTTCACAAAGTTTCAGCTCTATATCACAATCATAGGTTAGTACTATAACAGTTACCTTTACAATCTCCTGGGCAATCTGCCTCGTCTTGTTGATGTCCAGTGTGTTCTTTGTGTCTCTCACGACAGAGTACAATGTCCGGCCTTTGCAGAAACTAAGAAAAAGAATTGCAGAGCCGTCATATATTTGAAATTTAAGCATATTTGTACTTAAACTCTTTACATTCAGTGTGGATATAACAGAACTTTACACAGAAGCCTCAACGACTAAACACACCGTCGCTGTCCAAAGCATAACGTATCTCGATGTACCATGTGAGGTAAAAGGAAAACATGTATATCTTTTATGAAGAGAACTGTTCTTTTTAGATCTTTCCAGGCTTTGAATATGCTTCCTATAAACAACGGAAGATAATAAATAGATTTACTTTAAAAAATTTTAAAGTTACTGAAACAAATTTTTCTTAAGCTTATTTAATGTAGGGCTGTTTTGTGTTTTTTTATTTAATTTTTTAATGTCTGCTGTATTTGGATTTTTGTTTTGTTCAGTTTTTGTCTTCGGTTGCATTTGTTTGCTTTATGTTAATTTTTGATCATTTGTTTTTTTTGATTAATTTCGTTTTCGTGTGGACCCCAGGAAGACTAGCGACCACATAGTGAAAGCTGATGGGGATCCAAAGAAAGAATAAAGAATAAATTTGTCCTTTTTTCATCATATAATAGCAAATTTATGATAAATGGACCAATAGAAATGTTCCAAAATAGCTTGGAACAAAATCTGGTTCCTTTGACTTACATTAAAAGTAAAGACTGTTTTTGTCCTCTCTTGTATAGTTGTCATTTTGAAGATATTTGTTTTTCTTTGGACAGCAATGATATTCAATATTCTTTATATAATGAAAACAAACAATCCAAAAAAAATGTAAAAAAACACAACGCTCTACTAGAAACCAATACTAAACCAATCAAGTCAAAACTAATACAGATATATTCAGCTCCATAAATATCTGGATGTCAAGACAGTTATTGTTTATGTTGCGCTAGAACAGAATATCACACAATAAATAATAAATATAAGCACAACATACGGGCTTTTATTTGAGGGTATCCAAATTAAGAATGGCGTGAGACTTACAACCACTTATATACAATATCAGACTAATTCAGCCTGATCGTCTATGTGCACTGTGAAGCCGTCCAATGAGCCTTAAAGCATCCGGCTGAATCTGATAATATCAGAATTCATCCTCGTCTGTGAAGCATGGTGGTGGTAGTGTTATAGCATGGGCTTGAATGGCAGCCAGTGGAACTTATTCTCATGTGTTCATTGTTGATGCTTTAGTCAACAGTCACATCAACAATGAACACATAGGAATTAGTTCCACTGGCTCCCATACACACCCATGCCATAGCACTACCACCACCATGCTTCACAGATGAGCTGGTATGCTTTATTTTTAGCTCTGCTCTGCTGTGGACTTCCAGTTTTTTGGGGACTATCTGTTGTGAAAGGTCTTTCAACGGGCCCCTTCCTTTGGACCCTCAGACTGACCTGGTGATGATAGCCAGGTGCGGCGGCGCCATGCAGGCGCCCATGAACAGCACCACGTTCTCGTGGCGCGTCTGCCTGTAGTTCATCACCTCCTTCTTGAAGAGCTTGAGGTGGTCCTGGTTGTTGCCGTCGATCTCCAGCAGGCGGATGGCCACCTCGCCGTGCCAGCGGCCCCGGTGCACCCGGCCCCAGCGGCCCTTCCCGATCAGCTCCCCCAGATCCAGCTGCTCGAACGGGATGTCCCACTCCTGCAGGTACACGCTGGTCTGGCTGGCCTTGCGCGAGATCGGACCCTTCCAGTGCTGACCGCCGCGGGCGCTGGGCAGGTCGTCCAGCTCGTCCCCTTCACACTCGCCCTCGGAGCCACCGTTCAGCTCCTCTTCCTCTTCGTCCTCCCCCTCCTCCTCCTCTTCGCACTCTTCGTCTTCTTCCTCGTCTTCCTCCTCTACGACCGGGTCGTCCTCCTCCTCCGCTTCTGCGTCTTCGTCCTCCTCTTCCTCCTGAGGGGTAAAAGGTAGAGACAGACCGGTCAGTGCAGGTCACAGACCTTCTCGAACTCATACATTTGCACAAGAAGTTGCATGTGCGGCAGATTACAGTCCCGTGCAAAAGTTTGGGCTCCCCTGGTTGACACATCCTTTACCGAGAACTCGTTTTAATATACAATCACTGTTTATATGCTGAATTTAACAAGCACACGCAACTGAAACCCCTTAAAAACTTACTTCCTCGTCTTCATTCTCAGCCAGGTCAGCGTGCGGCTCCTCTGCCGATGCCTCAATCTCATTGCTGAGGGAAAACAGTGAAACCAGGTTTGACCAACACATAATCCAAGAAGCTATGGTAGAACTTTTACTGTATAGAGCCATAAGACTAAGACTTTAACCCCACATAAGTCAATAAAGAGTTAATGAAGACATTCGTCCTAAAGAAATCTGGTCAGAGCTGTTCACGGTGATGGTGATACGAACCAGTTCTGTATGAATACTTTAATAAGCTTCCCTCATAGAAAACTACTACATGTCTATGAACGTGTTGTCCAGTGTGTGTTTTACTACACTGGAGTGTTTGTGGGGTGTTTTTGAAGTTTACCTTCATCGACATCACATGTAAACCCTATGAAGACACGTGTGGGCTCTCTGGTGGTTTCAGATGGCAAACAAAGTGGCTACATTAGTGTAGCAGAAACATTGACCCCTGACTCCCATCCCCACCACTGTAAAGAAGTCAGTTTCTCTACAACAAACCATTTCACATCCAACCACTCTAAATGAGTTTCTACATGTCAATGATAGAACTATAGCTATTATTTTACTATAAAAAAACTTATTTTTTGGAAACATGGTACGTTTCAAGACATTCTAATTAAACTAGAAAAGGATGGTAGCGCATAAACAACAAATAGAGGAGTGCGGGTCAGTATGTCTGTGGATTAGAAGTTGGAGATCTGTTCTGAGTGAGTACAGGCAGTTTGGAGGCTGTAGGTTGAACGAAACCGTAATATTCGGGTATGGCCGAAAATGAATTGAATCCTATGGGAGGAACAAGGGATGAATAAATGACAAATAGAGGAGTGTGGGTCAGTATGTCTGTAGATTAGAGGTTGGGGATCTGTTCTGAGTGAGTACAGGCAGTTTGGAGGCTGTAGGTCAAACGAAATCTTAACATTTGGGTATGGCCAAAAATGAATTGGATCCTATGGGAGGAACGAGGGATGAATAAATGACAAATATAGGAGTGTGGGTCAGTATGTCTGTAGATTAGAGGTTGGGGATCTGTTCTGAGTGAGTACAGGCAGTTTGGAGGCTGTAGGTTAAACGAAATCTTAATATTTGGGTATGGCCAAAAATGAATTGGATCCTATGGGAGGAACGAGGGATGAATAAATGACTAATAGAGGAGTGTGGGTCAGTATGTCTGTGGATTAGTGTTTGGGGATCCGTTCTAAGTGAGTACAGGCAGTTTGGAGGCTGTAGGTTAAACGAAATCTTAATATTTGGGTATGGCCAAAAATGAATTGGATCCTATGGGAGGAACGAGGGATGAATAAATGACAAATAGAGGAGTGGGGGTCAGTATGTCTGTGGATTAGTATTTGGAGATCTGTTCTCAGTGAGTACAGGCAGTTTGGAGGCTGTAGGTCGAAGAAACCGTAATATTCGGGTATGGCTGAAAATGAATTGGATCCTATGGGAGGAACGAGGGATGAATAAATGACAAATAGAGGAGTGTGGGTCAGTATGTCTGTAGATTAGAGGTTGGGGATCTGCTCTGAGTGAGTACAGGCAGTTTGGAGGCTGTAGGTTAAACGAAATCTTAATATTTGGGTATGGCCAAAAATGAATTGGATCCTATGGGAGGAACGAGGGATGAATAAATGACAAATAGAGGAGTGCGGGTCAGTATGTCTGTGGATTAGAGGTTGGGGGTCTGCTCTGAGTGAGTACAGGCAGTTTGGAGGTTGTAGGTCAAACGAAATCTTAATATTTGGGTATGGCCAAAAATGAATTGGATCCTATGGGAGAAACGAGGGATGAATAAATGACAAATAGAGGAGTGCGGGTCAGTATGTCTGTGGATTAGAGGTTGGGGGTCTGCTCTGAGTGAGTACAGGCAGTTTGGAGGTTGTAGGTCAAACGAAATCTTAATATTTGGGTATGGCCAAAAATGAATTGGATCCTATGGGAGGAACGAGGGATGAATAAATGACAAATAGAGGAGTGTGGGTCAGTATGTCTGTGGATTAGTATTTGGGGACCTGCTCTGAGTGAGTACAGGCAGTTTGGAGGCTGTAGGTTAAGAGAAACCATGAGGTTTGGGTGGGACTGAAAATGAATAGGACTCTATGGGGGAAAAAAGAGGGATGAAAAAAGTATGATAAACAGACGAGTGCGGGTCAAACTAACACCACAGTCGTGGTCGGGGGTCTGCGCTGAATTAGGGTATGTGAAATGGTGTCTGTCGGTGGAGTAGAAGTTCAGTTGATTGGCTTGCACTTCTCTATCCTATTCATTGTCTATGGGGAAAAAATATGGAGAAAATCTGTAGTTTTCCGGAATCCACGCATCCGATCAAAAAATGTATAAGAGTCCAAATCACACAATCAGACCGGACAATCTGGAGCTGGAACACTGGGAAAACTGTGGGACGAGTTATAAACGAATAGCAATATAGTATAATAGTATAAAGTATAACCATAATTACATTCCCAACAGACTCCCAGCTCCTAACAGGCTGTAGGTGTTAACTGTGGATAACTATGACCTACAAATTCCAGAGTGGAAAAACACCTGGAATGTCCAGTGAAAGGTGTATAAACCAGTATAAAGCAGTGCTACGTGTCACTGTAATGTCCAACAAGTGAAGAACACAGGAAAATACATTGGAAACACAAGAACATACATTGGAAACCACAACCACCATAGTAAGCAAGTCTTTTTGTTTTGGTTCTAGATAATAGACAGTACTATGTAGGTTTTTGATGTATTTAAGTGTATTTACACTAACATTTCAAACTTTCCTGCTAAATTGTGACATTATAGTGAACCTGTAGTGTGAGTTTCTGTGAATTTACAACCAAATAATTATCCAGTTATGGGATATTTTACTATGTGCCTAATATCTAGAAATTGTTAAGCATTTCTCTGTCATTTCGCTAGACTGTCTGATTGTCTTGTTATAATTTTTGCATTGTTTACTCTAATTTCTTGAACGCTTTGATGCTCAACCAGGCTCAAATGTGATCCGACTGAGATTTTATCTTCTATATCTTTACAATTAATCAATTTCATCAATCAAGCTTCAATAAATTTCCCAATGTACTTGTTTTTAATCATTTTATATTTTACTTTGTTAATAAAAATAACTGCTTTCTAACACACAACATGGCTCAGAATGAACCCTTATGTCTTCACTATGAAGTTTGATAAGAATGATTGATATTTGTTTACATTTACAGGCTGGAACATATTTACAAACACTGTTTTTGTTGATGAAGTAAATAAATAAGAATTAAAATAATGATTTAAGAATTAAAACCAGATTTTTAATGAACACCTGGATCATTAAATACTGAAATAAACTGATATTAATAGATTTTCCAAAGAGACACTCAATAACATACAATAACATAGGAAATGAATAGGTCAAGTTTGAGAAACGCTGGGCATTAGAAGTCAGGCAGATATACACTTACAGTGTGTCTGGCAGGCCTTCTGGGTGCAGAGTGTTAGCACTGGTCACATCTGGGAGGGGATATAAAGTTATTATATTGAGACACCGGAGCACAAATATTTGCACTGCTTGACAAACAAACCCTTTTCCTTCTCCAGTAACTGAACATCCTCGGCTCAGGATCAGATACTGGCCAGGCATGCAATGACACGACTCTCCAGCAGGAGGCATCCAAAACCCAAGTTACAACAGCAGGCAAGTTCATGCGAGTCCAGGACAAGAGCATGCACACTACATCTCAACTGCCTAATCAAACAAACAGACTGACCAAACAGGCTAAAGCCACTAACAGTGAATGGACCATGAATATGAGCTCCGGGCCAAATGGGCCGATATGTAGACTCATTTCATGTCGGAAACGTGTTTATCCTCTATAGTTCCTCATTTATTTCTTTTCTTTTCTCTTTTTTCATCCCCCCGCCCCCTCAGTATGCACATTTATATATGTGTGCAACACTGTATGTGTTTATGAGCCAGTACACTTTCTCTATCCTAACCTAAGACGAGGTGAGTTAAGGTAAAGTAACATTTCGTCGCTGTCCAATGAAAAACATGGTCGTTTACATTGTATATACTCCAAAATTGCTTGGAATAAATTCTGGTTCCATTGACTTCCATTGAAAGTAAAGGATGTTTTTGGTCTTTCCTGTTAAGTTGCAATTTCAGAAATACTTGTTTTTCATTGGACAGCGACAATATACCCAATCAGTGATTTCATTATTTGAATATTGGCACTATGAGCATTTACCTGTTACCTGTATACTCCAGTACCTGTGCACATCTTTAATACAGACATGTTCCCAATTATCAGATCAAAACAACTTTCCATATATATATATATATATATATATATATATATATATATATATATATATATATATATATATATATATATATATATATATATATATATGGAAACTGGAAACAGGCCAATTATCAAACAGTACTGAGTACTTAAATATCTGTGCATGTTTCTACTGTTTCAAAACTTGTTTTTAACCCTTTGATGCACAAGCTAAGTAAACCCTTCCTAATGCACAACAGGTTAAACCTGCCCCGTATTTATTTCCTATGTTATTGTATGTACTGCTGTGTATCTCTTTGGTAAATCTATTAAAATCAGTTTATTTCATTATTTAATGATCCAAGTGTCCATAAAAAACTTGTTTTCGATCTTAAATCCTTATTTTAATTCTTATTTATTTACTTCATGAACAAAAATAGTGTTTTTAAATATGTTCCTGACTGCAAATGTTTACAAATGTCAACCATTCCTATCAAACTCCATAGTGAACACACAAGGGTTAATTCTGAGCCATGTTGTGTGTTTGTAATACAAAGTAAAAAATAATAAAGCTGATTTGTGAAGATCAGAAACAAGTAAACTGAGGAATTTATAGAAGCTTAAATGATTAAATTAATTTATTGTAAAGATGTAGAAGATAAAATCTCAGTCGGGTCACCAGGTTGCGCATCAAAGGGTTAAATACATATAGTCACTTGCAATTTAAAAACTGTAAATGCTGTATTACTGAGGAACTCTACATGTATTTAAACTTCTATAAAAACATTTATAATAATAATAATAATAATAATTTATAAATAAACATTATTATTATTTAATACAAGTACAAGTTTTATTTTCTTATTATTATTTAATACAAATACAAGTACAAATAACTCAATACCACAATGCAATTGAGTATTCATTGACTCATTCAGTGTTAGCTTGTTAAAGAACATAAGACATCACACACAGAAATGATGACTGGACAGCAAGGGTCGGGACACTGGATGGGGGGAAAGTGGTCACACGGTGTGAAAGTTTCTGGGCTTCTTTAACTCACCAGGGAAGATAAACTGCTGTCTATGCTGAAAGTAGCAGGCAGCTTTAGGGACGAGGAGAAAAGGGGGAGAGAAATCGACAGGCAGGAAGAACGTCAGGGGTTAAAACAGCAAGACTGAACCCGAATGCTCGGAGCAACTGAATTAGAGATATAGACTATATCACCAAAAGCATTCACTCATCCGTCTTCACACACATATGAACTTGAGTGACGTCCCATTCTTAATCCATAGGGTTTAATATGATGTCGGCCCAACCTTTGCAGCTATAACAGCTTCAGCTCTTCTGGGAAGGCTCTCCACGCGGTTTAGGAGAGTGTTTATGGGAATGTTTGACCAACAGTTCTTCCAGAAGCACATTGATGAGGTCAGACTCTGATGTTGGACGAGAAGGTCTGGCTCGCAGTCTCCACTCTGATTCGTCTCAAAGGTGTTCTATCAGGTTGAGGTCAGGACTCAACCTGTGCAGGCCGGTCAAGTTCTTTCACACCAAACTCGCTCCTCCATGTCTTTATGGAGCTGCTTTGTGCACTGGTGGGCAGTCATGTTGGAACAGGAAGGGGCCGTCCCCAAACCGTTCCCACAAAGTTGGGAGCATGAAATTGTCAAAACTCTCTTGGTCTGCTGAAGCATTAAGAGTTCCTTTGACTGGAACTGACAGGCCGAGCCCACCTCCTGAAACACACCCAGACATCATAATCCCCCCTCCACCAAACTTTACACTCAACACAATGAAGACAAGTACCGTTCTCCTGACTCGTCTATCGGATCACCAGACGTAATTGGTCACTCCAGAGAACACGTTTCCACTGCTCTAGAGTCCAGTGGTGGTGTGCTGTACTCCACTGCATCCAACGCTCTGCATAGTTCTTGGTGATATAAGGCTTGGATGCAGCTGCTCGGCCATGGAAACCCATTCCACAAAGCTCTCTACGCTCTGTTCTTGAGCTGATCTGAAGGCCACATGAAGTTTGGAGGTCTTTAGAGATTGATTCTGTAGAAAGTTGGTGACCTCTGTGCACTATGGTCCTCAGCATCCGCTGACCTGCTCTGTCATTGTATGTGTTCTACCACTTGGTGTCTGAGTTGCTGTTGTTCTCAATCACTTCCACTTTGTTAGAACACCACTGACAGTCCACTGTGGAATACTTAGCAGTGAGGAAACTTCAGGACTGGACTTGTTGCACAGGTGGCGTCCTATCACGGGACCAGGCTGGAGTTCACTGAGCTCCTAAGAGAGACCCACTCTTTCACTAATGTGTTTAGAAGCAGTCTGTATGACTAGGTGCTTGGTTTTATACACCTGTGGCCATGAAATTGATTGGAACACCAGAATTCAATGATTTGGACGGGTGAGTGAATACTTTTGGGAATATAGTATATAGTCGCTGTCCAATGAAAAACAAGATGAATGGACCAATAGAAGTGCTCCAAAATAGCTTGCATTGAAAGTAAAGTATGTTTTTGGTCTCTCCTATAAAGATACTCGTTTTTCATTGGACAGTGACGATATTTTAGTGTGTTACAAATGGGACAGGATAGAAATATAATCTTTCAGGACATGTTAGTATCTTTGTAGTGATACGTGTGAAAAGTGCACACATACAAATGCTAGAAAACATAAACAGCATAAATTAAATACTACACAAATACCTGTTAATACATAAAATCAGGTTGTAGTTGTATATTAATTATTTCCCGAAATTACTTTCGGTTTAATTTATGAAATTATTATTCTGAACATACATGTAATTAATTAATTAACTATCTAATTACGTAATTACAGTCAAATAAATGTGCAATGTAAATTAAATATCAACACTAAAACAACTCCGTCATGAGGTACTCCAAACCATGACCAGACACTCACCTGGGAAGTGGAAGCGGTTGTCGCGGTGACCCTTGGGAGATGGGTTGGGGGGCGGAGTGGCGCTAGTGGGGTTGCTCTGCTGGAAGGGGGCGGGAGAGGAGGGAGTGGATGAGGTGGTAGAGGAGGGATTACTGCTGGAGTCCAGCTGATTCAGCACAGGTGGATGATCCTTGGAGAGACAGAAAGAAAGAGAACATAGACGTTAAGGCTTATACGTATGACTAAAACATTTTCATCACAATCGATTGTTCCATATTATCTGGTATTGATAAGTATAAGTTCGAAGCTCAGCCTTATTCTGGTATGAATTTTCAAGACACTAAATAATTAATCCTTACTGCAGTTCCAAAATAGCCGGCTCGCTAACTCTATTAACTGTCCCTGAATACTGGTGCTGTGAGTGAATGGCTAGACTTCTTCTCTCTCCCCATCTAAAGCCCTATTTGGAAAGGATTAGTTTAACATGAGGTAGGGTGATGTGAAGTTTACATTCACCAATCAGGTAGAAGTACAGATACTAGGGTTTAAAAATACTTCTGTAGAAGTTGAAGTATCAACTGAAGCTTTTTACTCCAGTAAAAGTGTAAAAGTACTGCTTTCAGAACTACTTAAAGTATAAAAGTAAAAGTAATATGAGGAAAAAATACTATTAAGGACAAAAGCTATTTACACTCCATTATCAGTACTTTCTACTCCTTACATTTACACTCCATTATCAGTACTTTCTACTCCTTACATTTACACTCCATTATCTGTACTTTCTACTCCTTACATTTACACTCCATTATCTGTACTTTCTACTCCTTACATTTACACTCCATTATCTGTACTTTCTACTCCTTACATTTACACTCCATTATCTGTACTTTCTACTCTTAACATTTACACTCCATTATCAGTACTTTCTACTCCTTACATTTACACTCCATTATCAGTACTTTCTACTCCTTACATTTACACTCCATTATCTGTACTTTCTACTCCTTACATTTACACTCCATTATCTGTACTTTCTACTCCTTACATTTACACTCCATTATCAGTACTTTCTACTCCTTATATTTACACTCCATTATCTGTACTTTCTGCTCCTTACATTTACACTCCATTATCTGTACTTTCTACTCCTTACATTTACACTCCATTATCTGTACTTTCTACTCCTTACATTTACACTCCATTATCAGTACTTTCTACTCCTTACATTTACACTCCATTATCAGTACTTTCTACTCCTTACATTTACACTCCATTATCTGTACTTTCTACTCCTTACATTTACACTCCATTATCAGTACTTTCTACTCCTTACATTTACACTCCATTATCTGTACTTTCTACTCCTTACATTTACACTCCATTATCTGTACTTTCTACTCCTTACATTTACACTCCATTATCAGTACTTTCTACTCCTTACATTTACACTCCATTATCAGTACTTTCTACTCCTTACATTTACACTCCATTATCAGTACTCTCTACTCCTTACATTTACACTCCATTATCTGTACTTTCTACTCCTTACATTTACACTCCATTATCAGTACTTTCTACTTCTTACATTTACACTCCATTATCAGTACTTTCTACTCCTTACATTTACACTCCATTATCTGTACTCTCTACTCCTTACATTTACACTCCATTATCTGTACTTTCTACTCCTTACATTTACACTCCATTATCTGTACTTTCTACTCCTTAAATTTACACTCCATTATCTGTACTTTCTACTCCTTACATTTACACTCCATTATCTGTACTTTCTACTCCTTACATTTACACTCCATTATCTGTACTTTCTACTCCTTACATTTACACTCCATTATCAGTACTTTCTACTCCTTACATTTACACTCCATTATCAGTACTTTCTACTCCTTACATTTACACTCCATTATCAGTACTCTCTACTCCTTACATTTACACTCCATTATCTGTACTTTCTACTCCTTACATTTACACTCCATTATCAGTACTTTCTACTCCTTACATTTACACTCCATTATCTGTACTTTCTACTCCTTACATTTACACTCCATTATCTGTACTTTCTACTCCTTACATTTACACTCCATTATCAGTACTTTCTACTCCTTACATTTACACTCCATTATCTGTACTCTCTACTCCTTACATTTACACTCCCTTATCAGTACTTTCTACTCCATACATTTACACTCCATTATCTGTACTCTCTACTCCTTACATTTACACTCCATTATCTGTACTTTCTACTCCTTACATTTACACTCCATTATCTGTACTTTCTACTCTTTACATTTTAAACATGGTCTCGTTTCTCCTGTTTCATTTCAGTTTGTTTTCATTCATGTACATTTACATTCCAGTAAAGATTATTGATAACATGTCTTTGAAGTTTGACTTCATTACAATACTTATAGACAACTAGTCATTATATCTTCTGCTCCATGAAACACATGTTAATGTTCAGTAGTAACAGATATGCTTCTTTAATATATTTACATTGTACTAAACTACATTCATGTTTAATGGGTGTATATGAGCTGAAACAGGAAGCCTAGTGTCCCAAATTTATCAACATTAACATTTTAATATAACATTATAGTCATTATGGCTTTTAGAAGAATGGGGTTTTAGTGCACTATAGACCCCTGTGGTGTAACCTAAGCATTTGTCCTTAATAGCAACTTTTTTCCTTCATTACTTTTAGTTTTATACTTTAAGTAGTTTTGAAAGCAGTACTTTTACACTTTTACTAGAGTAAAAAGCTTGAGTTAATACTTCAACTAGTATCTATACTTCTACCTGAGTAATAAATGTGAATACTTATGACACCTTTGTAAAAATGAACAAAAATCTGGACAGCAATGATATAAATCTCAGCAGACTCGTGTAGGTTGGTTGGTGGTTTGCACAGTAAATAAGATGAATACATTTGTGGTGTAGACAGACACAGTGACCTCTGGTTCCATTCAACACCACTGTAAAGAAAAGAGCCTGGTCCACACTTCCAAATCCTAATAACACCGACACCCACAATATCAGCCTCTATTTCTTTAGTCATCTACGCCACTACGATGGTAAGAATCACAGCAGCTGCTGAAGCTGAAGTTCAGTCTGATATAAAAGGTCACTACCTTCTTCGTTATTGCCTTTGGTAAGGTGCCAAACTGCGGCGCCTCGGCCGGGCGGTCCACAGGGTTGTTGATGTCCGACGGCACGGACTCCGTCCTCCGGATCTTTGTGACTGAGAGTGAAAGAGAAGCGTGGAGGACTGTGAGACTGAAGCTTTTCAAGGACTCTGTCATTCGCGCGCTCTGAATAGAGAATGAACGGAGCACTTACTGGGGAGGAATGATATTCTGCAGGAAGGAGCTTCTTTTGTACATTTATTGTGACACTTTAACCTGCGGAGATGAAAGCAGCCATTAGAACACCCACTAGCTGCTCACTTGTACGGCAACTGAAGTCTTCCGTTAACGTCTACGCACCTCACCTTCAGTAACTCACCTGCAGTGTTTGCACTTCACTCCGAAGATCATGTTCTTCTGACACACTTGACACGTCTGTGATAGCCAGGACTTGGTGGAGAACCTTAGAATACCACATACGACAGACACTAAGCAGTTTGCTTGTTTATATGCTTTATATGCAATGACGAGGACCCCTAAAGGACCACCACAGAGCAGGTATAATGAGTCCTTCTCAGCACTGCAGTGACACTGAGTGGATCAGGAGTATGTAAACTCTGTGTCCACTCACTGTCCACTCTATTAGACACTCCTACTACTTGCTGGTCCACCTTGTAGATGTAAAGTCAGAGACAGTAGCTCATCTGCTGCTGCACAGTTTGTGTTCTCTAGTCCTTCATCAGTGGACACAGGACGCCGTCCACAGGACACTGCTGTCTGGATAGTTTTGGTTGGTGGACGATTCTCAGTCCAGCAGTGACACTGAGTGGATCAGGAGTATGTACACTCACTGTCCACTCTATTAGACACTCCTACTACTTGCTGGTCCACCTTGTAGATGTAAAGTCAGAGACAGTAGCTCATCTGCTGCTGCACAGTTTGTGTTCTCTAGTCCTTCATCAGTGGACACAGGACGCCGTCCACAGGACACTGCTGTCTGGATAGTTTTGGTTGGTGGACGATTCTCAGTCCAGCAGTGACACTGAGTGGATCAGGAGTATGTCCACTCACTGTCCACTCTATTAGACACTCCTACTACTTGCTGGTCCACCTTGTAGATGTAAAGTCAGAGACAGTAGCTCATCTGCTGCTGCACAGTTTGTGTTCCTCTAGTCCTTCATCAGTGGACACAGGACACCGTCCACAGGACACTGCTGTCTAGATAGTTTTGGTTGGTGGACGATTCTCAGTCCAGCAGTGACACTGAGTGGATCAGGAGTATGTCCACTCACTGTCCACTCTATTAGACACTCCTACTACTTGCTGGTCCACCTTGTAGATGTAAAGTCAGAGACAGTAGCTCATCTGCTGCTGCACAGTTTGTGTTCCTCTAGTCCTTCATCAGTGGACACAGGACACCGTCCACAGGACACTGCTGTCTGGATAGTTTTGGTTGGTGGACGATTCTCAGTCCAGCAGTGACACTGAGGTGTTTAAACACTCCAGCAGCAGCAGCACTGTTGTGTCTGATCCACTCACACCAGCAAAACACACTCTAACACACCACCACCATATCAGTGTCACTGCAGTGCTGGGTATGATCCGCCTCCCTAATAGTATCTGCTCTGTGGTGGTCCTGTGGGGGTCCGGCCGATAAAGAATGGGGTAATAAAGTATATAGTGAATCAGCTATAGATCCTGTATGGTCAGTGGAGCTGATACAGTGGACAGTGTGTGAAGATATAAGGAGGTGGTTTAATGTTATGGCTGATTGGTGTATATGACCACTCTTTAATTTTACTAGACTTTTGCTCAAACCTGCAGCCCCCCGGACCTTGTTGCCCACCCCAGCGGCCCGACTTCAGGACAGGTATTTGTTATTGGTAGCTCTATTGTTTGCCATGTTTATTTAACTGGTGCCAGCGTTTAGTGTTTTCCAGGTGCTCATGTTCTGGACATCACCAGGCGTCTACCCTCGCCCTCGAGACTGTGGTCATCCAGGAGTCCTGAAGGAGTACTGACGTTCGCTGCTGGACACCGTAAGGAAGGCGACTGAAATAATGATCACTGATTGGCTGAAAAAGGCTAGTTTGCCAAAGTGTGTCAACCGAAGGAGCTCCAGCCAAAGCAGCTACAGGTGGAGCTACGAAGCAGTGTTTCTAATAAAGTGGCCGGTGGGTTCGCTTACAAAACCTGATCTGACTCTGTGGTCGGAGGGGTTACCTGTGAGTGACAGCCAGGCCGATGTCCCTCCTCACAGCCTGAGGAGAGCTGCGATGGACCGTGATGTTATCTGCAGGCAGACAGAACCGAGGGAAGACAGTGAGACAGAGAAGGAGCCACAGTATCCACCCACACCCCCCCCCACCAGTCGGCATGCTTCTCCCATTCCCAGACACACAAAGCGGGCTTTGAGGGAGTATAGCATGACTCTCCGGGCAGCCCGAGATAAGAGAGAGTTCTCTCTGAATGGAAACATGAGGTCAGAGAACCTCCCCACATACTTCACCACTCTGGTCAAGGCTTCGACCCGCAGTGATGCAACCAGCCAGGCTCCGCCGTACGGGAAGAGGAGCTGCGATAACCTCTCCACTGTCGACCAGCGCAAACGTCCGGAGTTAATCATTAACGTGAGCGGATTCTCATTTACAGGAAAACAAACATCCAGACCGAGCTGGGAACTGTGGTGGTGTTGGGGGGGGGGGGTTAAGCCAATTTAAGGCGGAACTGAGGTCAAATTTGCCAAACTGAATTATGGAGTGTTGTTGGGGTAACCTTAGGGTCATGGCGGGGTGTCACCATGACACACATCATCACTGTACGTATGTCCATTATATTCATTATTTAAATTTTTCTATATTATTTCAGCTCTGCTCGCTGCTCTTTACACTGTATTACAATGACACGGTGAATGGACCAATAGAAATGCTCCAATAATAAATAAGGAATAAAATCTCTTTACATTAACATGTATGACCAGTTGCTCTTTTCTGTGAACTGGTATTTTGGAGGAAGTTGTTTTTTTGACAGAGCTTGTAGTCACTTCAGTGAAGCCTCTTTAAAGAGAACAAAAGACGCTCAGTTCTGTGTAAGCATATCTAATGAGCAACAGCTTTGGGCGACGTGTGGGCAAGTGTCTCTGTGTGTGTGTGTTAGGGTGGACAGAAATCTAAAAATCAATATATTTTCATTCATCATGCATGAATGGATCATTTAATACGTTTAGTTATCAATAAATACATTATTAAAAGTATTTAAATACATTATTAAAAGTCCTAAATCATTTTGAATCCTGACGTAAGCAAAAAGCTCATTGCTACACTACATTATCAGTCTACTTCTGTTTTCTCTATTAGTTATCAATAAATACATTATTAAAGTATTTATTGCTCAGTTTGAAATATTTTAGAATCCCCATGTAAGCAAAAAGCTCATTGCTACACTACATTATCAACTGTAATGCTGGTTTATGGTGTCACAAAGGAATGGCTAGACTTCTTCTACCTGGCAGTCAAGCAAGGAAAACACAGAGCTTGAAAGCATGAATGGATCATTTAATACTATTAGTTATCAAAAAATACATTATTAAAGTATTTATTGTTCAGTTTTAAATCTTTTTTAATCTTGATGTAAGCAAAAAGCTCATTGCTACACTACATTATCAGCGTACTTTAGTTTCCTCTAGTGCTCTAACTGTAATGCTGGTTTATGGTGTCACAAAGGAATGGCTAGACTTCTTCTCCCTAGAAGTTGAGCAAGGAAAACACAGAGCTTGAAAGCATGAATGGATCATTTAATACTATTAGTTATCAATAAATAAATAATTAAAGTACTTATTGCTCAGTTTTAAATCATTTTGAATCCTGATGTAAGTAAAAAGCTCATTGCTACTCTACATTATCAGCATACTTCTGTTTTCTCTAGTGCTCTTGCTTCTAACTGTCATGCTGGTTTATGGTGTCACAAAGGAATGGCTAGACTTCTTCTCCCTGGCAGTCGAGCAAGGAAAACACAGAGTTTGAAAGCATAAATGGATCATTTAATACTATTAGTTTTTAATAAATACATTATTAAAAGTATTTATTGTTCAGTTTTAAATCTTTTTTAATCTTGATGTAAGCAAAAAGCTTGTTGCTACACTACATTATCAACTGTCATGCTGGTTTATGGTGTCACAAAGGAATGGCTAGACTTCTTCTCCTTGGCAGTCGAGCAAAGAAAACACAGAGCTTGAAAGCATGAATGGATCATTTAATACTATTAGTTATCAATAAATACATTATTAAAGTATTTATTGCTCAGTTTGAAATATTTTAGAATCCCCATGTAAGCAAAAAGCTCATTGCTACACTACATTATCAGCGTACTTTAGTTCTCTTTAGTGCTCTTGCTTCTAACTGTCATGCTGGTTTATGGTGTCACAAAGGAATGGCTAGACTTCTTCTCCCTGGCAGTCGAGCAAGGAAAACACAGAGCTTGAAAGCATGAATGGATCATTTAATACTATTAGTTATCAATAAATATATTATTAAAAGTATTTATTGCTCAGTTTTAAATCTTTTTTAATCCTGATGTAAGCAAAAAGCTCATTGCTACACTACATAATCAACTGTCATGCTGGTTTATGGTGTCACAAAGGAATGGCTAGACTTCTTCTCCCTGGCAGTCGAGCAAGGAAAACACAGAGCTTGAAAGCATGAATGGATCATTTAATACTATTAGTTATCAATAAATACATTATTAAAAGTATTTATTGCTCAGTTTTAAATCTTTTCTAATCTTGATATAAGCAAAAAGCTCATTGCTACACTACATAATCAGTCTACCTCTGTTTTCTCTAGTGCTCTTGCTTCTCACTGTAATGCTGGTTTATGGTGTCACAAAGGAAAGGCTAGACTTCTTCTCCCTGGCAGTCGAGCAAGGAAAACACAGAGCTTGAAAGCATGAATGGATCATTTAATACTATTAGTTATCAATAAATAAATAATTAAAGTATTTATTGCTCAGTTTTAAATCATTTTGAATCCTGATGTAAGTAAAAAGCTCATTGCTACTCTACATTATCAGCATACTTCTGTTTTCTCTAGTGCTCTTGCTTCTAACTGTCATGCTGGTTTATGGTGTCACAAAGGAATGGCTAGACTTCTTCTCCCTGGAAGTTGAGCAAGGAAAACACAGAGCTTGAAAGCATGAATGGATCATTTAATACTATTAGTTATCAATAAATATATTATTAAAAGTATTTATTGCTCAGTTTACATCTTTTTGAATCCCCATGTAAGCAAAAAGCTCATTGCTACACTACATTATCAACTGTCATGCTGGTTTATGGTGTCACAAAGGAATGGCTAGACTTCTTCTCCCTGGCAGTCGAGCAAGGAAAAGACAAGTTTGTCGCATCTCGAGCGTGGAGGTTGCTTTCCTAAATATATGCCAGACTTACTTCAGGGTCACGCCTGAGTTCACACAGCAGCTTACAACAACTGAAAGTCTTAGTCAGGCATGCGGGAGTGTGAGAAAACAGATAAACTGATTCAGCTGATAATAGTTTAGATGTTTAGGAGGTTTAGATGTTCCTCGGTGAGCCTCAGCGAGTTGAAAAGTTTATTCAGACTAATAATGTTTTAAATGTGATTTGTAGACGCTGCTTCATATGGGGGTCTGAATACTTTCTCATACATTTTAAAAAGGGTTCAGACTGAAAGCTTTATGATATGGTTTGGCTAAGACGGAGAGCTTGGACAGCAGTAAATATGCTCATGACTAAATCTGTAAACGCAGTGTTTTAATAGGAACAACCGCTAAC
>CM038720.1:8607961-8740461 GCA_021613375.1 Megaleporinus macrocephalus | reverse complement strand
TCAGGTCAGTTCTCAGAACCTTCAGGTTAGTTCTCAGAACCTTCAGGTCAGTTCTCAGAACCTTCAGGTCAGTTCTCAGAACCTTCAGGTTAGTTCTCAGAACCTTCAGGTCAGTTCTCAGAACCTTCAGGTTAGTTCTCAGAACCTTCAGGTCAGTTCTCAGAACCTTCAGGTTAGTTCTCAGAACCTTCAGGTTAGTTCTCAGAACCTTCAGGTCAGTTCTCAGAACCTTCAGGTCAGTTCAGGTAATTACACCAGTCAGTATCTCCACAGACGGCTACCAGAAACAAGGCCGTTTGGTTTCATTAGCTGATAAGTTGCCAGTTCCAGTCATAGATAGGTGTGAACATCCACAATCAGTTTACAATATAGGTTTTATTGATCTTCTAGGAAAGTCCTCTACATTAACAAATGAGGGAACCAATTTGCTACCCTGCAAATTATTATTATTATTATTATTATTATTATTATTACTACTATAATTCGTATTTATTTGTTGGGTTTAACACCTTAAATATTACATTTGTACAGGCCACTCTCATTTCATGTATCATATCAACAGGACAGTTGTTTACATTGCGTGAAGATTTTATGGTTACTGGACCAATAGAAATGCTCCAACAGCACTTGGAGAAACATCTGGTTCCATTGACTTACATTCTTACTTAGTATGTACTATTACTTTAGATCAGTGGTGTTTAATTAGAGTCAGTAAGGTCCAGTTAGAGGAGATCTCCTCAGGCTAAGGTTCGGACCGTCATAGTTTCTAACGTGTGTTCTGATTCAGTGGTGTATCCTGTTTACTGAAGTAGTCTAGTATCAGCATCTTATACCCTCAGCTACTGAAACACCAACACATCACACATACCGTTCAGTATATTTCAGTATATTTACTGTTTAAATACTGAACTGAATTAATTATTTATAAACTTTTAATACCTTTTTTTTACATTTATAGTAAATAAAACCTTTTAGAGCACGCTTTATTCTCTGACTCGCTTTATTCTCTGACTCGCTTTATTCTCTGACTCGCTTTATTCTCTGACTCGCTTTATTCTCTCTGACTCGCTTTATTCTCTGACTCGCTTTATTCTCTGACTCGCTTTATTCTCTCTGACTCGCTTTATTCTCTGACTCGCTTTATTCTTTGACTCCCTTTATTCTCCGACTCGCTTTATTCTCTCTTACTCGCTTTATTCTCTCTTACTCGCTTTATTCTCTGACTCGCTTTATTCTCAGACTCACTTTATTCTCTCCTACAAGCTTTATTCTCTGACTTGCCTTATTCTCTGACTTACTTTATTTTCTGACTCGCTTTATTCTCCAACTCGCTTTATTCTCTCCTACAAGCTTTATTCTCTGACTCGCTTTATTCTCTGACTCGCTTTATTCTCTGACTCGCTTTATTCTCTGACTCGCTTTATTCTCCAACTCGCTTTATTCTCTCCTACAAGCTTTATTCTCTGACTCGCTTTATTCTCTGACTCGCTTTATTCTCCAACTCGCTTTATTCTCTCTGACTCACTTTATTCTCTCTGACTTGCTTTATTCTCCAACTCGCTTTATTCTCTCTGACTCGCTTCATTCTTTGACTCCCTTTATTCTTCAACTCGCTTTATTCTCCGACTCACTTTATTCTTTGACTCGCTTTATTCTCTCTGACTCGCTTCATTCTCTGACTCGCTTTATTCTCTCTTACTCGCTTCATTCTTTGACTCCCTTTATTCTTCAACTCGCTTTATTCTCCAACTCGCTTTATTCTCTCTGACTTGCTTTATTCTCTCTGACTCACTTTATTCTCTCTGACTTGCTTTATTCTCTCTGACTCACTTTATTCTCTGACTCGCTTTATTCTCCAACTCGCTTTATTCTCTCTGACTCACTTTATTCTCTGACTCGCTTTATTCTTCAACTCGCTTTATTCTCTGACTTGCTTTATTCTTCAACTCGCTTTATTCTCTGACTCGCTTTATTCTCTCTGACTTGCTTTATTCTCTGACTCGCTTTATTCTCTGACTCGCTTTATTCTCTCTGACTTGCTTTATTCTCTGACTCGCTTTATTCTCTGACTCGCTTTATTCTCTCTGACTTGCTTTATTCTCCAACTCGCTTTATTCTCCGACTCACTTTATTCTTTGACTCGCTTTATTCTCCGACTCACTTTATTCCCCAATTCGCTTTATTCTCCAACTCGCTTTATTCTTTGACTCGCTTTATTCTCCGACTCACTTTATTCTCCAACTCGCTTTATTCTCCGACTCACTTTATTCTCCAACTCGCTTTATTCTCCAACTGCTGCTTCTCGTTTCGTACCTCACCTTCATATTTTGAATTGATTTTCCGCCTGATAGTTAACTCTCCTTCTATCACAGCTACCTGGATGGGAGGGTGACGTGCTGATGTGCTCAAATGCCACGTCGTCTTTATTCACATGCTGCTAATTCAACATCTCAACACGCTTGGAGGAGACAACTAACTACCAAGTCTGATACCTCAGCTAACAGACATTCAGGTTGGCTAAGATTGAGTAAATGGGGGAACGAGACCACCTTCCGTCCAGAGAGAGTGGCGACAATTAGGTTGGACTGAACGTGTGTCTGAACGTTAACCTCACTGCAGTCTGTATACAACGTCTACACAACAGCGGCGCTATGATGGCGCGTTACAGTGAAACAGCCATAACAATGAATCTGAATGAATATAACCGTTCAGACTGACATCCCTATTGGCTAGTCGGTCAGAATGTAAGTACTGCGGCTACTCTGAGCTGTCTGGCAGACCAAACGAGACCTCTTTATTACCGCACCGGATTCTGAGGCACTCTTTAAGCACGAGAGGGCAGCGCTGAGCCGGGCGCACTCCTCAACGCTGGAGCCCAGCCTCCTCATGGTCTCTCGCACCTGAGCTCCAGGCATCTGCAGCAAGGCATCCAACGACAACTTCACAGGCACCGCCTACACAGAGACACGCAGAGAGAACAGAACAGACAGTCTGGTGAGGACACACAGTGAGGACACACAGAACTCACACACGTGGCTGTAACACTGTGTGTGTGTGTATATATATATATATATATATATATATATATATATATATATATATATATATATATATATATATATATATATATATATATGGCAGTCTATTTTTGAGGACACTGAGGACACACTGGTAGCCAGATTAGGCTTTTACAGTGAAAAATCTATAAACTGTGGCTTAACACTATCGCCCACCGCTGGCTAACTGTGCTCAGGGCCACAGAACAATGACGTAGCTATTCACTGACTGGTTCTATGTTTACGTGGCTCTTGGCCCACTTCACCCCAGTTATTCCAAATTAAAACCTAATTAATCACAGAAAAAGTTCTGTGAACAGGTTTAGATTTAGTGTCAAACTTCTAACAACAGTTAGCAGGAGAGAACTGCCAGTTAGCATTACTTTAGCTAGCTTGATGAAAGCTCTACACAACACAGAGCAGGTTCAGTTCTACGTAACCAAAGCTGTGCTGATAGAAAAAGATGATAAATACTCAAATCTGAGAGAGTAAAGTCGATCGATTGGTATTGAAGGGACAGAAAAACTAAATTTGGCCTGCTAGCTACCCTGCTAACAAGAAGATAGCAGACCACTGTTGACTCGCTAACAGCAAAGCTGGTGGTCCACTAAAGGTTTGTTCAGCCTTATACAGGCGGCCCACTGGTGGTGGTGATTAGACCAAATCCTCATTTTCATTTCCATCATTTCTTTCTTCCATCACACTTTATACATGAGTTAAGTAAATAATATTCACAGATCATTTCATATCTGTGAATTAAGATCGGTTTGAGAAGACAAAAAACTAGTTAAACTAGATCTTACAGACAGGATAATCGGGGTGGTCCGAGGGTGGACCAGCAGTGGACAACAGTCAGTGGGGTGTAGACCTTATTAAGCCAGCTGACTGATATATACTTGCTTTCTGGGATAAGCTAATTTGAGCTTAGCAGGTTTTAAAAAAATGTCACACACCTTACTTGCTAAGAAAAAACATTGAAACTGGTTGTTGGTTGTGTCCAGCAGTTAAAGTATTGGGTGTTAGGGTATTTTCTGATTTAACAGGTGTTCTGGGGCTAACAGTAAACAAATTTAGTTGTTTTCTAATGGGATGTAAACATGTAATACAGTCAATTCCCTATAGAAAATGGTCTGTTTTCAGAAGGACATACTTCTAGTTACAGCTAACTGGTGCCCAAGAAGGTTCAGAGGATATGACTGTTGAACTGAGAGCCAAAGTCAGCCATATTCTATAGTGATATACATACAGCACTTTTTCATATTCAGTTTTCTAACATTTAGCATATCGTAGCATAAACACAACCAGATCTCTTATACATGCATTAACACATCCCAGTACAATTACAGGTTCCCTTATACTTAGTTTTACAGCTTTATAGCATTTAGCACATGCCAGTACAAATACAGATTCTCTTATACTTAGTTTTACGATTTTATAGCATTAAGCACATCCCAGTACAAATACAGATTCTCTTATACTTAGTTTTACAGCTTTATAGTGTTTAGCATATCCCAGTACAAATACAGGTTCTCTTATACTTAGTTTTACAATTTTATAGCATTTAGCACATCCCAGTACAAATACAGGTTCTCTTATACTTAGTTTTACAATTTTATAGCATTAAGCACATCCCAGTACAAATACAGGTTCTCTTATACTTAGTTTTACGATTTTATAGCATTTAGCACATCCCAGTACAAATACAGGTTCTCTTATACTTAGTTTTCAGCTTCATAGTGTTTAGCATATCCCAGTACAAATACAGGTTCTTTTATACTTAGTTTTACAGCTTTATAGTGTTTAGCACATCCCAGTACAAATACAGGTTCTCTTATACTTAGTTTTACAATTTTATAGCATTTAGCACATGCCAGTACAAATACAGGTTCTCTTATACTTAGTTTTACAATTTTATAGCATTTAGCACATCCCAGTACAAATACAGGTTCTCTTATACTTAGTTTTACAGCTTTATAGCATTTAGCACATGCCAGTACAAATACAGATTCTCTTATACTTAGTTTTACGATTTTATAGCATTAAGCACATCCCAGTACAAATACAGATTCTCTTATACTTAGTTTTACAGCTTTATAGTGTTTAGCATATCCCAGTACAAATACAGGTTCTCTTATACTTAGTTTTACAATTTTATAGCATTTAGCACATCCCAGTACAAATACAGGTTCTCTTATACTTAGTTTTACAATTTTATAGCATTAAGCACATCCCAGTACAAATACAGGTTCTCTTATACTTAGTTTTACGATTTTATAGCATTTAGCACATCCCAGTACAAATACAGGTTCTCTTATACTTAGTTTTCAGCTTCATAGTGTTTAGCATATCCCAGTACAAATACAGGTTCTTTTATACTTAGTTTTACAGCTTTATAGTGTTTAGCACATCCCAGTACAAATACAGGTTCTCTTATACTTAGTTTTACAATTTTATAGCATTTAGCACATCCCAGTACAAATACAGATTCTCTTATACTTAGTTTTACGATTTTATAGCATTAAGCACATCCCAGTACAAATACAGGTTCTCTTATACTTAGTTTTACAGCTTTATAGTGTTTAGCACATCCCAGTACAAATACAGATTCTCTTATACTTAGTTTTACGATTTTATAGCATTTAGCACATCCCAGTACAAATACAGGTTCTCTTATACTTAGTTTTACAGCTTTATGGTGTTTAGCATATCCCAGTACAAATACAGGTTCTCTTATACTTAGTTTTACAGCTTTATAGTGTTTAGCACATCCCAGTACAAATACAGATTCTCTTATACTTAGTTTTACGATTTTATAGCATTTAGCACATCCCAGTACAAATACAGGTTCTCTTATACTTAGTTTTACAGCTTTATGGTGTTTAGCACATCCCAGTACAAATACAGGTTCGCTTATACTTAGTTTTACAGCTTTATAGTGTTTAGCACATCCCAGTACAAATACAGGTTCTCTTATACTTAGTTTTACAGCTTTATAGTGTTTAGCACATCCCAGTACAAATACAGATTCGCTTATACTTAGTTTTACAGCTTTATAGTGTTTAGCATATGCCAGTACAAATACAGATTCTCTTATACTTAGTTTTACAGCTTTATAGTGTTTAGCACATCCCAGTACAAATACAGATTCTCTTATACTTAGTTTTACAGCTTTATAGTGTTTAGCACATCCCAGTACAAATACAGATTCTCTTATACTTAGTTTTACAGCTTTATAGTGTTTAGCATATCCCAGTACAAATACAGATTCTCTTATACTTAGTTTTACAGCTTTATAGCTTTTAGCACATCCCAGTACAAATACAGATTCTCTTATACTTAGTTTTACAGCTTTATAGCTTTTAGCACATCCCAGTACAAATACAGATTCTCTTATACTTAGTTTTCAGCTTTATAGTGTTTAGCACATCCCAGTACAAATACAGGTTCTCTTATACTTAGTTTTACAGCTTTATAGTGTTTAGCACATCCCAGTACAAATACAGATTCTCTTATACTTAGTTTTACAGCTTTATAGCTTTTAGCACATCCCAGTACAAATACAGATTCTCTCATACTTAGTTTTCAGCTTTATAGTGTTTAGCACATCCCAGTACAAATACAGGTTCTCTTATACTTAGTTTTCAGCTTTATAGTGTTTAGCACATCCCAGTACAAATACAGGTTCTCTTATACTTAGTTTTACAATTTTATAGCATTTAGCACATGCCAGTACAAATACAGATTCTCTTATACTTAGTTTTACAATTTTATAGCATTTAGCACATCCCAGTACAAATACAGGTTCTCTTATACTTAGTTTTACAATTTTATAGCATTTAGCACATCCCAGTACAAATACAGGTTCTCTTATACTTAGTTTTACAATTTTATAGCATTTAGCACATCCCAGTACAAATACAGGTTCTCTTATACTTAGTTTTACAATTTTATAGCATTTAGCACATGCCAGTACAAATACAGGTTCTCTTATACTTAGTTTTACAGCTTTATAGTGTTTAGCACATCCCAGTACAAATACAGGTTCTCTTATACTTAGTTTTACAATTTTATAGCATTTAGCACATCCCAGTACAAATAGAGGGTCTCTTATACTTAGTTTTACGATTTTATAGCATTTAGCACATCCCAGTACAAATACAGACTCTCTTATACTTAGTTTTACAGCTTTATAGTGTTTAGCATATCCCAGTACAAATACAGGTTCTCTTATACTTAGTTTTACAGCTTTATAGTGTTTAGCACATCCCAGTACAAATACAGATTCTCTTATACTTAGTTTTACAGCTTTATAGTGTTTAGCATATCCCAGTACAAATACAGGTTCTCTTATACTTAGTTTTACAGCTTTATAGTGTTTAGCACATCCCAGTACAAATACAGGTTCTCTTATACTTTGTTTTCAGCTTTATAGTGTTTAGCATATCCCAGTACAAATACAGGTTCTCTTATACTTAGTTTTACAATTTTATAGCATTTAGCACATGCCAGTACAAATACAGGTTCTCTTATACTTAGTTTTACAATTTTATAGCATTTAGCACATCCCAGTACAAATAGAGATTCTCTTATACTTAGTTTTACAATTTTATAGCATTTAGCACATCTCAGTACAAATACAGATTCTCTTATACTTAGTTTTACAATTTTATAGCATTAACACATCCCAGTACAAATACAGATTCTCTTATACTTAGTTTTACAGCTTTATAGTGTTTAGCACATCCCAGTACAAATACAGGTTCTCTTATACTTAGTTTTACAATTTTATAGCATTTAGCACATCCCAGTACAAATACAGGTTCTCTTATACTTAGTTTTACAATTTTATAGCATTTAGCACATCCCAGTACAAATACAGGTTCTCTTATACTTAGTTTTACAGCTTTATAGTGTTTAGCACATCCCAGTACAAATACAGGTTCTCTTATACTTAGTTTTACAGCTTTATAGTGTTTAGCACATCCCAGTACAAATACAGGTTCTCTTATACTTAGTTTTACAATTTTATAGCATTTAGCACATGCCAGTACAAATACAGGTTCTCTTATACTTAGTTTTACAATTTTATAGCATTTAGCACATCCCAGTACAAATACAGGTTCTCTTATACTTAGTTTTACAGCTTTATAGTGTTTAGCACATCCCAGTACAAATACAGGTTCTCTTATACTTAGTTTTCAGCTTTATAGTGTTTAGCACATCCCAGTACAAATACAGGTTCTCTTATACTTAGTTTTACAATTTTATAGCATTTAGCACATGCCAGTACAAATACAGATTCTCTTATACTTAGTTTTCAGCTTTATAGCTTTTAGCACATGCCAGTACAAATACAGGTTCTCTTATACTTAGTTTTACAATTTTATAGCATTTAGCACATGCCAGTACAAATACAGGTTCTCTTATACTTAGTTTTACAATTTTATAGCATTTAGCACATCCCAGTACAAATACAGGTTCTCTTATACTTAGTTTTACGATTTTATAGCATTAAGCACATCCCAGTACAAATACAGATTCTCTTATACTTAGTTTTACGATTTTATAGCATTTAGCACATCCCAGTACAAATACAGGTTCTCTTATACTTAGTTTTACGATTTTATAGCATTTAGCACATCCCAGTACAAATACAGGTTCTCTTATACTTAGTTTTACAGCTTTATAGTGTTTAGCATATCCCAGTACAAATACAGGTTCTCTTATACGTAGTTTTACAGCTTTATGGTGTTTAGCACATCCCAGTACAAATACAGGTTCTCTTATACTTAGTTTTACAGCTTTATAGTGTTTAGCACATCCCAGTACAAATACAGGTTCTCTTATACTTAGTTTTACAGCTTTATAGTGTTTAGCACATCCCAGTACAAATACAGGTTCTCTTATACGTAGTTTTACAGCTTTATGGTGTTTAGCACATCCCAGTACAAATACAGGTTCTCTTATACGTAGTTTTACAGCTTTATAGTGTTTAGCACATCCCAGTACAAATACAGGTTCTCTTATACGTAGTTTTACAGCTTTATGGTGTTTAGCACATCCCAGTACAAATACAGATTCTCTTATACTTAGTTTTACAGCTTTATAGTGTTTAGCATATCCCAGTACAAATACAGATTCTCTTATACTTAGTTTTACGGCTTTATGGTGTTTAGCACATCCCAGTACAAATACAGGTTCTCTTATACTTAGTTTTACAGCTTTATAGTGTTTAGCACATCCCAGTACAAATACAGATTCTCTTATACTTAGTTTTACAGCTTTATAGCTTTTAGCACATCCCAGTACAAATACAGATTCTCTTATACTTAGTTTTACAGCTTTATAGTGTTTAGCATATCCCAGTACAAATACAGGTTCTCTTATACTTAGTTTTACAGCTTTATAGTGTTTAGCACATCCCAGTACAAATACAGATTCTCTTATACTTAGTTTTACAGCTTTATAGTGTTTAGCACATCCCAGTACAAATACAGGTTCTCTTATACTTAGTTTTACAATTTTATAGCATTAACACATCCCAGTAAAAATACAGGTTCTCTTATACTTAATTTTACAATTTTATAGCATTTAGCACATCCCAGTACAAATACAGATTCTCTTATACTTAGTTTTCAGCTTTATAGTGTTTAGCACATCCCAGTACAAATACAGATTCTCTTATACTTAGTTTTACAGCTTTATAGTGTTTAGCACATCCCAGTACAAATACAGGTTCTCTTATACTTAGTTTTACAGCTTTATAGTGTTTAGCACATCCCAGTACAAATACAGGTTCTCTTATACTTAGTTTTACAATTTTATAGCATTTAGCACATCCCAGTACAAATACAGGTTCTCTTATACTTAGTTTTACAGCTTTATAGCTTTTAGCACATCCCAGTACAAATACAGGTTCTCTTATACTTAGTTTTACAATTTTATAGCATTAACACATCCCAGTACAAATACAGGTTCTCTTATACTTAGTTTTACAGCTTTATAGCTTTTAGCACATCCCAGTACAAATACAGATTCTCTTATACTTAGTTTTACAATTTTATAGCATTAACACATCCCAGTACAAATACAGATTCTCTTATACTTAGTTTTACAGCTTTATAGCTTTTAGCACATCCCAGTACAAATACAGGTTCTCTTATACTTAGTTTTACAGCTTTATAGCTTTTAGCACATCCCAGTACAAATACAGATTCTCTTATACTTAGTTTTACAATTTTATAGCATTTAGCACATCCCAGTACAAATACAGATTCTCTTATACTTAGTTTTACAATTTTATAGCATTAACACATCCCAGTACAAATACAGATTCTCTTATACTTAGTTTTACAGCTTTATAGTGTTTAGCATATCCCAGTACAAATACAGGTTCTCTTATACTTAGTTTTACAGTTTTATAGCTTTTAGCACATCCCAGTACAAATACAGATTCTCTTATACTTAGTTTTACAATTTTATAGCATTAACACATCCCAGTACAAATACAGATTCTCTTATACTTAGTTTTACAGCTTTATAGCTTTTAGCACATCCCAGTACAAATACAGATTCTCTTATACTTAGTTTTACAATTTTATAGCATTAACACATCCCAGTACAAATACAGATTCTCTTATACTTAGTTTTACAGCTTTATAGCTTTTAGCACATCCCAGTACAAATACAGATTCTCTTATACTTAGTTTTACAGCTTTATAGCTTTTAGCACATCCCAGTACAAATACAGATTCTCTTATACTTAGTTTTACAATTTTATAGCATTAACACATCCCAGTACAAATACAGATTCTCTTATACTTAGTTTTACAGCTTTATAGTGTTTAGCATATCCCAGTACAAATACAGATTCTCTTATACTTAGTTTTACAGCTTTATAGTGTTTAGCATATCCCAGTACAAATACAGGTTCTCTTATACTTAGTTTTACAGCTTTATAGTGTTTAGCATATCCCAGTACAAATACAGATTCTCTTATACTTAGTTTTACAGCTTTATAGTGTTTAGCACATCCCAGTACAAATACAGATTCTCTTATACTTAGTTTTACAGCTTTATAGTGTTTAGCATATCCCAGTACAAATACAGGTTCTCTTATACTTAGTTTTACAGCTTTATAGTGTTTAGCACATCCCAGTACAAATACAGGTTCTCTTATACTTAGTTTTACAGCTTTATAGCTTTTAGCACATCCCAGTACAAATACAGGTTCTCTTATACTTTGTTTTCAGCTTTATAGTGTTTAGCACATCCCAGTACAAATACAGGTTCTCTTATACTTAGTTTTACAGCTTTATAGTGTTTAGCACATCCCAGTACAAATACAGGTTCTCTTATACTTAGTTTTACAGCTTTATAGCTTTTAGCACATCCCAGTACAAATACAGGTTCTCTTATACTTTGTTTTCAGCTTTATAGTGTTTAGCATATCCCAGTACAAATACAGGTTCTCTTGTGTTCAGTTTCCAAGAACTTTGCATGTGTTGACATACACACAGCATTTACTAATATTCAGCCACAGAACATTTAGTGTACAAAAGTCAATCCCTCATGTTTAGTTTTATAGCTTTTAACATACTGTCAACGTTGAAACACTCAGCAAAATTCAAACTTTCCAAGAAATTGATTGAAGTGAACTTAAAGTGAGACTTCTTCTTTGGGTGGTTTGTCTACATGAACTTAACGTCACTGTTGAAACAAAACATTGCTCTTTTTTTTTCAGAAAAAAAACTTTGACCTTGTCTGTAAACATCATGTCGTATCATTTTAAATTTCAGTCAAAGTCAATTGGAATAAAAACTCTTTACATTAACTTTGTTTTTCTTTGGACAGCGACCACATCTTAGCAAAAGCACTACAACTATAACTACTTCTGTATCATCTACTGTAACAATAATAATAATAATAATAATAATAATAATAATAAAATACTACAATTGCTTGGTAATTCAGTTGCGATGTTCCCAGGTAGTCTACTTAAGGTAAAGCCCCCCAGTCTGACTAGACTGGCAAGCCTCTCGACACACCCAACCCCCACTTACTCACAACCTGATGGCCATTGTTTTCCTTGAGAGGCCTAATCCAAATGAAATTCACCATCTCTCTCTCTCTCTCTCTCTCTCTCTCTGCAAACCGCCAGGGCACGTGACCTCTTAGACTAATTAAGCCCAGTAGATGATCCGATTACCTAATTACCAACCTGTATGATTGGATGGAGTGAGAGGCAGTCGCGGTAAAGCTCCAGGAGCTGGGGCTCTATTATAACACCCTCTGGCTCCCATTGGAGTTCATCCACAGCCGCGAGTCCTTTACTGTTAACTAAGAGGAAGCTTTTGTTTCAGGAATGAAATGAAAACCCCACCGTCCTCCAGATGATCAGGACAGCCTGTGTCTGAATTATACATCACTCAGTAACACTGCTGCAGCTAACGCTAGTGCCACTGCAGTTCTGCCTGAGAGAGGAAGCTTAGAGGCTGTTATGATTGGCTGAGAGACGTTTTGCGAATGGTCAGTTCTATTTAGAGGTTGGGAATATGACAATATATTATTATTAGCATGATACATTTGGTCAAAATCACTTGGGCGAGCTGGAGTGATTATTTATAATTAGTCACTGTCCAAAAAAAAAAAAAAAAAAAAAAAATGTATCTCGATTTCTGTCGATTTTCTTTTTCTGCATCATTGGAATACGGAAGCCACCGTTAATGTTGTCTGACAATTTCATAACGAAACGACCAATAGAAATGCTACAAAATAGCTTGGAAAAAACTGTGGTTCCATTGACTTACATTAAAAGTAAAGAAAGTTTTTGGCCTTTCCTCTAAAGTTACTATTTTGAAGATACTTGTTTTTCTTTAGACAGCAACGATATGTACCACTACAGCCAATATTTAATCTGTTCCAATTATTAAGTCTTAAAAAATAAATCAACAAATATTTTGATGCACATCGTGTATTGTGAATAGTTTTATCTTGAAGTACTGTGATATGATCTTTTTGCCATACTGCCCAACCTCACCGTTACCCACCAATGATAAAAGCCTATTATAATTTTTTTATTTCTACTATTTCTCGCTCATAATCAGGTGCAATGTAATGCATAGGCTTAGCCAGGCCAAGTTCAGCAGTCCTGAGGTTCACTGTACATACTCACTGGGTGATAGAGGACAAATCACAGCTGTTATTCCAACAGCCACAACAGCTAAACGTGAACGACAGAGGACAGAAATCGGCTTTACCTGTTCTGTTGGAGCGAAACAATCATAATGTAGCATTTATGTTAATTGCTATAGCAGTTATGAATGCTTGTTGGCAGTATGTGTCAGTTTGGCTCTCATTATAGCGCCCCCTTACTGTAAGGTTCAGATTGCAGCTCACGTTTGCGCTGCATTATGAATTGTTTGATCTAGTGTCCTTGCTTTTGGTATGTTCCAGGTCTAAAACGCAGGAAACATAGGTTTGAGTCAACTGCTCTTTTATTGAACACAGGAACAGGGGAGCACTGAAACTGCCAGGAAGCACCCAGGTCATTAATAGCATGTGGCTCTAGTACAGGATAGATACACAACCCACCTAACTACCTCACAACCCAACCTGAAATAGCACCAGCAACACATCTTAAACTAGTGGCAACAACTATTTACAGCTTAAAAGTCTATTTGTGCCCACCAAGAGAGTGGGCATGTGGTCACGCCTTTTATGACACTGTTAACTCTACCATACTGGTGCTGAACCGCCACAGCAGACTGGACAGAGCATACGCAAAGCACAAACAAGCTCATGTTTATATAAAGTTCACAATTTATACTGCAGTGTAAATTTAAAATACAGTGTAAATTTCAAACCTTGATGGCTTACGGCTTTTGGTGGTCTGGCTTCGGGCTCCGGGCAGTTTTGTACTAAGCATGTACTAAGTAAACCCTTTAAATAACCTTTACATGACCTATATATTTCACCATATTTCTCTCCTCGCCATGTAAACTGGGCAGCTCTAATCTTGGGTAACACTTACGTAAGCATTCCCCTGACCAATCACAAGACTGATGTCTCAGGGTCATAGAAAAAGCTAACCAGTAGCTGCCTGCTGCCCCTACATTCCTTTATCCATACACCTTCATTCACATTCGCTTTGTCCGTCCATTAGTTTCTCCAGACTGTTGGACGTCTATTGTCCAGTTAGCGTCACAAAAAAAGCTGGACAATGAAGAAAGTTCTGCATGAGGGGTGGAGCAGGATAGGCGTGACGGACAGTGAGCTGTCATTCAAGCTGCTCATTGGCCACGCCCATGCGGTTCTCTGATAGGTCTAATTAGCTGCGAATCTGCCATGGTTTATCATATTTATATATACTTATCTATATTTTTCATCCACCATAGAAGCATGTTTCATGTTTTACTCTGTGTTTACTGGGGCTCTAGAATAATGTGGTAATAGAAAGATGACGAATGGCAGTGCTGGGAGCTGGATGCCGATGATTTTCATTGGTTAAGCATGGGTTCTGCTGATCTCCATTGACTAACTATGGCTCCAAGGCCTGTTAAAAGCAGGTTAAAGCTCATAGCTCACCAAAATCTCTTGTCCATACATGTATATAGCCACTGTGTTGATTTTATTATTATTAGATTATTAGAACACGATAGCCACTCTTTATATCCTGGCAAAGTTTCATGATGAATGGACCAATAGAAACCTCTTTACATTGACTCACATAGAAAGTAGAGAACGTTTTTGGGCTCTCCTGTAAAATTCCTATTTTGGAGGTACTTGTTTAGCTTTGGACAGCGATGATATGTTATATATCGTCTACATAGCTGTTGATGAAATGATATATGATGTATCTCATTACGCCTCTCGACCTCATAGGGCGTCGGTCCCGCCTTTAACTTGAATGAGGGTTTAACAACTGCATGTTTTCAAACTTCCCAGAAGGTCTTATATGTTTTCCTTTGATGCCACACCTTAGCTCTGGCCTGTTCGGCGAACAACCCAAACACAGCAGAAGCAGAAGGTAGGCGTGCTCGGAGCAGGGGGTGGTGTGTGTGTTGTTAGGGGGGGGGTGGCAACACGGTGTGCAAAAACCACAAAACTCCCAACTGCAAGCAGATGGTTTGCTTTAATCATAGACGGTTTGAGTATCCAGGTGTGACTGTTTACTTGAGGGTGTGCGTGTGAGTGTGTATACGTGTATGTATGTGTGCACGCATGAAACGTCACTAAGTGCATGTGTGTGTAAGTGATACAGTAGTCATGACTCCACATATCTATATGATGTGATCACGTGACTATAACGAGGCTGGGGGGGGGGCGGGGCAACAGCATTAAGGCTCAAGGTATCCAGAATGGAGGAAATGCTATTTGTAGCAATTTCTGAGCCCAAAGCTATAATTTATATATTTTATGTGAATATATATTTAAGCTACAAATGAACAGAGACTGTAAGACACAGGGTCATCAGCTATAGCTATAGTAAAGACTGTACTGATTACAGGTACACTATGGCTGCGTCTCAAAACCTACTGATCTCCTACATAGGCAGCATCTTATATCATAGTATGCGCTCCCGACATGTAGACTGTCCCAATTCTTACATACCTTAAACATGCTGTCTACTGAGAAACCTTATTTAGACCTGATTTTAAGGAAGCATGAGCTTCCTCAGCTGCTAAGACAATCCCATGATGCAACACAGGCTAATCTACGAGCAGTGAAGTGGTTTTAAAATGTAAGTTAATTTTGATTCTCTCTGGAGTTTTAATGTGTTTCTGGTCATATAATCACACAAAACAGTTTTTTATTATCAACTCTGTAACGAGTCCTTCACCATTTAGCAGTTTTATACTCGATCCATTAGCATTTATGCTAGCAGATTTTTAAGCCTCTGGCTATTGTTTTGGATGTCGGTCGGTAGCTTAGCAACCAACTAAACCAGTGGGCGAGAACAAGCCGTGACGCAGTCTCTCTCTAACTAGAGCGTCTCAGTAATCTGTTTTATGAGGAGAGATGAGGAGAGAACGCTGCTACTTACACAGCTGCCTACATAGACAGCCTACTTACACACTCACTAGGATTTGAGACACAGCCTATAAAATCAGGATGATTAACAGCAGGAAACTCGCTGCTTGTCACCCAAATTTGTTGTTTTTAATGATAAATATGTCACAATATGTGTGTAGACACGAAAAGCTTGCTCGTTTTGGGAACCAGGGACGGAGTCAGCCGGTGAGTAGAGATATCAGGAGGGTCCCAAGGAGCAATTTGCGGTCATTATTCAGCCCAGAACTTTACTGAGATCTGCGGTATTGCTGTGCCTAATCCACTCACACCAGCACAACACACCCTAACCCACTACCACAATCACCACCACATCAGTGTCACTGCAGTACTGAGAATGAGCTACCACCCTAATAATACCTGCTCCGTGGGGGTCTCACTATGGCGAGAGACGCCATAAAGAGAGTCTGCCTCTTTAACTCTCACTCTCAAAGCACTGGCATGACATGATCTGGCCTGCTGGGCTACATGGGGAACGTGAGGGCATTCCACATTCAGAGCCCCCCTGCCTGGCAAATCATTGATTACAGATAGCCTTGAACGCTAAGCTAACAAAAGTTCTGAAATACTCAGAATAGCAGTCATGCCATGAGTCAAGTGTGTTTATTGACAAAGCTGACAATCACTGCCTGATCACGTCTCAGAGCGAACCTGATGTACCAATCAAGAGGATCTCATGGCATAACTATAGTGACCACCCATATGGGGCATGACCAAAACATAGCTTGGCCAATAACATCGTCTGATGTTGACGTTCCACCAGAATCGGTGAAAACACAACCCTTAAAGCGGCAAACTGGCAAGTCAACAGATCATCCAACCCCCTGAGAGAGGAAGACCAACTACGCTCCATTGGACCTTGGGCCATGGATGGCTAAAATATAGTGATTGAAATCATTTTATATACCATTACAGTGAAAATATAGTGAGTGTACACTGCTGCACATAAAGCAACAGTAAAACAATGAAGACTGTATCAAATTTGCTTGAATACGGGCAAAAAATCAAGCTGAGAAGCTGCAAAGCCTCTTGACTTGTAGGCCAAGACTGCAATATCACCTGAGGCAGCTAGGAGAGAAAAGTACACGATAGAAGTTAGCTGGCCCCCATGAGAGGCTAATGGCTAAAAGTCAACCCTAAAAGACTGGCTTTTTCTTCCACTATCTTTAATTCATTCATTAATTCCTTCATTCATTACTTACTAGGGCTGTGTATTGGCGAGAACCTGGCGATGCGATATGTATCCTGATACAATGATAATAATTCCATTTATTGTGATATTGAGAAATAATTAAAACACAATTACAGCTAGGGGTTAATAATGGCAATGTATAGTCATAGATAAATCTGAGTCAGTAAATACATGTGTTTTGTATATATATATATATATATATAAACACTACTGCTTAAAAGTTTGGGATCACAGTGAAATGTTCTTGTTTTCAATGGAGTATCTTCTTCCTTAACACAACAATGGACTGACGGGTCTCTAAAGAAAGTTGTTTCTTTCTGGTCATTTTGAGTCGGTCAGCAAACCATCAACTGCTGATCTTCAGATACTAAACTAACCTAGAATGTTGTTCTCACTTTTATACTCACTTATTAGTAGAATGTTTTTCAGCTGTGCATCACAATTGAGCAAGAGTGTCCTAACAACCAATTAGTCCAATAACATCCTTAACTTGGATTGGTGGTCGTACCAGGAGATTTAGACAGAGGACTGAGAATTACTGATAATAGACTATATGCAAAATAAGCCTCTATACAAAAATAGACTTTAATACAAACATTTTTATTCTTTAAAAATCATCTGATACACTTACATTAATTGTGAAATGGACAATATTGTTTGTGAACTGCATGAAATGAAATTCTGCAATATGAAAAATCTGAAATATTTCTTTTGTTCTTTTAAATTACTGTTTCAATAAGATTATTTGGTCAGATATGTGATAGAGTGGAAATATGTGGAATATTAGTGAGTAGCTCATGTGTAAGATTCAGATTTATGTGTTCATGTTCGAACTCCAGCTGAACTCCAATATCCGTTGACTGATTTCGCTACTTTTAGTGGTTGGTTTTGGGAGAATGCAGGTCATCCTGAAAGAGTCTGAACTGTTTTCACTTCCTCTAACTGTTTGTTAGTAACATTAGCCCCGTAGCTAAACTGGAGAAGCAAATATTTGGACACCAAACAAGTCTTGGCTGATCATCTACATGTGGGGTCGGTGGAAACTGAATATTTAACCTTTTTAAGCATTCCGCTTTGCCTAGATATCAACATATGACAAAAAAGTATGTTTTAGTCCCACAATTCAAATATGATACAGAAAAATTATGATTAAAAATGTTATTAAAATTTAGAATTTGCACTTTTTGCATAATTTCTCTGTTTGTTTCAGCCACAAGTGAATAATGAATATAAATAATGAATATAAAATTATAGCTAAGGGTTAATAATGGCAATTTCGTCATATATAAAACTGACATATACACATAGAAGCACATAAATACACATAGAAGCATCGCTGCTGTGCTGTCGTCACTGAGCTCTAGACAGTATATATATATATATATATATATATATATATATATATATATATATATATATATATATATATATATATAGACACTAAATACACATAGAAGCATCGCTGCTGTGCTGTCGTCACTGAGCTCTTTCAGATTATCAGGCTGGCTGGTTTTGAAAGGCTGCTTTTTTAGATTACAGAATGAAAGTAATACAAGTAAGTGTTTTTATTTCTGTGAGTCAAATAATCTGTGCAAATACAATCACTCTCTAATTCTGATGTCACTCTGTCATTAATATCACTCTGTCTCACACTTAATCTTGTTTAAATCCCAAGCACATCTTCTATACGCTCCCTGTGAAGATTCTCCCATTTGCATACAAACCCACAGAGAGGTGGGCAATATGTCACCATCATTAAACCTACTCAGCTTTTCTGAGTGTCTTGCTGTTGGAAAGTGATTGGTTTGAATACTGGCATAACTGGTTTCATTGGACACAGTGCTGGGCAGCATGTGAAATGTTCATAATGCTGTGCTTAGAGTCCAGTGTCTGTTCTAGAGCCTGAATAAGATGAATATCGTGACTGATGCCAGTACAGATTGTAAGACACTCATATCTAATTACAGAAATCAGTGAAAAGCTCCTAGAACTGAAGCCCAAGAGTTCTTCTGAGTTTGCCCCACTGAGGTCTATGCTAGCAAACAGTTTTTTGGTGATCGCAATGCTGGTCAGGGAGTGTGTGCGACAAAATAAATGAAACACTTTAAAAGTGAGTTTACTTCTGACCCGCCCATACCAAGACAGATAAAACTGGACGACACGGCTATTTATGAAACACCACTCTGTATTTAGTGCTTTAGTTGTTTGGGTGTCCAAAAGTATTGATTCTGGGAGTCAGAGTGGACACTAGGACAATGACTGAGAGCCGTTATTCGGAGTGTTTTTATATCATTATCGTCTGAGTTTTGCACACCAGCAGAACTTTAAACCCCAACTGTAGAGTTTCTACATGATGGTTAGGAACAATGTGTGTATATATATATATATATATAAAGAAGAACCTGTATCTCCAAAATGACAACTGTCCTTACTGTCGATGTAAGCTATTTTGGAGCATTTCTATTGGTCCATTCATCATGAAACTTTCACACAAATGTAGATCGCTCACTCTAAACTGCCCGTAGGTGTGAGTGTGTTGGCCATGCGATGGACAGGCGACTTGTCCATGGTGTACCCCGCCTTCGCCCAATGATGCTGGGATTGGCTCCAGCCTGCCCCGTGACCCTGACTAGCGAGATAAAGCTGAAGATAATAGATGGATGTATATATATATATATATATATATATATATATATATATATATATATATATATATATATATATATATATATATATATAGATAGATAGATAGATAGATAGATAGATATATAACTCCCATGAAAAGTTTGAAAATACTGAAACATACATTTCTGGCCAGTATGTTAAATACAGCCAGTAGTAAACCTGAACTGGGCAGGACAGAACTTCCCAGAATCCTTCACATCGTTTTGAATGGTCTTTTCTTCATGCTATATGTGCAGCAGTGCACACTACACATATGCTGAAACTATGTTTGGACACATTTAACATGCTAAACCTATGAAACTTCTTTTGTTGTGAATCTATAATTCAATTTTGAGAACATGTGTATTGTGTATCATTAACCGTCTGCTAGGAGCTGCTATACAGGCACCTCGTCTGATCTGCATACATACCTCTATGAGCTCAGGCCTCAGGTTGATGGTGCGTAGCCAGTCGGCCAGCCGCGGGTAGCTGTCCAGAGCCTGCGGCCTGTCTGTCTCGGGCACTTTCAGCTTGCACTGCAGCTGCTTACAGATGTACTTCATCAGCTTCACCTGCAGGGGGAAACAGAACACAGAGCAGAGGAGGGAGAGGCAGGTTAGACCGCGAGGAAGAGGCAGATGGACGCCGGGGTCTGTTTTAAAGCTTCTCAGTTTTATGTTCCTCTAAAACGCAGCTCGGAGATACGACTTACTACAGCTGCGTTCACTGCGACTAAATCAAACCTGTTTTCTTTTCATTACAGATTTCACCAACAAACATATTAGCAGTAGATTAATCTACAGATTATATAGACGTAACAAACCATGCAGAGCTTTTCAAGCCTTCAAAGATGTTAAAACACAAATTTAAATCAAGCTGTCAACAGTTTTTGGCCCACACACTTGGCTTTAGGCCTCAACCCAGGGCTGCCATATTGATCCTGATCATTTTCATAGCATTAACAACAGAAAGCACCTGACTAACATGCATCTCCAATTATGTCCAATTTTATTTTTCTACATCATTTGAACGCAGCAGTCGCCAGTTACATTGTCCAACAAATTTGTGATGAACGGACCAATAGAAATGCCTTAAAAGAGCTTGGAGAAATTTCTGGTTCCATTGACTTCCATTGAAAGTAAAGACAGTTTTTGGCCTCTCCTGTAAAGTTGCCATTTTGGAGATATATGTTTTTCTTCAGAATACAGCGAAGACATGCTATAATTGGCTAGACGTGAGATATAGTTATCAGTTAGCTACGATGATGGTAGAATTTATATATAACTGTCAAATACATATGTGTAAAGCTGACCTAGTGGCACTGCTACAGCTTTATTAGCTTTGAACCACACATATACACACGAGGCAAAACTGTATGTAGCTGTATAGCCTCTGGCCCTGTTCTGTCCCGCATGACATCTGTCCGGTCACCAACACATCAGCTTAGAACTGCCCGCTATCTGGATAGTCTGCTAAGCTTAGTATGAAGACCAGTTATATTTCAATTCCAACTTCCAAGTTCCACTGATGCAGCTTTCATAGATAAAGACCCATGTTGCCTGTGTGTTGCAAGGCCATTGCTATGAACTGAACATTGGGTGGGACCTTATCTATCAGGGAGTGGTGGGCATTGTTCACTACAATGTTTAAGACTTTAGTGAGCCTTTACTGAGATTTCCCACACATATAACGTGAATTCATGTTAGCCGAATGCATCAATAACTGTTGTTGGCTTGAGTTAATGTGTGGCTAATAAACTTTCCAGGTAGTTTAGTCATGATATCTAACGTTAGTCAAGTTTGATTGATCAGCGTTCAGTCTGTTTTCACCAAAAGTGTGTGAATTGGTGTGTTGTTCTGCTGGCTAATCGCTAAACTTGTTCCATTATACCATCCTTGGTAGCACCAGTGGCTAACATTAGCTTAGCGAGCAGACTAAAACAGATTTATACACCACAACACAAAACGAAAAGGAAAGATTCAATATCCAGTCTTTCCAGAGTTCACTGATTCAAATCATAGCTGAGTGGCCTGACCTGTGGTGTGTTGAGCTATGTTATTAGCTTAGCCAACCTAGCATAATTGGCTCTACTCTTAGCACAGTTCAACATTTAGCAAAGATTTCTGAGTTAACATTTAATGGGTGATGATATTTTATGATTAGTGATGTTATAGCGGGAGTTTATTTGTTTGCTTAGTCGGAGGGAGCTCTTATATTTTTATTTTTATATTTCTTTACTGTTATTCTATTTCTGTCATTAGAATACAAAAAAATACTGCAGGCCAAATATTATTTCCTATCAGAGAGCTGCAGGTTCTTATTAATCCGTATACCCTACTAGATGAACCAGCATAGAAATGACCCACAATGATTTGGGAAAAGTCTGGTTACATTGACTTACATTAAAAGTGAAGTATATGTTTTACTTCTCTTGTAAAGTTGTGATTTTGGAGACACAAGCAATAGAAGTTCATACGCTGGTCACCAGGAACACCAGCATATGCTTGCTTATGTGCGTCTACAGAGAATGAACGAAATTTTGACCCTACAGAAAGTGCAGGCGTAGTCCATATTTGCACCATCACTACGGCTAGCCTGAAATTCTCAAATTACACCCACCCAAGGTCTTTGCAGCGACTGCAAAGAACTCAGGTTCACAAGAACGAAAGCAATCTTTTCCATCAACAGATCATTTCATTATAAATATTACACCATCACACCACAGACTGACCCTCCTGGAAGCTCTACTCTGGGGTTCATAATACTTTTTGCTATTCTTGTATGTATACAATCTATGAACATGTCGTAGCCCATTATAAAGACACAGAGAAGCAGTGTCCCAGTCCAAGAGATGTGGATAGGACAGAGTGGGCTGTGTAAGTGGGCAGTACAGGTCAGTGCTGGATGGGGCAGCCAGAGGCTATAGGCCAGCTTTTAGCCAATCAAAGCTGGACGCTCTGTACCATCCAGCAAAATGCTGCTGAGCCCGGCAAAGGCTTTGATGACCCTGGCGCACAGCTCAGGCCTGAGGGCACTGCTGTGCGGTCAGACACACCTCTGCGGAGACGGCCTTACGTAATTGGCTTTTATGGCTTATTTTCCATCTTTGACGCGGCACACATACGGGTACAAAGATTAGGCACCAAAGATGTAACTATCCAAGAGCTTCAAATGGCCACATCTGATGGCACACGCACAGGGGTGCGATTACATTAGGAAGCAGTTGGTGCCACGGCCCAACGTGTATATCACAGGTTCGCTGAGTGATGCTATTATGCTGGTTTTGAAGGGTAGCAGTGGCTAATTGTTCTGGGCCTGTTATTGCCGTTAAGCCCATTGACTTTTAATAAGAACCATATTTAGCAACAGCAGTAAATGTGAAATGTGTCCACTGCGCCAAACTTTTGGGTACTGTGGCTTCTCTGGATCAGCAGAAGTGATGCTAAATGCTGGATCATGTTCAAATTCCTCAACTTATGTGTCTCATATGTAGGGCTCCATACACTCGTGCTTACATCTACAGCTTCACACATTGGAGTTTGATTGGTATCTCGTGGTCGGACTCTGTAGAGAGAGTACCAAGAAGTGCCTAGTACTGCAGCGTAAGGAAAACGACCAATCACAAGCCTGCTATTCGTCATGATGTACAGAGGGAGTCAGTTTCATGATGGATCAGTGCGGAATGATACACAGAAGTGGGTATATGTGGAAGCTCAGATAGCCAGCTGGAAGGAACAGACAGGACCTGCGTTCCAAAGTCGAGAGTGCAGTCAAGACTAGCTGCCTAACCTTCACTACAGACTCGTCTGAAATTAACACGGACTCTAAATAGTTTCCGCTAATCTTCATTACTGTCATTATCACTGTTCTCAACTGAACATAAGTACAAGTTGCTACAGTCATTATATCAGTACTGGTAGAGTAGTTCGATCAGAGGAGAATGGTGAGTCTTAGTTCCTCCCAAGGTTTCTTCCTCCAGTTCTGGGGGAGTTTTTCCTTGCCACTGTCACCTATGGCTTGCTCACTGGGGGGTTTTTTATGTTTGTTCTATGATTTCTATGATTCTCCCCTGTGTTATTTTCTTCTTAGGCTTATTTATGCTCTACTGAACTTTTCTCACTAACTTCCTGTAAAGCTGCTTTGTGACATCATCAGTTGTTAAAAGCGCTATACAAATTAAATTGATTTGATTAATTTGATTTGGTATGACTGGCCTATGAAGACTTCTCTTCAGTAACCTGGTCCACACATATGGAACACTGTAAGGAGGCTGCGTCGTGATGTCACTGGAAAGGTACCTTTTAAACACTTACTTTTTAGCCAATCAAAACTGGATGCTCTATATTATCCAGCAGAATGCTGCTGAGCCCAGTAAAGGCTCTGATGAAACAAATAAATAAATAAAACAGAGATAGCAACTATATTCATCTGATAGGATAGTTCACTTCTGCCTTTAATTAATGTGTTAAAACTGCTTATTAAATGCTTATTAATAGTGTGTTATTCCAAAATGCTAACCAATGATTTGCTAGCATAAATGCATCTTAGAAAGATGTTTTAGGCTAATATATATATATATATATATATATATATATATATATATATATATATATATATATAGTCATTTTGATATATATATATATATATATATATATATATATATATATATATATATATATATATATATATATATATATTAAAAATGACTATGGCAGCTTGTTAGTGACCATGTTGTGTAGATAGCATTTAGAGGCACTGAACTTCTCAGACGTCCGGTTCCCATCACCACCACTATGAATGAGTCTGAATTGGTAAGGTTCTCCAAAGTGACGCACTTCATATCAAACCACTCGCAATGACTGTGTTCACATTTTGATGATGTTGTAATGCAGATATGGCCATTACCACTTTAATACCCTACAAAACACCTTTACTTTCTATACAAGTTAACATGTTTTTGTGGTTTTTTTTAAGCATTTTTATTGGTCCAATCATCATGAACTTTTAAAACAACGTAGAGCTCAATTGGACTCAAAAATGGAGAAAAGATTGGTTTTCATTGGACAGCAATGATATACCAAACACAACAGTTGTAGAAGTGCTTGTTCTGCAATGGAACTCTCAAACTGAAAGTTATACAGACAGTAAACAACAAACATACAAACAATACAGTAAACAAATACACAAACTACAGTGTGCTGTGTAATATAACAAATTTGCAATATATATATATATATATCTATATATATGTCTGCAGGTCTAATTACTCCAGTACCCCACATAACTAACTACAGCCAAACTGACCACAGGTCCACATCTAATCCACAGCACATCTAGATCAGAACTCCAGCACAGCATTTGCAGTCGGACTGGATTCCTACTCTCCCTAAATCTCACGCTCTCTCTCCACCCCCCCTGATTTCCCCTCCAGCGAGCAGGGCCGTCAAATAGATATAAATAGCCGTTATTATATGGAAGGGAACAGCGAGCAGACCTCCTCTGGGGGGGCGTCTGTGTTGCTGGCATGGCAACCGAGTGTCATCGGCACATTGCAGCTACAGTGGCGGCGGGGGCACCGTGACATCAGCGCTGTGGAAGACGCCGGGTTCACAGCGAGGCTAGCAGACAGGCCTAAAGAGCGCCGGAAAAACGGACGTGGTAGGACATCGGCCTAGAGCCGGAGTGGACCAGCAGGACTTGTTTGCACGCTGCTCCACACTTCGTTGGTGTAAATCGCAGATTAGATGGACGAGACCAAAGACAAGGCCAATCGCAGGCTTCGTATGAGGGTACAGCACTGGTACAAAGACAGAGACCACCAGTCGTTTACGTAATTTCCAGTCAAAACAGCCATCAAGGACAACATGATTCAACATGTACCTCTATTTTGGTCTATTTTTGGGTTTGTCCATCATTCGAACGCAGGAGCTTTCCTTTATATCTTGTGAAAACCAATGGACCAATGGAAATGCTCCAAAATAGCTTGGAAAAAATTCTGGTTCCATTGACTTACATTAAAAGTGAAGCCAGTTTTTTGGCCTCTCCTGCCAAGCTCCAATTTTGGAGACATGTTTTTATTTGGACAGTGACCATATTTCAATGGGGATGGAATTTAAATGGAAGTCTGTGGGGGGGACGGACATGCCGGAAGCCCCTCTAACGCCCTATAAATTAATAAAATAAGGTGAGAAAGACTATCGATAGACCATGTAACCAGCACCCTGTTCTTATACGGCATTCTTTACATAAACTGCTACACTTCTTCTCACCAATTCAGAATCAGCTCTTGCTGGACAGATTTCTGGACCACTGTCTTTCTCAGGATGTGACAGTTCCTCAAGTTCTTGGGTTTTTTTAAGGGTTCCTGCCTTTTAGCGCCAGACAGAAGAGCTCAGCACCATCAATCAGCCGTCCTTCATGTTACCATCAAACGGTGAGTGCACGGTCTGAACTGTTCAACAAGTAAATCTAATATTTACATCAATATATCATTACAGCATCCATTCCATTCAAGACACTCACTTTCAGCTTGGATATACCTCCTCACCTCCAAAGTTCCGTCTCAGAAGTTGCTTGTTTTTTCTAATTCCCACTATTTGAGTAACCCATAACCCATAAATTCCACATTTAGACCCATAAACCCTCACTTTAAATCTTAGATGTCCAGTTTCAGTGTTCTTTCTCATCTGTATCTCCTTCTCTCAGTAAGGATCTCCTAAACAGCTAAATATCCTTTCAAACCCATAGCACTAAGGTATCTTCTCACAAAGGAAGGATGGACAGAAACACCTATGGATGTTTTCAGACCTGGAGCCAGAGTGGAGCTTGATGTTCTCCTCTCTCTCAAAGATGAAATCAATGTTTATCAGTTTTGGTGGTCTACCAGGTGTTGCAGGTGACTGCTGGTTGTATTTTCTAGCTGTAGCTTTTAATCATTGTTTTGAAACTTCAGTTAAACACTGTCCTACATTACCTTTATTTCAAGGGTGTAGAGTTGCTCTCAACATTGGTGGGGACCTATGCATCTACCCCAGGCACTGAGTTTACATCTAAAGACTTATTAACTTTACTTCAGCCATAGTGCAACTGAAACAGGTCTTTGATATAGAGAGAGAGTTTCAACCGAAGTTGCTACTCTGGGAGACGGTAGGAGAACTAAGCGTTGGCAGTATGGTGAGCAGTTCATTTCCAAACCATGTTCAGCATCATCATTAACATTACTATGATGGACTCATTTCATTAGAGAACTTGACTTTAAGTGACTCATACGTTTCTTTAAGAAACAGCTCTTTATGTCCACCCTCTTCTTTTCTGCTGCCACCCTCACTCACTTTTCACACCCATGTGTCTCCCACGTTGCACCTGGGTCTCGCACAGTGAGTCTCACACATGACTGGAAAGCTTTCCTTCAAGTTCTGGCGCTGCTTACAACCAAACGTGGCTACAGAGTCTCATGTGACAGCAGCACAGCCAATCACACTGGCCGTATGTGTTAGAGAACGTGATTTAACCCTTTCTGCACCTCTAGGTTAATGAGACATTGGGTTTTTTTTGGAGGGGATCAAATTATTGGTGGGGACTATTCAATTATTGCTTTATATTGGTGGGTAGGGGTGTATTTAAAAAATCGATTCAAATCGATCTATATTTAAATAATCCGATATCGATTCGTATAAACTCGAGATCAACCTTTAAAATTAGCATTCCAGCCCCCCCTGCCCGTCCCGCCCCCAAGTCTTCCGTGATCAGCCATTGTTTTTCGCTCAACGAGATCTGGCTGAGGGCGCACACCAGTTAAGCATGGCTGGAGCACAAGTCAAGGCGCCCCAGAACTTGAAAGCAGATGTCTGGCTACATTTTGGATTCCAGGACGGTATATAAACATATACATACATACATTTGGAACATACATACATTTGGAAACCAGGACGGTATATAAACATATACATACATACATTTGGAAACCAGGACGGTATATAAACATATACATACATACATTTGGAACATACATACATTTGGAAACCAGGACGGTATATAAACATATACATACATACATTTGGAACATACATACATTTGGAAACCAGGACGGTATATAAACATATACATACATACATTTGGAACATACATACATTTGGAAACCAGGACGGTATATAAACATATACATACATACATTTGGAACATACATACATTTGGAAACCAGGACGGTATATAAACATATAAACACTAATGTTTTTAGTAATGGTAGGTGTGTTCCTTGTACATTTACCACATTAATTCTCTGAAAATCTCTTTTTACATTCAAACAAAACATATTACTGTAACTAAAATATCCCTAAATCAATCCATATTGAATCGAATCGGAAATCGAATTGAATCGGGACCTTGTGAATCAGGATCGGATCGACAGGGGACACGTCATGTCCCTCCATGCTAATTCCACGCCCTTGGGTGGGTTTGTAGGTTGTGTAGAGTTCTGCACATATAGATGCTTCCATAAGGAAAAAACTCATGGACCCAACAGAAAGTGCCCACCACGTATCTCTTTGCTGACACAATGACCTTTCATCTCCTTGATGCTGTCCCACCATCCATCCTGGTTTGGCAACCCTCATGGCGGGGTGGGATGATTGCGAGACGCTTTGATATGGCCTTTCAGGACTGCATGGCTCTTTTTCTTTCGCCCCCACTCCCCTGGCAACATGTCAGGATCTTTTCGAATAACAAACATGACACGGGAGGGAATGTTCTACGAGGCAGCTCCCCCGATCCTCCACAAACAAACAGCGCTGGCTAGCAGGGGAGGAATTTTCCAGCTCTGTGGAGAATGCTGACCAGAGCTCTGCAAGAGAGAGAGAGAGAGACCTGGCTTGTATCGTCGGAGCTCCAGGTTATGGGGTTCCTTCATGTCTCTCTTCTTTCTCCTCCTCTCTCTCTCTCTCTCTCTCTCTCTCTCCATTTTTAACGAGGACAGGTCATGCAGACACCTCAGCGCCGAGCTGTAGCAGCTGATGACGCAGGGAGGAGCAGAGGGGTGGAGGGGTGAGCAGTCCCCCTCCAGCCAGTGAGGACGAAGGAGGGAGGAAAGGGAGGAGGAGGAGGAGGGGGAGTGGGGGGGGGGGGGGGGGGTTTGGCCTGTTGAGACGGGGCCCTTTCAGAAGCGGCCAGGCCAGCAGCTCATTGACGCACGGACGAGCCCTGTTACCAAGAGGCTGGCGGCCATAAAGCCAGTCATCCTTTTCACACCTCCACCCACCGGCCAGCCCTCCTCCTCCCCTCCCCTCCTCCTCCTGCCTCCTCTAATCCCAGAATTAATGAGCGCGCCACGGCCTCGGACGCCAGCGCCCAGCGGCGCCCAGCCACGGTGGGTCCGTCACTCCATCAGATAGACCTCTGGAGAAAAACCCCAACGGAATACACTGGGTCTAGAATGTTCTTCCACTGGGCACAGCTGGAGAGAGGACAGTGTTTTAACAAGACACAAGACAGCACATGTATATCGACAGCTGGATCGTGCCGTCCAGTTCCTCGACCTAGGTGGTGTCTTTTCCTTGGTCTAGAAGTCTAGAAGTCTGGCTTCTTGGTCTAAGAAGAAGTCTAGCCATTCACTTATGACACCACAAGCTGGGCTTCCACTAATGCTTGTATTAGCAGTATATATATTTATTGTGGTACTAGTTATTTTCGAAAGGATTAACTATTAAATATTACTTTTAAATTGAGTTTTTGTCGAAAATGTTTATTTTTATATTTTTATAAAATTTCTCTTTAGGCATATTTATTGTATTGATGTTTTAGTCCTGAAACGACCAAAAAACTGAGCACCAACAACAGCAATTTAGTAATAAACAGTAAATATTAAATGTGAATGACAGAAAAATATATCACAATATTTAATTTTGGTCATATCGTTATATCGTCTGGCCCTAATTAACAAGAGTGGGCAGACTAAGGTGTGGTCAAGCCAAGCCCTTCCCTTGTCGCTTAGAATAGCAGGCGTGAGCTGTATCAAGCAACCCCGAGAATATCCCGCTGCGCCCATTGAACATAGCATAGCGTATAGCAGAGAAAAGCACCGTCTGAGTGCTCGCTATTATATCCCTCCACCAGTCGGCCGTGGGCTGTGAAGGTGTCCCTGAGAGCTGTAGCTCACCAGCCACCTTTCGAGTGCCTGGAAAAGAGAGTCAAGTGGCCGTTTGCAGCTCATCTGCTCGCACGCTATACCCTTTTGAAAGCGGCGGAAAGAAAGAACGAGCGGCGGCTTCCAGCGCACGGAGGCGGCAGCTCGGCGGCTAACAAAGGCGCCTCGCGCCTCGTGGACATGGGGTTGGCAGACGGAGGTCAGAGTTCACATGTAGGTCCAGCCGGGGGACGGAAAGCACCTCGCGGCAGGGGCAAAGGGTCGTGAACAGCTTAGCCGAGCGCCGCGGCTAACGGCTAATCCTAATTACGCAGAGGACATTGATTGCCCCACTCAATAAAGCTCAATTTCCGTTCGTTCGAGTCAGGAGAGCGGCATCCCCCGTCCGCCTCGGCGCTAAAATGTGTGTCAAGGAGCCGAGCAGGGAGATTTATTCCCTTTTATTCTTTTATGAATAAGAGCTTTTCAGTTTCCTGCGTTAATAAAAGAGCAGCCTTTCTAGCGCAAGGCCTCAGTCGCCGCTCGTAGTAACCTTGGAGCTCACAAAAAGAGCTCCTCGTGTGGATCCGGGAACGTGGAGCGCAGTGCTTCGGCTCATAGCGCTCAGAGTTTTTCATGAAAGCGAGCACATCTCCTCACGCAGGCCTTGCTTCCAGCAGGTGGTCAGAACAGCTGATAGCTACGTGGCGTCTCCGTGTTGATCCAGCGTCTTTGGATTCTGCCTGACTTTCTCTAAACATGCTCTCGCCTGAACTTTGCCAAAGTGCAATGACAGGAGTGCTGAAGCATTAAGTCAATATGTCAGACAAATACGAGTACACTCCCCCCCCCCACACACACACCCCCCACATACACACATCAGCTCTGGTCACGATACGCAGCGGTTAGACGAGCTCGCGGCTCCAAAGAAAGCAGAGCGACGCCCGCTTTTACATGCTTTTGTTTTTCTCTCTGTTATCTCTGCTAACATTGACTTTAGGGTTTGGCCCGCAGTAGACATTAAGAAGATAAACTGTTTTCTTTCTTACTTTTATTTTGGTAGGAGGCTTGATCTAGGGCTGCAGATGCAGGGTTGACGGGATCAGGACACGCAAATAACTACTCTTAAATACAATATCCTTTAAATGGGACTGCGTGAGTGTAACAGCGATAACTGGAAAAGTGGGTGGTGGTGCATAAACGACAAATAGAGGAGTGTGGGTGGGTATGTCTGTGGATTAGAGGTCGGGGATCTGCCCTAAGTGAGAGTACAGGTGACTGTAGGTTGAAACCATTATCAGTACTAGAGATGGACCGATCAGTGGTTTTAAGGCTGATTCCGATCGCCGATACCAGTAGAGGGCGAGGTATACGCCACGGCAGGGCTACATGTAGTTACTAGCGCAAGCAAGTCATGAAACATGGTCTAAACTGGTTTATTACTATTTTTAACGAGCTCATATTAAACAGTATAATATTTTTAACTAAATTAACAGTAAATAAACAAGGTAAATCAAACAAATATCCCCAAAACTGCAATTATTACATTTAGACCCTTAATTTAAAACTAAAAAAGTTAATTAAATAAAGTTGCTGCTGCTGTTCTGTTCATACCGGTCAGATCTGGTCTGTAGGTGTTCTGGGTTGTTTGTTTTGTGCTAGCTGTGCGTGCTAGCTCTGCTGTTTGCTGATACTCACTGTATTCAGGGTGGGGTACTCATGTCGTATCAGATTAGTAGAGTTAAATGTCTTTGTCTTGGTTTCTCAACGAGACACACTGATTTTACTAATTTTATAAACGTTCTGGATGAGCCTGAGTCACATACAGTAAAACACTAAAATGAAAGGGTATGTATTTCCACCTAGTGGTTCAGATAGGAATTGCAGGGAGCTGGCCGGAGGGGGTTTCAAGGCGGGGGCCTCTTCCTGAATGAAACGCTCGCTGGAAATATAGAAATTAGACTCATTTGTTTAACACCATCGATCGGCTCTCGGGATCGGCTAAATTGGAGAAATATTGGCTGATCACATATTTGATTCAAAATTGTCCGATATCGATACATAGCCGATCGATCCTTCCATCTCTAATCAATACGGGTCTGGAAGAATGTGTAGCTGTTCAAGCTGTTAGTATAAAACAAACACATGAAAACTTGGACTAGAACACCAAGAAATACAGGACGTGGAGCAGAGAAAAAAGAGGGGGCGGTTACTTAATCCCACCCCCATCTGCAGTCCCGTACAGGACATCCAATATTTGACTGACTCTATTCACACATAAATGATTTTCTCCTGGAATAATCACGACTGGCCATCAGCTGGCTTTATCACGGTACCCTGGTCTTCCCTTAAAGCACTGTCCACAGCTAAGGCTGACTGATCATCTAAAGCCGAGGTCACTAATAGGTGGACCCAGACGTTGGTTGTCCAATGCGGACCCAAACTGATAGACTATTGAGAAGGATTTAATTCTTAAAGTGTTAATTTTAAGCGGAGTAGCTTTTCTTGACTTTATGGTATACAGGCTTTATGGCACAGTAACCTCACAGACCAATCACGTGTGTTCTAAGATCACTAAAGCCGCTCAGCCAATCAGAACAGTGACGATTCGGGAGTGGTTCGAAGCAAGAAGCAGCAGTCAGGGAATCAAGGGAGTCAAAGCTAAAGGCTCATTCAAATGTGTGTTTTTCAGACTTCGACCAATCACAGCGCTAGTTTCAAACTCTTAAAATAGGCTACAAGCGGAGAGCCGGGGAGCTGTCAAAACAAAGGTAACGAAACTGGTTTTCATCCCTCTCGGCCCAAAGCAATTTCTAATAATCCATAAAGTCAACAGATATCAGTTCAGAGTCTAGAATGCTATGTATGTATCGTCGCTGCCCAATGAAAAACAAGTATCTCAAAAATTTCAACTTTATAGGAGAGGACAAAAACTTACTTTACTTTCAATGGAAGTCAATGGAACCAGAATTCTTTCCGAGCTGTTTTGGGGCACTTCTATTGGTCCATTCATCATGAAATTGTCACACAATGTAAACGACCATTGGCGTGTTCAAATGATGTAGAAAACTCAAAATCGATGTTTTTCATTGGACAGTAGCGATATGAATTATGAAGTGATTCTACTATCCAAATATGTAGAGATGTATTGCCTTTTCATTAAAAGAGTTCTTGTTTTCTTCATAGTCTACTTGTATGTTGAATAAATGGGTATGGTGGTGAGCGGGAACTATGCTCTTAGTAATAAGTTGTGAGAATGAAGAGTGAACATGTGAACTCAATCAATACTGATCAGCAAATGTACCTGACCTCAAACAATGTTCCAAGGTTGGCGGGTCTGTTTTTCAGTAGCTGATGGTATAAGATGCTGATACTTCAGTAAACAGGATACACCACTGAATCAGAACACACGTTAGAGACTTGCTGCTTCGCCACCATTGAGAGTGACCTTATTCATTTCTCATTGATTATTTAGCTGTGTGCTAATTATGCACGACTAATTATTGGGATTGTTATCATTTTATACATATTATTTATTAATTAACTGGATTTTTCTACATGTGCATGTTGTCCCAATCCTGCCCCCGCACTAGGGGTGTGCCATATCGCATCGTACACAATAATATTACCAATATTTTTGAATATGGTGAATGATATTTTACCATGAAATATCAAATACCATATCACTCATCATTAATAATCACATCAGGTACTACTTTTACTGTTTTTATCAAAAGAAAAATTCACACTTTTCTCATTTCCCATTATATATCTACTAGAGACAGATTTTATCTGACCAGTATTATTCACTTTACTACAGTCCTGGATATTTGGAGTGCATTATTTAGTATCGTGACATTCTGGATCATTGACTTCTGTTACAATCTGATGAAAATTCTTGTAGTTTTTAATATCTCAGTTAGAGGTGTGCCATATCATACCATATGCAATAATAAAATTAATTTTTTAATTTATTGCAGTAGTGTATTCTTGAAATATTTTTTTTAATTAAATTTTTGTCATATCGGCGAGAGTATCGTTATCGCAAAAATACAATAAAATATTGTGATATTATTGTAGGGCCATATCGGCCATCCCTACCCCGCACCCACTGGAATAGTTGACCACTCCCTCACACACACCTTGTAACACTAAGGTGTGACCTGCAAGTTGTGTGGGAATGCAGACCCCTAAAGGCTGAGCAGTTTCATCATGGATTGATGAAGTTGTGAGATGCAACCAATTTTTTTAAGTGAATCTCCTGATAAGAGGAAAAACAGATGAAGGGTGGTCTTCGCACAGTTGCACTGTATCATGTATTAGGGATGTAAGAAAATATTGAAATATCGAATATCGGGATATTATGTTTGGTGATACTGTATCAATTCTCATAAACACAGTATCAATACACAGATTCTGGCAGACTGTGAATCATTGTGTGTTGTGTTTAAACCTCTGACCACTAGATGGCAGTGTTGTAATCGATTTTCAGCTCCACTCCAACATTAACAAGCAGCACAAGGGTGCAGTGCTATTGTAAGCATTGACAAACCTGTTCATATAGTGGTGTGTTTTAATAGTAGGATTTGAAAAATCACATTATATCACTTTACTTGTAATATTATGATATATTATATCGTGACCGCTGTATTGTGATACATATTGTACCGCCCTGTCATGTATAGTGAACAACAAAGAGATAACTCTGTAAGGGAAGCCCAGACAGACAGTTATTCAACATGTCTTACTCATCATCAGTCCACTCTTTGCTGCGTGGCTGTCCAGCAATAGCTTTAGACACAGCGGACCTGAACGCCAGCGTGCCAGCTTAGCGAGCGGCGCGTCCGACTGCACGAGTTAGCAGTGACGGTGTGACTTAACCCTTAAGTTTATTCAGCAGCAGTTCCGTCGTCGTGCCTGTCTTGGCCTCATTTCGTCCTTCGTCCTCCACAAACAGAGATGATGTTTATGCAGGATGGAGCTCATCCTTCTGCACCCACCACCGCCGTGAATAGTCCCGACACCCACCTAAAGAGCTCTGCGAAACCTTATTCCGTGCAAATCACTATTGATCAACACATGCACACGGAGAAAGGCCAAAAAAAAAGAGAGAGAAAAGAGAGAGAGAGAGAGAGAGAAGAGAGAGAGAGAGAGAGACACCCACGTCATCCAATTCAAACCAGCTTTCTAAAACGAGCCCGGGCCTCGGCGCGCTGGCGGAGGCATTCTGCTGCGCGGCCAGTCACAGCGCTTAGCTGGGTTTCTCATGAACACGAACACAGAGACTCTGCAGGTAGTTAGGGGATCACGCAGCCATCGCAGAGAACAATACACTGGTGCAAGCGTGACGTCAGGTCGCCTAGCAACCACGCTCATGGGTCTTCAGTGGCGTTTTTCTTTTTTTCCGTTTTTTTTTTCTTTTTTTCTCAGAGTGGGATTTTCCCACAGACAGAAAACAGAAAAACATCTCCAGCTTATGAGACAACGGCCTTATACGACACATACAGGATCATTGGGCTCCTGGTGATTAAGGCATGTTGTCGCTGTCCAAAATGCCAACTTTACAAGAGAGGCTGAACATTTTTCAATGTTGAGTCAATGGAACCAGAATTTCCCATGTTACTTCGGAGCGTTGTCATTGGTCCATTCATCATGAAAGGACTATAGGTTTAAAGTACGTAGACAACCAATAATCTAAAAATGGAGATAACTTCTTAAGACAGCAACCATGTGTTATATGTGCACTACAGTGTAGACTAGAGCTTATATGTACATACAGTGTAGACTAGGGCTTATATGTACATACAGTCCAGACTAGGGTTTATATGTACATACGGTGTAGACTAGGGTTTATATGTACATAAGGTGTAGACTAGGGTTTATATGTAGATACAGTGTAGACTAGGGTTTATATGTACATACAGTGTAGACTAGAGCTTATATGTACATACAGTGCAGACTAGGGTTTATATGTACATAAGGTGTAGACTAGGGTTTATATGTAGATACAGTGTAGACTAGGGTTTATATGTACATACAGTGTAGACTAGGGTTTATATGTAGATACAGTGTAGACTAGGGTTTATATGTACATACAGTGTAGACTAGAGCTTATATGTACATACAGTCCAGACTAGGGCTTATTTGTACATACAGTGTAGACTAGGGTTTATATGTACATACAGAGTAGACTTGGGCTCATATGTACATACAGAGTAGACTCGAGCTTATATGTACATACAGTGCAGACAAGGGTTTATATGTAGATACAGCGTAGACTAGGGTTTATATGTACATACAGTGTAGACTAGAGTTTATATGTGCTGCAGTGTAGACTAGGGTTTATATATAGATACAGTGTAGATTAGGGCTTATATGTACATACAGTGTAGATTAGGGCTTATATGTACATACAGTGCAGACTAGGGTTTATATGTACATACAGTGTAGACTAGAGTTTATATGTGCTGCAGTGTAGACTAGGGTTTATATATAGATACAGTGTAGATTAGGGCTTATATGTACATACAGTGTAGATTAGGGCTTATATGTACATACAGTGCAGACTAGGGCTTATATGTACATACAGTGTAGATTAGGGCTTATATGTACATACAGTGTAGATTAGGGCTTATATGTACATACAGTGCAGACTAGGGTTTATATGTACATACGGTGTAGACTAGGGTTTATATGTACATACAGAGTAGACTAGAGCTTATATGTACATACAGTGCAGACTAGGGTTTATATGTAGATACAGTGTAGACTAGGGTTTATATGTACATACAGTGTAGACTAGAGCTTATATGTACATACAGTCCAGACTAGGGCTTATTTGTACATACAGTGTAGACTAGGGTTTATATGTACATACAGAGTAGACTCGAGCTTATATGTACATACAGTGCAGACAAGGGTTTATATGTAGATACAGCGTAGACTAGGGTTTATATGTACATACAGTGTAGACTAGAGTTTATATGTGCTGCAGTGTAGACTAGGGCTTATATGTACATACAGTGTAGATTAGGGCTTATATGTACATACAGTGCAGACTAGGGTTTATATGTACATACAGAGTAGACTAGAGCTTATATGTACATACAGAGTAGACTAGGGTTTATATGTACATACAAAGTAGACTTGGGCTCATATGTACATACAGAGTAGACTTGGGCTCATATGTACATACAGAGTAGACTAGGGTTTATATGTACATACAGTGTAGACTAGAGCTTATATGTACATACAGTGTAGACTAGAGCTTATATGTACATACAGTGTAGACTAGGGTTTATATGTACATACAAAGTAGACTTGGGCTCATATGTACATACAGAGTAGACTTGGGCTCATATGTACATACAGAGTAGACTAGGGCTTATATGTAGATACATCATAGACTAGGGTTTATATGTACATACGGTGTAGACTAGGGTTTATATGTACATACAGTGCAGACTAGGGTTTATATGTAGATACAGTGTAGACTAGGGTTTATATGCACATACAGTGTAGACTAGGGCTTATATGCACATACAGTCCAGACTAGGGCTTATATGTACATACAGTCCAGACTAGGGCTTATATGTACATACAGTGTAGATTAGGGTTTATATGTACATACAGTCCAGACTAGGGCTTATATGTACATACAGTGTAGACTAGGGTTTATATGTACATACAGTCCAGACTAGGGCTTATATGTACATACAGTGTAGACTAGGGTTTATATGTACATACGGTGTAGACTAGGGTTTATATGTACATACAGAGTAGACTAGGGTTTATATGCACATACAGTGTAGACTAGGGTTTATATGCACATACAGTGTAGACTAGGGCTTATATGTAGATACAGTGTAGACTAGGGTTTATATGTGCTGCAGTGTAGACTAGGGCTTATATGTACATACAGTGTAGACTAGGGTTTATATGTACATACAGAGTAGACTTGGGCTCATATGTACATACATTGTAGACTCGAGCTTATATGTACATACAGTGTAGACTAGAATTTATATGTACATACAGCGTAGACTAGAGCTTATATGTGCATACAGTGTAGACTAGAGTTTATATGTACATACAGTCCAGACTAGGGCTTATATGCACATACAGTGTAGACTAGGGTTTATATGCACATACAGTGTAGACTAGGGCTTATATGTAGATACAGTGTAGACTAGGGTTTATATGCACATACAGCGTAGACTAGGGTTTATATGCACATACAGTGTAGACTAGGGCTTATATGCACATACAGTGTAGACTAGGGCTTATATGCACATACAGTGTAGACTAGGGTTTATATGCACATACAGTGTAGACTAGGGCTTATATGTAGATACAGTGTAGACAAGGGTTTATATGTACATACAGTCCAGACTAGGGCTTATATGCACATACAGTGTAGACTAGGGTTTATATGCACATACAGTGTAGACTAGGGCTTATATGTAGATACAGTGTAGACTAGGGTTTATATGCACATACAGCGTAGACTAGGGTTTATATGCACATACAGTGTAGACTAGGGCTTATATGTAGATACAGTGTAGACTAGGGTTTATATGTACATACAGTGTAGACTAGGGTTTATATGTACATACAGTGTAGACTAGAGCTTATATGTGCTGCAGTGTAGACTAGGGCTTATATGTACATACAGTGTAGACTAGGGTTTATATGTACATACAGTGTAGACTAGGGCTTATATGTACATACAGTGTAGACTAGAGCTTATATGTACATACAGTGTAGACTAGAGCTTATATGTGCATACAGTGTAGACTAGAATTTATATGTACATACAGTGTAGACTAGAGCTTATATGTGCATACAGTGTAGACTAGAGCTTATATGTACATACAGTGTAGACTAGAGTTTATATGTACATACAGTGTAGACTAGGGCTTACATGTACATACAGTGTAGACTAGAGCTTATATGTGCATACAGTGTAGACTAGAGTTTATATGTACATACAGTGTAGACTAGGGCTTATATGTACATACAGTGTAGACTAGAGCTTATATGTGCATACAATGTAGACTAGGGCTTATATGTACATACAATGTAGACTAGAATTTATATGTACATACAGTGCAAACTAAGGTTTATATGTACATTCAGTTTAGACTAGCTTTATATGTAAACTACAGTGTAGACTAGAGCTTATATGTACATACAGTGCACAAACTATACAGAGCCTTGTTAAAAGTTTGATCAGAGTCTGGGAATGTAGATGTTTTTAGGAGACACTGTGGCTCTGGAGGCTCCTGAGATTCATACAGGTCAGAGAGTGCAATGAAATGTCCACCTGCGTGTCGAGAACAAAAGCCAAAGCCGGCAGGCTGCATCGTCGGGTCCGTCTGTTATGGTAACATCAGCCTGCCCATGCAGATGGAGGTAAACACAGGCACCACGCTGCCATGGCAACGCGTCTGTGACGTCCGCAGACGTGACTGACAGCTAAAGGCCATGACCACACCCAGCTCCTCCGAGCTGCAGGAAGAACACGAGCTCACACGTCACACCTTTAAGAACAAAACGTGACTTAGCACCGCACTGAGCACGAGCCCGGTACCCGCGAATAGCACCGGCTCTGACGAGAGACAAGTCCTATTTATAGCCCACAAACACAAACCTGCCTCTACCGGTCACAAGTCTGAGCACACCAGAGCTGGATGCTGAATCTTTTTTAATGTTTCAATAATAGAAATACCTACACCTGTAACAATATTAAAGCTTAGTCATGATCTGAATTACTAAATACAGCACCGTGCTGAGGCTTGAGGCACTTGGGGACATTATTATACTTAAAAAAGCTATTTTATCCAGACAGAGCTGAGCAAAACACTCATTTTTAAATGTTCAAACAGTATTAATAGAGTAAGTAGTGCTTTTACATATGTCAGTGTATGTATTTAACCATTTCCAAGCTTCTTCTTGTGGAAACAACCCAGTATTATTAACAGTTCTCATCTAATACCTGCTTTGACTGCTCAGTACTTCATTAAGCTAAATCAAGATTGCTGCTGAAGGAACTGAATACATTCATACAATGTCTGGGGCGTCCAGGAGAAATCTGGAACCTAACTTTGTTCTTCAAACTGGAGCTCAAGATCTGATCTACTTCTTTCACAATAAGATATTCATGTTACTTTGTATTGTATGTATAATTATTTACATCTGTTCCAGTGAGATCTGTTGTTCTTACTGGTAAAAATACACTTATTGCTGATATAAAGGCTAAAACAATCAGATTAGACTGTACAACTCTTTAGAGGTTAATTGGTGGGATAACAGCTGTGTTGGGTAGGCCAACGTTTAGTAGAAGAACACTATAGCATGTCCGAACATTTTAGTATAGCAGAACATGGAGAGAACCAAGCAAACCCACAACTGCGGCCTACCTGTATTGCATCTTTTGTAATAACCCAGCCTGTTTCTAAGCTATTTCAATACACCATTTGCAAAAGTCTGTTACAAAACTTTCAACACAGACCATCTAGTTGCATCTCCGCAGCCCAAAACCCCGGCCGCTGAAACCCCCTAGATTGGCCAGAAGATAGCCCAGCTTGAGCAGAACTGGCTAGAGAGATTTCTGAGCTTACTAGACAGCCCAAATGCTGGTGAGGTAACTCGGATCAATCTTAGATAGAAGTCAGTCTTACAAAGTGTAGGGGGTGGGCAAAAAGATTGTGTAGCATGACACACGACACACAATATGCATGACATTATTTAATTTTTCTGGGGTTTAATAAGTTAGAAAACACAAAATAGACCCCAGACATACAATAATAAGAAGAAGAACAACAACAACAATAATAATAGTATAAACATACATATATACATCTACATATAACATAGTACATGAATCCAGTGTAATAGTTATAGATGATATAAATATAATTAATTATACATTTATAACTACATAATGTTTTACTATATATATATATATATATATATATATATATATATATATATATATATATATATATATATATATACTAAAACCAGTTGGCTCAATGGTTACCAATCAAGATGACTAGCTTTCTGTAGGACACCTTCAGATTCCAGTACAAAACCATCAAATGCATCCGCAAAGTCCCAGAACACTGGCTAAACCATAACAAACCTTTATACTGTGACATCAACCCATCAGCAAGACACAAAATCAGCCATTACTGACTAGTGGACACCATCAGGAACCAACCGAAGCCTTTAATGGGTTTATAGGGAAAACACGTTTCCCTCCAGTTTTCCCAGTGCTACTTTTACTGTAGCAGACAGAAGCCAACCGTCCATCAGCAGAGAGCTATCATATAAGCAGTAATAAATGCTAATGGAAAAGTACCTTTTAAGCATGTTCCGCTTCATTTCAGTTCAAAACACCAGTGAAAACAGGCCAGCTAGCCTGCTGACAGATGCCAACCAGCTCATGAACTACTACATCCATTTCACAACCTCAGGGCTCAGTTTATCTCTCACATAAACCACAAGAACATGCGAGTCTGGCGGACGAGTTCCTTCTCACAGAAAACTACCACCATGCTTACACTTAAAGCAGCATTAACACCTTTATTTTGATGGAGCAATGCGCTAGCTAGCATAGCCTCAATTTTTCGTTTTCTACATTAGTAAACGCAGCAGCTGTTGAGTACATTATGTGTAAATCTCATGATGAATGGACCAATAGAAATGCTCCAAAAGCACCTGGAAAAGAATCTGGTTCCACTGACTAAAATTGAAAGTAGAGACTGTTTTTGGCCTCTCCTGTAAATCTGCCATTCTGGAGATACTTGGACTTCAGGAGATTTCTATGGACAGCGACGATACATTGTGTTCTGGATGGTATACTGGTCAGCCAGTAAGACCAAACAAAGGGACCAACTTAAATGGAATACATGCTGGTCTGTGCTGGGATTTTTTTTCAACAGGGTAGCTTCTGTAGTAGGGCTGTGTATTGGCAAGAACCTGGCGATACAATACGTATTGTGATACAGCGGTCACGATATAATATATTGCGATAATACTGTGATACTGCAAGTAAAGTGATGTACTGTGATTTTTCAAATCCTACTATTAAAACACACCACTATATGAACAGGTTTGTCAATGTTTACAATAGCATTGCGCCCTTGTGCTGCTTGTTAATGTTGGAGTGGAGCTAAAAATGGATTACAACACTACCATCTAGTGGTCAGAGGTTTAAACACAATACACAATGATTCACTGTCTGCCAGAAATCTGTGTATCAATACTGTGTGTTTTAGAATCGATACAATATCACGAAACATAATATCCCGATATTCGATATTTTCGATACTTTCTTACACCCCTAATCTGTAGCACTAGTGGCACAAAGGAAAATGTACACAGCAAACAAGAAAGCACATTTAAAAACATGTTATTATTATTTTTCTGCATTGACATCCCTGCTAAACCTGATTTATGACCACTGGTATTGTTTAATATTTATATATATATATATATATATATATATATATATAAATTTATATTTATATTAGCAATGCAGCTTTATCCTACTTGTTTATGTTGGTGAAGAACACTGCCATCTAGAGGTCAGAGGTTTAAACACAACACAAAATAAACCACTGACTTCTACAAATCTTTGCTTGTACTCTATTAATTAAAACTGTATACTGAGTTTTTGAGAATCGATACAGTAGCACACTTTTGTAAGCCGCTCTAGATAAGAGCACGTGCTAAGCCTGGTAAATGTAAGTATATCAGTAAATATAATATTGTGATATTTAACATTTTCAATATATTTACACCCCTTATAGCTACCTTTCCTAAAGACACCCCTGCTTACAGGCCGTCACCTAATGCTGCACATCATACGCATTTACGAGCACGTGTACTGTGACGTGTGTCACATCATGTATGAACGCATCACCCTTGAAATTAGACTTCACCCTCCCTGTGAGAGCTCCTGACATGACATGTAGTGAAGGGACAAGGCTCTGATCACCTAGGGGGCAAGTCAGGCATGTGGAGTATGGGAGCTTTGGGCTTGTGCCTAAGGCCTGATCTATCCTTATCTGGTGAAAGCGTGCGTTCTTTCCATTAGCGTTAGCATGAGGGTGAAAACGCCGCCCCGTGGCAGGCTGTGGTGGACTAACTGACCTGAGGGCTAGCAAAGCAGCTTAACATCAGACTTCTTCGTCTGATCATGTATGTGGGTGGTGGTAACGCGCCTGAACAGCCTCGTATCACAACCTGAAACACTGCCAACTAAGCAAGTACAGGTGGGAGAACGGGGGAGGGGGTCTTGAGCATGGCTAATAAAATTGGCACCATTTTCCATATGAGTAAACAAACGCTGCAGTGTTAGCGAAGGTAGCGTTCACGTGATCCTCTTATGCTGGTTTGAGCTGGTGTAGTTCTGATCTGGTGCTGGTTAAGCTGGTCACTCAGCTTGGTCACGCTAGTTGGCTAGCACTCCAGCCATTCCTAGTAGGGGGCTCAAGTTAATGCTACAATTAGTGTACTGGAAACCATTTGTCCTAAACTGTGTTAAACTGTATGTCAAGTCATTTACAATTGGTATAGTATAAGCTTGCGTTAGCGATAGCTATTAGCATTAGCGTTACGAAGCTACATTAGAGCATTATGGCTCCTGGGGTAGGCTGGGGTCGTTTCTTTCTCACACTACACACTTCAAACAAAGCTAATTAAGCTTTTCTTCAAGCGTCTTGACAGGAGAGCGTACGGGCCACGCTTGGTGAAGTCATTGGCAGCTGCGCCGCGATAGCATTGTGAAATTTCGTCTTTCTTATGCAACCCAGCTTGAGGACGAGCCAGGTCACATGAAACGCTGGAGCTGAAGCGCTAGTCCTACCCTGCCAGGGAGGATGCGGTCACAAACAATGGCCAGCTGACCTCTCCTCCATCATCAAGGGAACTAGCTGACCCTGGAGCGAAGGCGCGGGCGTTGTCAAAGGGGCTTCCACTAATCCTCTGTCTCCTTATGCCTTTTCCTTCTGTTTTCAATCGACTGCAAAGACTGGCAACCGCACAGCTTGAACTTAACACAGGTGGTTTCGTTGGTTTTACAGATTTAGCATTTTCTTTGGATCTCGGCTCCATTCCTCGATCGTTTAAGGAGCATTTCTTGACATAAGTGCTTTAGATTCATGGAATTCTGAACTCACTTGTGATATTAAGTGCTATTTAATTCAAGCATTTATGAGTAACATCAATAACAAAGCTTCTCAGACCCAACCATGACCACAACGATTCAATGCAACGCCAATAAGGCCGACCTAACAGCTCCAGTTCAGCACAGAACCAGTGACCAGTTCCCTAATATTCTGTTAATACTTGGCTGACCACTGCAGGACGACACCAGAAAGTGCTCTTCAATAATAGAACTCCTCTGTATCCATCTACAGCATTGCAAGTCCAATATAGCAATGCAGTGGAAAAAAAATAGACCTTCAGTTACAGCTCACCACAGAAGGAAAAGGATGGGGAGGGTGGGGGGTAGTGTTAGTGCTGCAATCACCTGCTCCACTGTCCACCCCCCCCCCCATCCCAACGGCCTGTTGGGAGCCCCACCCCCCCACAACACACAGCTGGTTGGCCGTCCCTCCTCCTCGCCCCGTCCTCTTTCCCCTCTCTCTCTGTACGTCATGCGATCTTCTTATTTAACAATCAACCCTGAAAATGCGTAGGAAGAAAGACGAGCTAAATATAGACGCAGCCACAATAGCACACGCCACGAGCGCACCACGAAAACTCCTCTCCAGCACCAGGAGGAGCGCGGCCGCCTGATAAGAGGGGCCCAAATCCGCAAAAGCTGCTGCTGCAATTCTGCCCCTCCACCCACCACCCCCGTCCTCGCAGTGCCAGTTCACACGGCCGTAACAAGACACAGAGCAAAGTTCCCGCCGCATAAACTGGGTCACATGGCTCATCCATCAAGCTGGAGTTATGTTATTATTAAGGAGGTACTGACCTCCGCTATGAAGCTGTTATTGTTAAATGCTCCAGTATATACACAGAATACATTTCATTTTAATACCGGATATGACTGGATGGTTCTCAGCTGCGTAACACGTGTATCGGTTAACTGGAGATACTTAGGACTGGCTTCTCAGACCCAGATTAAGATTAAAGGACTAAAAAAGTTAGATTCACCTGCAGTTTTGTTTAGGACTTGGCTTAAGCCCTGTCCAGGAAACAGCAAGACACAGACATTAGATATGACACCGGCTTGCATTCTTTGTCCATTTAACTGGAGGATTATTACTTATTTATTCATCTCCAGACTATACTATATACTATACACGTAATACAAGGGTGAGGAATTCAACCATAGACCCACATGACCCTGTGCTTGCATTGGCAGACGACCAGTCATTTCCTATGGAAGCAGACGAGCTGCAATTTAGCACTGAGCTACATGCAACAAACACATCAGCAGGATGAAAATAAAACCTTCAAGTTAAGATCTTCTCAACGGCGAATGCAATAAATGCTTGGAAACCCCGGCTCAACATGCAGCCATATGCATATGAATGAACAGCATATCTTGTTGCTTATCTTGAAAAGTTGCTTATCTTGAAAATAGGTTATATGGTTATATATATATATATATATATATATATATATATATATATATATATATATATATATATATATATATATATATATATATACTCTCCAACTCTGGTTTCCTCTCACTGTCCAAACACATGCATGAGTGTGTGCATGAATGTGTGTAGGCCATGCGATAGACTGGCGACCTATCCATGGTGTACCCCGCCTTTCGCCCGATGACGCCTGAGTTTGGCTCCCCGATTGGTGGGCATAAGATAATGGATGGATGGATGGATATAGATGGACCTCATGATGAACGACCAATAGAAAAAATCCAAACTAGCTTGGAAAACATTACGCTTCCATTGACTTACATTGAAAGTAAAGACTGCTTTTGTCCTCTCCTGTAAAGTTGCTACTTTGGGGGTACTGGTTTTTCTTTGGACAGCGACAATATAGCATTTTACAGCAATTTGCAAACTACATGAGGACCACTGGAGAAGTCTGGACGAGGTCTCGGAGCAAACAACGCAACTTTCTTTTTAGTCGTTTTTGCCAAAAGACTATTTATTTCATTGAAACATCTTGTTTTTTTGCTCCAGCTTAGGATGTTAAAAAGGCACGATTGCAGCCATTATGGAAATATAAAGGGAACAGTTTAGCCAAATATCTTATTTAAACTATTTTCCATGCAGTCAATCAGTCGTGAGATATATAGGTATCCAAACGTTGTTGCTTTAGTTCAGTGCTGGAGCTATGAGGCTACTGTTGAGCCATAACAATGAACAATAGTTTCCCACGAGTCGCAATCCGGCATGACACCTGTTGTCTAAAGTGGCTGAGCTGAGCTGCACGGTGTGGTTTTGTTTATTTTTATAGCTCATAATGGGTCCAGATCCAGTGTTTCTCAAGTCTGGTCCTTGTGCCCCACTGTCCAGCGCATTTTAGCCTTTTCCTTGCATCCCCTTCAACTCAGAAAGGGCTTGTTGAGGATCAAGAGTGGCCTTGAGGACCACAGCTGAGCAACACTGCCCTAAACCTCATCATCAAGTCTGTATGACCTCAAGGAGGACCTGGACGAGGTCTTTGTTGAAGTTCTTGGGGATGTATTTACAGACCAGATTTGGGTGACTATTGATTTCTATTGTTTGTGTGCAACATTAGCCTTCAGCACTAATCTGAAGAAGCAAAATCTGGGCACCAAGCATGTCCTGGCTTGTTGACTACTTCTGAGCTGTAGCTGTGTAGTAAATAGTAATAGCATCTTGCTGTTTCTGTAAACTGGATAGCTCCTCCCAATATGCCAATGCGATGCCACCGCCAGTCTCCGAACTCCGTCGGGATATAATAGTTTCTAGTCTACCCGGACCATCGTATCGCTCATAGCTCTTACAAATTCAAGACCTTGATACTAAAAGGCTCCAAATATGTCTGGTTACAGTCATGAGTATAGTGCACCATGGGAAATGCACATACTGGAGGAGCTGGCAGGCCCCGCGCGTACAAGCTTGGCTCCAAAGAGATTCCGAGCCTTTTAGACTTTATAAAAACAGAGGAATGCCTGACTGGTTATAATTCCACCATCCGCAGCGGAACAGACAAAGCGGGGTCTTCAGACACAGAGACACAGACGAGGCAGGTATGAAGAGAGATCTGGAGAGAGAGCAAGAGAACGAGTGTGAAGAAGAAGAAAAAAAAAAACGCTGAGAAGAACAAGTGCGAGGGCTGGCGCCAGGCCGGGATTAGCGCGTGAAAACTGAAGCACCACCTCACAGTACTCCAGCCGGAGCGCCAGAGCACCATTATCCACTCACAAGTACAGCATGTTATGAACCAAAAAAACATGCAAAAAAAACAAAAACGCTGCCATGAAGTGGAATAACAAAAGGCTTTTTGTGAGAATCTAATGCGAGTTCAAGCCTCTCTTGATTGCGCTGAAGTACAGGTGTCAATGGGAGACAGGTGGGCGGGGGGAGGGCATCACGAGTGTGACAACCACTTCAGCTTCTGTTATTCAATGCGAGAATTAACAGGCCGTTTAGGGCCCGTTAACGCTGAATGAGAATCGCCCAGCCTCCACTTTGTCCTCCTTAAATGGCCCTCGTATGACCACTTTGGCTGTCCCGACGGGAGCCTATGAGACGTCTAATGCCTTTCCGCCTGTCATTTCTGACTGCTGCTCAGGCTGCAAGCTGGACTGTAGCACGACTGGAGTTGGACACGTTTAACAGTTATAAAGTGCAACCAGGAATTTGTGTAGGTTTATTCTGGTCTGGTGCTGGTGTAGCTGGTCACCCCACATGGTCAAGCAGGTTGACAAGCATACCAGAAACCAAATATGCTGCCTGCTTTTTCCTAGCAGAGAATGCACTTGAGGTCATTTTATATATCTACTTTATATATCTATCTATACAGGTCAATACATAGCTAGGTAGATAGATAGATAGATAGATAGATAGATAGATATATAGTTGCAAAACAATTAGGAACCTCCAGTATTGTATACTACAGCCATTTCAAAGCCTTTTTCAGTTATTTGTCACATAATACTGAAAATATAGCATATTTACTACATTATATACACAGTATAGTGGTGTTTAATGCAAAAAAAACCCAGATTCTACTGTTTTTGCTCACTAATTTACCACCACAACATTAAGGATAACGTTTAGCAGCATATCAATGTGATTTCCTGTGTTGTGTTAGCATCAAGCTAACAGTACCACACATTAAATTCCCCCATACATGGTTTAAAACTACTTAAGGCACAAACACGGACATGAAGAATGTAATACATGCTAACATATTCTTTCCTTTTTTTGCAATTTTACAGCAAATTCAAATCATAGACTGCTTAAACTGCAGGAGAAGCAGTTTAGCCTGTTAGCTTTCTTTTAGCCTGTTTAGACTGCTAGCATTTCACCTAATTGTTAAGAAAATAAGCAGTCAGACCCTCTGTTCAAACAAAATCAGGTTGTATTTACATTTCAATACAAAATATACTATCTGTTCACCAGAGAATGTTGTTTTACTGTTTTAGCTTAGTCACTAGATTTGTCCTTAATACAGATTTAGCGAGACGGTCAAAGAGGTGTGTGTACAAGTACTTTACAGAGTTTAGGACCGTGTTGCGGTCTTATAGATTTATATCCATAGAGCTAAAAATAAGATTCACACATATAAAATGCTGATATTTGAGTACAGGAACCCAGTGTGGACATGGACCCTCTGCTGCTCCCACAGTACAGAAGATGTATCATCAAATACCGATCATATCAGTGCCTGTATGACCAGCCAAAAGGTGATAATGGATGATCTGGCTTTGAAGGAATCAGCATCAGAACTGAACTCAGTCCTGTATTTAGCACCTTGTTCTCTTTCCTCGTTGTCAGGAGAAGTCTGCCAAATATATATATATATATATATAAAAACCCACATCACACACTAATGAGCCCTGTACCTGTAAACGAAGGCACCGATGAGCGATGTGCTGCAGCCCTGCTGTACTATGACTAATCAAATACGGTGAGATGCAGAGGAAGCCTCGTGCCATCGGACAGCAGAAGAGGGGGGAAAAGGGCCTGACCAGTTCCTCCAAGAGGAAGCTGACGGGGCAATTCCTCAACAGTCACGACCCCGCTGCTGCTTCCTGAAGCTGCAAAGTCCCAACAGGCTCTGGACTACAGGTTTTGGGGGGGGGGGGTGTACTTCCTGCTTCGACAGGAAGCAGAACCGAAAGTGGCCGCTTGGCTTGTTGTACTGAAATAGCTTAGCTGGTGGTGGCACAATATTCCAGCTGTTCATTTGATCTCTAGCCTCTAAAAATACCGCAAAGAAAACACTAACAGTGCAGAGAGGCCACAGAATAGAGCTAGAACTTTTCTAGAACTTGTTTGTGGAGCAGGACCTTCAGCCATCTCTAGCAACTGTTTGGGAACACTTGGGATTGAAACCCTGGAAAGAAGGTACCAGCTGGCCTCAAACCGGCTACACATGGTTGCAATGGGCGCATTCATTTGTTGGGCCAAACTCCCAAACTCCTTCCTTAGCTAAATTAGAACTCAGAGTTAGTCTGTAATCCAGCATAACCCCTCACGTTTAACTATCTGATTGCTGATTAGAGACTCGGGACAAAGAGATATGCACACGGATTGATGCTATGAAGACAGCAAACACAAAGACACCATCAGTGATATGGGTTTCAATCCAGACAGGCCTGAAACACATCATACACATAGTATGATCTCCCAGATAAGCATACCCTTCGCCTCTTCTCCTCAGACACAGGCCTGAATTTTCATTTAAGTTATCCCAAAAGCATCTTAGCACAAATTCCCAAATTCCTGGTCAAGCGAGCATCACAGTGAGCACTCTCTCTACCATTTAAGACTCTTTGCCATTTAAAACTAAGGCGCTTTTGGGAAACTGGGCCCCGGCTGAGAAACCTGGTTGCCTTTAAAGCCCTTCCCCAAAGCCTACTTATGAGCTTGTGTTCTGGTTTCAACAACAACTGAGAGATTCTTCTCGTCTCATATAAATAAAATAAACAGTTATGTAAGAAAGAAGTGGTAAATATAACATGTGGGCCGCTGTCGTCCAAATATAGGCCACTGTACAATGACAAATAGTCACTTTAGTACATTAGCCAAGCGCGTCAAAACATGCTGGGAGGTAAACGTTATTTCTTTCCCCCCAATAGTGGGGTCGGTAGTTTAAGGTATTAGCCCATCCTAGAGCAATAGGCTTAGCCTTTAAAAACACAGCTGGGTTCAAAAATAACAGTCCACAACTCTATCCACAGCTATTTATATGATATAATATCATAGTATAGAAGTGTTTAATGCAGAAACTCTGGCCTTATTCACAGTTCTTGCCCACCAAATTACTACCACCGCCATAAGGATAGTTTCCTCTAGCACATCAATGGGGTTTCCTGTGTTGTGTTAGTATTAACAGTATGACACATACGTTTCCCAGGTTTAGAACCAGGGCTATGTATTTATGGATTTAAAAAAAAATAGTTTGCATAAACTCAATTGGTCTCAATGCACAGTATTTCACCTTATTTGTAGTAGAGACATTATTACAACCTCCACTACTGTCACCATGTTTAACACCTATCCCAGTGTAAAGGAAGCATGGAAGTATGTCGAGAGTGACATTACATAAAACTGGCATTCATTCTTGCACAAAAATGGGCCTCTCATATGAATTTATACACATTTCAGTTTATAACCTTTCCATTTACTTGCTCCTACTGCCTTTAAGTCTGGCTGTATGTAAATAAGCTCTGCTGTAAACGGTTACCCTATTTAAAAAAGTAGACCAGACTGAGACTCCCTATAACTTCAGCGTTAGTGGGCGGAACTAAAGTCTAGGTTTCTATATATAGCATCATCAAAATAGCAACTTTACAGGAGAGAAGAAAAACAGACTTTGGAGCATTTCTATTGGCCATTTCATCATGTAACTTACAGCTGAAATAAAAAACAAAAGCTCCAGTTTGAAGAACAAAGTGTAGTTCCAGATTTCTCCTGGACGCCCCAGACATTATATGAATGTGTTCAGTTCCTTCAGCAGCAATCTTGATTTGGCTTAATGAAGTACTGAGCAGTCAAAGCAGGTATTAGATGAGAACTGTAAATAATACTGGGGTGTTTATAGAAGGAGAAGCTTGGAAAGGGTTAAATAAACAGACTGAGGTATGTAAAAGCTCTACTTACTCTATTAATACTGTTTAAATATTAAACATGTTTGATAAAGTATGAGATAATACAATACAATATATATATATATATATATATATATATATATATATATATATATATATATATATATATATATATATATATATTATTTTTTTTTTTTTTTTTTTAATTTATTTATTAGGGATGCACCGATACCACTTTTTCCTTACCGATACCAGCTTTTCAGGTATCTGCCCATACCGATACCAATTCTGACTTAAATGCTCGATATATGGTTATAAATCCTGATATTTACAGTGTTCCACTTTTTATATGTTGTATTTTTTTATGTCTTATCCTGAATAAGATATATTAACCTTGAAAGAACATCATTTACTGGTTGAGTAACTGCACATTAAAAAGTTTCAGAGCTATGAAAAAATAAAAAATGGCACAAACACGTGCAGCCATGTAGTCAATAAGCTTCATCAGTGCTCTCTATTGCCGATATCGATACTGTGTCAGTATACGGTATCGGTATTGGTGCAACACTAATATATATATATATGTGTGTGTGTGTGTCACTGTCTAAAAAACTGTTTTTCACTAGAAAATAGTGAAATATTTTCTACATTATTTGAACTTGATAGCTGCTCTTTATATCCTGTCTGTGAATAAAAGTTTTATAATGAACTGACCAATAGAACCGTTCCAAAATCACTTAGAATAAAACCTCTTTACATTAAAAGATAAGAATTATTTCTCTGTAAGGTAACTATTTTCTTTATATATATATATATATATATATATATATATATATATATATATATATATATATATATATATATATATATATATATATATAGACGCACCAAGAGTGCCAGTCACCATATTTATCCTACCTACTTGATGTCATTATTCACAGTCCGATGCACAAGGGCAGCAGAAAATAACACCACAACACAACTGCAACGTGTGTAAGGGAGAACGTGAACGTGTGCAGCACCTCAACACAAGTGCAACGTGTGTTCAGCAGAAACCAGCACCACAACACAACTGCAGTGCACATGGTGGGGAAAAAGACCACAATAACAACAGCAGCAGCGGAGCACAGGACAGATACAGCAGCGAGGCTTCATTTCCCCGTTCCACCTTAAACGGTGCAGCAGCTACACTCAGCAGTAACTGCTGCACCGTTTAAGGTGGATCGGAGGAATTCGAACAAGCAGCTGGCGAATAGGGAGCCAGTGCAAAAGCCCTGGCTGAGGGCAGCAGCACGGGGCAGATAGAGAGAGAGAGAGAGAGAGAGAGAGAGAGAGAGAGAGAGCGGGGGTGGGGGTAAAGAGAGAGAGAGAGAGAGTGGGCCCTGCACCCTGGTCTGATTTGCCCCCTCCCCAACACTTTACCTCCAGGGTGCGGATCTCGTGCTGGGTGAGGTCGTTGGTCGCGGCGCATTTGGTGCGCAGCCCCTGCAGGCTGGAGATGGAGATCTCGATCATGTTCTGGATGAGCTGGCACTGGTGCAGCGCGGCCGTGGCGGTGGCCGTGGTGGCCGCGGCGGCGTCCCTGTCCGGCCGCTCCTCATCGCTCTCCACCATCGTCCCTCCGCGCGCAGAGCCGCACTGCATCCCTCAGCAGCGAGGAAAAAAAAAGGAGCGCACCCGAAACGCGCATGCACGCACGGAGCCGTCACACTCGCGCGCGCACACACACACACACACGCGCTCACATACTCACACGCGCGTGAGCACAATACTGGATTTAACACAGGACCCGCTTTAAAAGAATTGAAATTAAGAAAAGCAAATATATATATATATATATATATATATATATATATATATATATATATATATATATATATATATATATATATATATATATATATATGTATTTATTTATATATATATATATATATATATATATATATATATGTATAAAGAAAACACAGATACTCCAGTGCAGCCGTGCTGCTCGTGCGATCCTGGCGATCTCCTCTCCCCCCACAACCCCTCTCACGTCTGCTCGCGCTTATGGAGGTTTATTTATTTATTTATTTATTTATTTATTTATTTATTTAAAAAGCGCCCGTCAGCTGGGAGTAAAGGCGTAGGGACAGCGATGCACGCTGGGTAATGTAGTCCATTACAGTGCCAGGAAAACAAACAGCTGCAGACAAAGAAGGAAGGAAGAAGAGAGCTGCTTTGCATAATCACACACACATATACACACACTCACACACACACACACACGCACATAAATACAAAACTTAAACTGGAAAAAAAAAAAATATATATATATATATATATATATATATATATATACAGGACCCGTATATATATATATATATATATATATATATATATATATATATATATATATATATATATATATATATATATATATATATATATATATATATATATTTAAGCACTATGATAGGGTCAGAGCTCCCCAATAGCCTACCACACCATAGACACCAGCAAGGGTGCCACTCATATATGCCAGAACCCCAACACTCAGCCTTGGGCAGCTACGCGCCTGGTGTCTGCTCTAAGCATCGATGAAGGGCTGCGTGTGGTCAGCACAGCAAGGCCGGCGGGCTTTTCAGCAATACTGCAACAGCCGAGCTAGCAGGCAGGTCACTTCCAACCACACAGTGTCTGCTGATGGTAGACAGTAAGCCCACACAACTAGCCCACAGCCCAGCACAGCACACCACAAATAACACATGGCTATCTTTAACTGAACCACAACAAGTCTTGCCTACTACAAACACAGTACTCCTAAGAGGCTGTGCACACCTCCACTCTGGCCGGCCACGCTTCCTGAGCCTTCATGTCTGAGCCAGCCAGTAGCAGGAGGCTCTCCAGTAGACTTACATGTAACGTAGGGTTGGATTATTGACCTGGTCAGCGGTCAGACGAGTTCAATTCAGCAAATAATCAATAATTATGCAATATGCGCTATACAGTCTTCTCTGCTGAGGCTGTAGAAACTCATAAACCCAAGAAAACATTGCATTTCACCGTTCTTAGACGTTGCTGTCAAACATTCCTGAAATCTGGGAGGGGGTGCTGCAGCCCCCTCAGCCTTCCCACCTCCCACGTGCCTGCGATCCGCAGACAAACTGATCAGAAACACACTCTCTCATCCTCACGCTCGCTCAAAGGCAGAACAGCCTGCCATCTCACTTGGCCTACAATACAGTGTTCTAGTTTTGTACGGCCGAGTCTGACAAGGTTTTCACATGAATATGTAATCGCACTAGAGAGAGTGAGAGAGAGAGAGTGAGAGAGAGAGAGAGAGAGGGAATGAGAGGGAGGGGATTTTTTTTTGGATGGACGGGTGTGGGGTTGGTGGGCTTGGGACACGTAGACGAGAAATATTTCTCATCCCTCTGAAGGTGTGATGTTCTCCCATATTAAACGTCCCCATCTCAGTGCTGAGTCATTCTCCAAGCGTTGCCTCTCACTCCATCTGTCCCTTAGAGAACACTCTGTCTCTGGAAGGCCGCACAGTCTTACTAGGTGAAGAATCACATGGACTATACTTTCTAGACTCCACCTTCAGTGTAGTCTCCTGCTGTCGCCGCTACTGGCCGCCTTATGTCTGTCACACAGGTCAGTGAATCATCGAGTAAGGCTAGCGGACTCATCATGACGAAGCTCCTCAAACGAGTGGTCTGTGTTATAACTCTTCTCCAGACCACTTTCTCGGGGTATATATATGTAGAGTTTGGTTGACTTGCAGCCCAAAAGGTCACCCAAGCATGAATGGCTAGTTTCTAGGGCTGAGTAATATGCCTGTATATACAGAGTACACAGTAGGATCTGATTAGAACAGATGTAAATAATACATACAATACAAAGTAACATGAATATCTTATTGTGAGAGAAGTAGATCAGATCTTGAGCTCCAGTCTGAAGAACAAAGTGTAGTTCCAGATTTCTCCTGGACGCCCCAGACATTGTATGAATGTGTTCAGTTCCTTCAGCAGCAAATCTTGATTTAGCTTAATGAAGTACTGAGCAGTCAAAGCAGGTATTAGATGAGAACTGTAAATAATACTGGGGTGTTTATAGAAGGAGAAGCTTGGAAAGGGTTAAATAAACAGACTGACGTATGTAAAAGCACTACTTACTCTATTAATACTGTTTAAATATTGAATACTGTTTGATAAATTATGAGATAATACAATACAATATGCTTTTCTGAGCATATGTTGGGTATCATCAATACTGACCAACCATAAGTTTCATTATAAAGAGAGTAAACTTTGTCTAGTTGAACTGAATTCAGTGCAAAACAATACATACAGGTTTTAATATCTGAAATAATAAATTCATTTAGGCCCCCTGAGCCTTTAGGATGCCTCCCATTCATCCATTCCTTGCGCTGGACCACCGAAATCTGTGATGTGAACTAAGCTTTTGTGGAGTATATATCTGGATTACTCAGATCATGAGAAACCGAATGTTTAACCAGCTACTTAGACTGAACTTTGGCGGTGTGGAAAGCAGATTTCTTTAAATATCTGAAAGCAAGTCTTCTGAAAAGTTTGGGGTGGGGGTTCAGGCGGAGTGCTGGTTGCTGATTGGATCCCAACACCTGTGATAGTAGCTGACTGAGGTTTGCTAGGAAACAGCTTGAAACTTCAGAAACCAAGTATTAAATAACTCCTGGTTCTCAGGGGGTCCCTGTTTGGCTCGCTAATTCAGTGTTGGCTGCTCATGAGGCAGAGCAGTGCTGTAGCTCTAGTTAGCTAATAATGCCAAAAACAGAAGCTCACCGATTTTGGATGAAGTAGCTAAACATTGACAGCTCAACCTGATAATAAGTTTATTTCAAGGAGATCAATTAAGGGGTCCCACAAGCCTCAGGACCCTTTGTATTTTGCACTTTGATTAGACAGTGGCTTTATTATTGTGGTTTCTAAACACAATGAGGATTGGAAACATCAGAATAAATGAAAGACTGCAGTATTAACTGGTTTTATAGAAGGTTTAAACCAGCTTTAGAGCGAAGTTCACCCAATATTTAAGAGTTCAACAGAAAAACTCCACAGGCTAGATTTAGGCCCAATCTTTAAAGATATTTCATATGCAGAGGTAAAGACTACCTGTTGGAACTGGCTGGTATTACCAGTTGTAGTGTTTGCATGCCATACTTCAGCTCTTCTATAGCTACTGTGCTTAGCTCTGGATGTGAGCAAAAGGAAATGTCAAAGCTCGGCAGATGTTGAAACCAATGTGAAGTACAGTACCATTTAAAGGTCAGAGACCACCCATCATTTAGGTCAATTTCAGTCAAAGCATTTTGTAACGTAATGCAACCTGTCAAATTCAAACCAATAGGGGGCAACATATCACCAGAAAATGCACAATTTCCAGTCTAGAAGAAACATTGCAAGCTCAACATCAAACTTCATCTCTTTACCCCCTAAGAGCATCTCCAGTGGTGGAAAGCAATGCCAATGTTGTTTTGATTCTATTTATAACTCTGCTTTTATTTGCTGTAGAATGTGGTTTCTTGCCGAGAGCCAGTGGTCCCTCATCAAACGCTGTATTTCTGCATCTGACAATCCAGGACTTATTAGTCCATTAAACATCTCAGAGGTTTCCCACATCCTAGAGGTCCACCATGTTTCAGAGGTCCACCACATGTCAGAGGTTTCCAACATCTCTGAGGTTCCCCACATCTCAGAGGTCCATCACGTTTCAGAGGTTCCCCACATCTCAGAGGTCCATCACAATTCAGAGTTTCCCCACATTTCAGAGGTCCACCACATCTCAGCGGTCTACCGCATCTCAGAGATTCCCTACATCTCAGAGGTTCCCCACATCTCAGAGGTCCATCACATTCAAGATGTTCCCCACATCTCAGAGGTCCATCACATTTCAGAGGTTCCCCACATCTCAGAGGTCCATCACATTTCAGAGGTTCACCACATCTCATAGGTTCATCACATTTAAAAGATTTTTCACATCTTAGAGGTTCCCCACATCTTAGAGGTTCCCCACATCTTAGCGATCCATCACATCTCAGAGGTCCATCACATTTCAGAGATTACTCACATTTTAGAGGTCCACCACATCTTAGAGGTTTTCCACATCTCAGAGGTCCATCACATCTCAGAGGTTTCCCACATCTCAGAGGTCCACCACATCTCAGAGATTCACCACATCTAAGAGGTTCATCACATCTCAGAGGTCCATCACATTTCAGAGATTACTCACATTTTAGAGGTCCACCACATCTTAGAGGTTTTCCACATCTCAGAGGTCCATCACATCTCAGAGGTTTCCCACATCTCAGAGGTCCACCACATCTCAGAGATTCACCACATCTAAGAGGTTCATCACATCTCAGAGGTTCCCCACATCTCAGAGGTCCATCACATCTCAGAGGTCCATCACATCTCAGCGGTCCACCACATCTCAGAGGTTTCCCACATCTCAGAGGTCCATCACATCTCAGAGGTTCCCCACATTCCAGGTCCTGTCTTTTGTATTCTAGTGTAGGCTCTCTTTTTTTCTCAGTAAGGGCTTCCTACTGAATAGCTACTCATGCATTCAGACCCATAGCGTTGAGGTGTCTTCTCACAGTGTAAGATCGACAGAAACACCTGTGGATCTTTTCGCATCTGAAGCTTTAAGTGCTGTTAATGTGATGAGGACAGTTTTGGGGGCCTACCAGGTCTTGCAACAGGTTGTTGCTAATTGCCCCACTTTCTCTGTATCTATTAACAAATTTTCACCTTGACGCTCGTCTTCCTTATGCAAGTGGATTATCTTCTATATAATCTCATCAGAAACATCCTCTGAAATATGAATAACTAGAGCTGTTTTGATGTGGGGGGTGGGTCTCTGACTTTTGCACAGGACTGTATTAACAGAGCAGAAAGCTACAGATCAATAGTTCCCATTATAACATTTTTTAGCATTGTCTTATTGTACACATGTCCAGCATATGTGTCCCCACAAAGTCACAAAGCCTATGCACGAGCAAGCCCCTCACCTGTAGGATGTGTGAAGTATCCTCCACGAGCATCAGAAGAGGCTGAAATCTCCATCCAGTGATCGTCTGCAGGGACAAACCCGTCGTCTAGACCTGCGTCCAGCAATGACAGGGATTCCCCTGCACTTGAGCTCACCTCGCTGCGCCTTTGAGGCCAAGACGAGGCCGTGAGCCTTAAGACTTCAAATCCAATTAAGGCAACGTGAACAACAAGGAGCTCCACCGCAGTAATTGTCTGCTGTAAGCTCAGTAGACCACCCACATACATAAAGAGCCATTAGAAGCACACAAGCACTGACCACCTTATACAGAAACCCTATAGACATAGAGTTTCAGTCTGTAGCCCTTCAGCCCCCACAGGACTCCCACTACTACTACCACTGGCATGCTAAGAAGGATTCACTACTCAATTTATTTCTAGACAGCAGTGGTCCTATGATTGGTCCTCACAGTATCTGTAAATCTACAAAGAGTACCCATACGATGGGTGTTTCTGATAAAGTGGCTGCAGAATGCAGTGCCCCAAATGTGTGTATATTGCAGACCCCTGTGTATTTGCTGTACCGCAGTCTCTTAATCCTGCCGGGCCACACGCTATTGGCCAGGCCTCGGGTCGCATTTCAGCCTGCAGGAATCTCTCCCCAGCGTCACGGCGGAGAAAATTGGATTGAAGGGAATATGATAGCCTGTCCCCTGATGACTGAAAGCACCTGAGCCAAGCAGCTTTGTGTGCGTCCCTGCCCACCTCTGCTAGAACACACCGCGCACACTGACCCAGGTACAGTCTGCGTTTTCACCGCGAGACAGTTACACTTACATACAGTACTGTACAAAATTCAGAAAACAGATCTTAGTTTACTAACATCTAAACAGCCATTATATACCTGCGTAATAGCTAACAGATGTTATGTCCCTTCAGAAGTCAGTCTTGAAAGTCGGCACTGCAGTAACACTAGTGTGTGATGCGCTGGTGTGAGTGGATCAGACGCAGCAGTGCTGCTGCTGCTGGAGTGTTTAAACACCTCAATGTCACTGCTGGACTGAGAATAATCCACCAACAAAGACTATCCAGACAACAGCGTCCTGTGGGCAGCGTCCTGTGGGCAGCGTCCTGTGGGCAGCATCCTATGGGTAGCATCTTGTGGGTAGTGTCCTGTTGGCAGCGTCCTGTGAGCAGTGTCCTGTGGGCAGCGTCCTGTAGGCAGCATCCTGTGGGCAGCATCCTGTAGGTAGCATCCTGTGGGCAGTGACCTGTGGGTAGCATCTTGCAGGTAGTGTCCTGTGGGCAGCGTCCTGTTGGGAGCATCTTGCAGGTAGTGTCCTGTTGGCAGCGTCCTGTGGGCAGCGTCCTGTGGGCAGCGTCCTGTGGGCAGTGTCCTGTGGGCAGCGTCCTGTAGGCAGCATCCTGTGGGTAGCATCTTGCGGGTAGTGTCCTGTATGCAGCGTCCTGTGGGCAGTGTCCTGTGGGCAGCGTCCTGTAGGCAGCGTCCTGTGGGTAGCATCTTGCTGGTAGTGTCCTGTAGGTAGCATCTTGCGGGTAGTGTCCTGTATGCAGCGTCCTGTGGGCAGCGTCCTGTGGGCAGCGTCCTGTTGGCAGCGTCCTGTTGGCAGCGTCCTGTTTGCAGCATCCTGTGGGCAGCGTCCTGTTGGCAGCGTCCTGTGGGCAGCGTCCTGTTTGCAGCATCCTGTGGGCAGCGTCCTGTTGGCAGCGTCCTGTTTGCAGCGTCCTGTTGGCAGCGTCCTGTGACCACTAATGAAAGACTATAGGAACACAAGCCACGCAGCAACAGATGAGAATGCAGTGCTGAGAATAGTCCACCACCCATATAATACATGCTCTGTGGTGGTCCTGTGGGAGTCCTGACTACTGATATATAATAATAATTCCAATTGTTTTTTCTATTGTATCATTTATTTGTTTTTATATTTTTATTTGTATTTATTTGTATTTATAAGTCCTATTTTTAGAAGCAGATATGAAAGCTGATGATGGTCTAAGATTATATATTCCGCCCATACAAGTCCAGTAATATGTTGAAAATAGGGTTGTGGAGCACATGACATGAATTAGTCAGGATGGTGAGTCTGGGCTGAGATGCTGCAGAGGGGTACTGAGGGGCCGGGGGGCTGTGCTAGAATCCAGCTGGTAAGGCGAGGCTTAGATTAAGACCCCATCTGTAGACCCCATTTAATAAGCACAATCAGAGAAGGCATGACAGGCTTAGCCACTCAGACACACACGTGTCCTGCAGTTACAGCCGTCAGTCAGTCCAGGGGGCGGAACTGTCTGTCCTACAGTCTCTGGGTATTATACAGAGGGGGACGCCAACTCTGTCACTGATACTGTCACTGCATTTGATCAGCTTTTGAGCAGAGATCAACATCAGGTTCCTTTGCTTTCATGTATTGGTCTTCACTGCCACCTACTGGACGTTTGAGCTCACTGCAGCTATGTGAACATAGACCTATGAACTGAAGGGAGATCCCACTGAGTTCTTCAGGAATATCATTACGTTGTTAGGCTGTAAACAGTCACTCAGAGGGGCTACAAATGCTCCATTCCAGAGGCAGAACTGTTTACAGTGGTGGTAATGGGAACCAGATGTCTGAGGAAGTTGACTACCTTATAAGCTCCTTCAAAGAAAGTGTTTACATGAAAAGAAATTAAAAAAAAAATAGATTTTCAGTTGAGGTCTTGGCCTAAAACACAACAGAGAGATGCATGCAAGGGAAGAACAGTACCTTGTGTGATCACCATCAGCATTACAGAAGACTTATGGATTCATATGTTCATGAAACGACTAGTTTCCTGCTAGACCAAACCCAAGTAGACCAGCAAAACCAACATATCTTGTGTTTTGGATGCTGGCCAACCAGTTTGACCATATGGAGAGAGCGTGCGAGGACATGACTTCCACTAGTGCTTAACAGAAAAGAGCAAGTCTCGAACCACAATCATGGCCTCCCCGTGTCTTGCTATATACTGATGCTACAGTGGTGTCAGAAGTTGGACAGCACCCGTTCCCCAGAGCAGACTGAGGTTGGGCTTTCCGCAAACTCAGGAGTGGACGGGGACAGAGACAGATAACAGCAAAAGACTCCAAGGAGAAGACGGCACTACAAGGCCCAACAGCAGAGCTGGCACAGAAGGGCCCAGCGGTGGCCAAGACGAGGCAAGGACGATGGCAGGGCCAGTGCAAGGGAGGCTGGGAAAAGTCTGCCAGCATGGTGGAGTGAGAAGCTGAGATTCAGTGGTTGTCATGGGTTGTGGGTCAAGTGCAGCATGGACAGCAGATGGCTCATAGTGCTCTACTTATATACCATCAAACGACTTGAAGGCAGCTATCGTCCAGCTCAGCTCAGTCACCGGCGGCATAGGCGTAGCCTTATCACATGTTAGCGGCAAGCAAACGATGGACTGGATCACTGGCTCAATCCCCATGGACCAGCAGGCAGCTCACCACTCTGGGCACGTGTGCTCACCCCCTAGTGTGTCTGTTTACTAGTGTGTGCATGTATATAGGGGTGTTTTACTGCACGGATGGTTTAAATGCGGGGTGTGCAAACACAAGAGGCAAATATTCTAATTCTTGCTGATCCAGCTGCATGAGATTTGATGGAGGGAAGCTTTGCCACCTGAAAAAGGAACTGCAGTAGTGAGAACACAGCCCTGGTCAAGGACTGAGGGTGTATAGTAGCATTAGTGCGAGCTCAGACTGTATGTTGGGCAGCTTGCTCGAACTGGGAGATCACTGGGATGGGTTAGCTTTAGAGGGGAGGAGGTTATGTAGTGACCTGCTACTAACCGGTGCTGACTTCAAGAAGCTTAGGAGGCTCGTGGGAGGTGCCTGCCCTCTGACACTGGGACTATTTATCTTGTTTATTGTTGTTATTTGTCACGTAGAGAAATGTGGTATGTATTTGCTGTGTGTTTAGCAGCTGTGGGTTGTTAGTATGTTTTGTGTGTGAGGGATACACACAAAACATACAACACACAGGATGCACTGGACGAGGTGGAGAGGTCACCGCTAACCACAGGCTTCACACCAGTGGTGACCTCTCCACCTCGTCCAGTGCATCCTGTGTGTCGTTCTTACTGTATGCTTACTGATGCTAGAAAACTGAGAAGCTATAGCTTGGTGCAACTTTAAGCGCCATCACAGTTGGTCATGTGATCGGCTATAACTCCACACCATCTATCTTAATCTTTTTATATATATATATAAACTCTGCCTCGCCTTTCTTCACTGATAAAAGTGTTGTAACTTCCATGACAGGCCCATCATGGGCTTCAATCGTGGGCTTCAGTCGTGGCCTTCAGTCGTGGGCTTCAGTCGTGGGCTGAAGGTTGGGGATCCAGTTGCTGGTTTGATCCCCTGGACCAACAGGACATGAATGAAGTGCCCTTGAACAAGGCACCTAACCCCCAACTGCTCCCCAGGCGCTGTGGATATGGCTGCCCACCACTCTGGGCAAGCACTGGGAATCCCTGCAGTGTCAAGCAATCCTGGCTGCTAGCCTAGCCAGTGATCTATAGGCTAATAAACACAATCAAGCTAGCATCAGTGTAGCTCTTAATCATGATCAATACTGTTTTTATCCAGCATAAAATAAACACTTATTCACTTTTAAATGAATTAAAAAAGCAGGAAACCAAGCTAAGACCTCCAGATAACTGGCTCGCTAACTGTAGATGATTTGAAGGCAGCTGTAATGGGATCCCTGCTAAGGAGAAGACCATAAGAACCATTAGGATGATCTCTCACACCCTCTGCTGTTGCAGTGAGGAAGTGCAGAAAAAAAAAAACATGTACAGCCTTATATCAGTGTCCCAGTGAGCTGACAGCAAACACTTCCTCCACAACAGGCCTTCACTAGGAATTCCTCACTCACGCTTCTGACAGGAGGACGGGAAGCAGGCACAATCGGAGGAAGAGCTGGAATGCTTCAGTGGAGATGGCGATGTCTTCTCATAACTTTGTACAAGAGATAAAAGCAGCAGGGGTCTCGAACTCCAACCCAGAGGAGCCCAGCACGGCTTACAGATGTCTTACTAAACCTACTATAACAGCTGAGCTGAATCAGGTGTGTTTAAGTAACAGTGCTCTTCTGAGCTGGAGATCCCCCTGAACCAAGTATGTGCCTTTTATTGTGGACAGTAATGAAAAAGACCACCGCTCATTTCATTTCTAGTCAAGATAGCCCTTAAATACAAGTTTCCCGCCTTTCTGAGGAGAGTATGTCATCTTTAGGCTCCACTTTTGCTTCAGATCAGTTTCTGTCCATCCTTCCACTGTGAGAAGACACCTCAACACTATGGGTCTGAAAGGACGTGTAGCTGTTCAAGAAGCTCCTCACTGAGAAAAGAAGATACAGACACATCAAACAAAGAAGCTGCTGCTGCTGTTCTCAGAACAATGGACTGACCACCCCAGAGTCTAGAACCTTAACTTGAATAGTGAGAAGCAGAAAATGCAAACCAATTTCTAGGACTGAACTTTGAAAGAGTGGAGTAATTTCTTTGATCTTTTATTTCTTTTTTATTTATTGCTTTTCTTTTTGACCTTTAAAAAGGGAAGTCTTGTACTGATTGGCCACTTCGACTGGAAATTAAATAAACAAAAGTTGTTTTCTGACACAGCACAGTAAAATCGTCGCTGTCCGAAGAAAAATAATCGCTCCATTTTGGTCGAATTTTATTTTTCTACATCGTGTGAACACGACAGCTGTAATTCACATTTACTGCGGAAAGTTTCATGATGAATGGACCAATAGAAACGCTCCAAAATAGCATGGCAAAACTTCTGGTTCCATTGACTTACATTAAAAGTGAAGTAGGTTTTTGGCCTCTCCTGGAAACACTATGTAAGATACGGGGATTTGGAGACCTCTCTGGTGGTAGTGTGTAATAGCACCAAAAGTGAGATATATATCGTCGCTGTTCAATAAAAACAAGTATCTCTAAAATAGCAACTTTACAGGAGAGACCAAAAACATACTTTACTTTCAATGGAAGTCAATGGAACCAGAATTTTTTTTAAGCTGTTTTGGAGCACTTCTATTGGTCCATTCATCATGAAACTTTCAAACAATGTAAACGACCATTGGCGTGTTCAAATGATGTAGAAAACTCAAAATCGACTAAAATGGAGATAGACGTTTTTCATTGGACAGCAATGATATACATATTTATGTAGGTTTTGCTTTGGAGCACATTGAAAGAATATTCAAAGAGAACTGAGTGGACATGTCAGTGACACAGTACACTGTTACACTGAGTATCAGTCCATTTCAGATGAGCTGGAGTCCAGCAAAGTTGGTGGTGCTTCTGTTCCTCCACTGTGTATACTTTAGTCTGAACTTGCATTTGTGGATGGAACGACAAGCTGCATTTACTGACAACACTATTTTAACTTACTTCTGAGGTCATGTGGTGATATCTAACACTGAACAATGGGTCAAAAGGTCATGGGCATTTCCCACAATTCCCTGAACCTGCTTCATGCATCGAAATGCTCCAAAACAGCTTGGAAAATGTCTGGTTCCATTGACTTACATGAAAATTGACGTGAAGAGGCCTTCCCTGTAAAGTTTTTCATTGGACAGCGGGGTTGTATTTCATTACAGTGTTATTGGTTCCTCCAGTCACTGTGGTGTATTTCTGATATTATATAATTCTGAATCATACCAACCATGTGAGGTTATGTCCTGATGCATTGATTCCTAAAGAATCATAAGCAAATCAGATCTACACCCAACATCATAAAGAGCATCTATTATGCGTTTCTAGTTTTTTCCTTCCCTTCAATGTGTTTTAGCTTTTTTGTGTAAATGTTCTGCAAAGTAATGAAGCCCAAAGTACATGCCAGAGGGAGAAACTCTCTCCAACACGTCTCTCAGCTGGCTGACACGCTCACTCCCTGGAATTCCAGCCCTTTTCTCTGTTACAAGGTGACATCATCTCGTCACACTTTCTTATTGCCTGCCTACCATGCCACATCCTCACACAATGCACAGCTATTTCTATGGGGTGTGCAGAGGTGGGACCACTCTGGCGTTGGCTAATCAGAACAGAGTGGGCAGGCTGACCACTCAGACAACACTGGCCTCATCAGGAGGCGTGGCTTAAAGACACAGGCGCTCAAAAAGAGGGTTCCAGACAGATATATAATACTGAAGCATGTAAATCAGCAGAAATGGTCCTCTTAAGGCAACAGATATAAGAAAAACACAGACATTCAATTGTTTTTCAAAAGGTCATTTAATTTAATTTCATTAATTTAATTTAATATCATTTAAGTAAGAAAGAGCAGTATGGATCAAAGTAGATCATCTGTATGAACAGTAAATGCGGCGGAATGACGATGACAACTGAATAACAATCATTAACTGGGCAAGGAGCGGAGGGACTCCTTCCTGTCCCCCTCTGGTCTTGTTATCTTGTATGTTATAGACAAACAAAACCCACTTCTGAGTCGTAGGGATATAACTAAGGATGGAAAACTGTACAAGCCTCATCAAAACCAACAGTGGTGAAGATATTCATGTGAAAAGAGGAAGGCCAGCATGTATGTATATATATATATATATATATATATATATATATATATATATATATATATATATATATATATATATATATATATATATACACACACACACACACTCATCAGCCATAACATTACACATCACACATTGTCCATTGTCCTTACCATATAGGAGCTACACTTACAGACTGTACTTCATCTGATTCTCTGTATACCCTCTTCTTCAATGATCAGGACCCCCACAGAGCAGGTACTATTAGGGAGGTGGGTCATTCTCAGCACTGCAGTGACACAGGCATGGTGTGTTAGAGTGTGTTGTGCTGGTGTGATATACATTGTTTAAACACTGTGTCCACTCACTGTCCACTCTATTAGACACGCCTACTACTTGCTGGTCCACCTTATAGATGTAAAGTCAGAGACAGTAGCTCATCTGCTGCTACACAGTTTGTGTTCCTCTAGTTCTTCATCAGTGGACACAGGACGCCGCCCACAGGACGCTGCTGTCTGGCTAGTTTTGGTTGGTGGACGATTCTCAGTCCAGCAGTGACTGAGGAGGTGTTTAAACACTCCAGCAGCAGCAGCAGCACCGCTGTGTTTGATCCACTCACACCACCACAATAATATCTGCTCTGTGGTGGTCCTGTGGGCGTCCTAATTAATAAAGAACAGGGTAATAAAGTATACAGAGAGTCAGATGAACTACAGTCTGTAAGAGTAGCTCCTGTATGGTCAGTGGAGCTGATAGAGTGGACAGTGTGTGTAGATATAAGGAGGTGGTTTAATGCTATGACTGATTGGTGTGTGTATATATACAATATGTTAAATCAACTGTATGTTATATACGAAGCCACTGGTCATTTGAATGCTCCTGAGTTTTGACGTAGATCCGTCGAGGCAAACGCGCTCGCTGTGGTGATGGTGGAGGAGTTTGTGCTTGTAGGTCCTGAGTCTCAGCACGGAAAAGAGACACTGACCAGCGCATTAGCCCCGTCCTGAAATGACCTCACCTCGCTCGGCTTGATAATGGACCAGAATCGGGCCACACATGAGCGCTAGCCTAAAGACGTGGCCGCTGAATCACTGTTTGAGACACGAAGACAACAATGCCTGTCTATAAGAGATGAACAACCTGGAATAACTTAATCACCACAAAGTGCAAACAAAGGAGTCCTAAGCGGATGAGTTGGGTCGGCCTTCTGGCTCGCTAAGGTGAGAGCAGTCTCTCCGGCTGACGCCTTGTTGCGCTCGGCTCCGTGGCCCACACAGGCTCGCTGCAGGCCGATCCAGACGATGAGGGGGAGGACCAAGACTGTCCCACCATCACAGACAACAGCAGGGGCGCAGCGGAGAGCAAAATATCTGCAGAACACACACAATAGCAGAGGCATCATGATACTTGAAGACAATGCACAGTGTGTTATTACTGTTGGAATAAAAACAATAACCACTATTTTTTTATACTTTTTTATTCTCACACCACTCAGACCAACAGGAAAGATCAAAAAGTAGTACCATTAAAATCTTTATACATTGAAGCTGCACTATGTAAGATTTGGGGATTTGGAGATCTCTCTGGGGGTAAAAACCTTGTAATACTATATGGTCGCTGTCCAAAGAAAAACATGGATCATAGATGTTTGTCTATTTTTGTTTTTCTAAATCATTTAAACAAAGCCGTTTACATTGTGTGAGAATTTCATGATGAATGGACCAATAGAAATGCTCCAAAATAGCTTAAAAAAAATCTGGTTCCATTGACTTCTATTAAAAGTGAAGACTGTTTTTGTCCTCTTCCGTAAAGTATGATACACACTGCCTGGCCAATAATTGTTACACACTTATAATTTCACTGGACCACCTTTAGCTTTGAATATGCTGTAAATTCGGAGCCATCTTGTTTCAGCAAACATATGCAATGTAGTGTGTAATAGCACCAAAAGTAAGGAAAAACATTTTTTAATGTGGGTTGTGCTTTGGAATATTCAAAGAGAACTTAGTCAAACCACAGTACAGTGTCAGTCCATATCAGATGAGCTGGAGTCCAGCAAAGTTGGTGGCACTTCTGGACGTTGTGGATATATGACTTCCACTGTGTATACTTCAGTCTTAATTAATAAACTGTTGGGATATTGGATGCATTGTTAGCAATAATGATGATGTTTTTTAGAGATGGAAAGATTGATCGGCTATGTATCGGTATCAATCGGCTACGTATCGGTGATCTGACGATATTTCTCCAATTTAGCCGATCCTGAAAGTCGATCGATGGCGTTAAACAAATGAGCCTAATTTCTGTATTTCCAGCTAGTGTTTCATAGCCCTAGTATTTCAATAAACAAATAACCCAGAACACCGTGCAGACCAGATCTGACCAGTACAAACAGTACAGCAGCAACAATTCAAGCCCCGCCCTCGATTGGTATCAGCTATCAGCACGATCGGAATCGGCCTTAAAAACGCTGATCGGTCAATCTCTAGTTTTTTTATACCCAAGCGTGACTGCATGACCTGTTTAATTAAGATGTCCAACACTTTAAACATTTCAATGGTTCTAGACTTAAACTGCTCTAGTCCCAACTTTTTAGGAATGTGTTGCAGGCATCGATTTCAGAACGAGGGTATATTTGCAAAAAACAATGACGATGATTAGATAAAACATCAAATATCTTTCTACTGTGTATTAAAAAAACGGATAGAAATATATATATATATATATATATATATATATATATATATATATATATATATATATATATATATATATATATATACAAATCAATGCACTCTGTATTTTTGGAACTGGGTTTGTAATTAGTTACAATTAACATATCACCTGCAGATGAGCTGGACCAATGAGAAGCAACTCACCGTCAGCCTGGCACTCGTGTTCAGCTTGATTAACAGAACTATCATTAATTGAATCCCAGCCATAAAACAAGTCCCACAAATAGCAATTAGATATTCTACCCTAACTGTTCTTATCATCTTCTAACTTATGTAACTTGTCTTATCATCTTATCATCACATACAGGCTGTAGCTCTGATTCTCTGTAAACTTTGTTACCCCGCACCCTTCAACAGAGCCGGTACTATCCGGGAGGAGGATCATTCCCAGCTTTGCAGTGACCCTGGCATGGTGGTGGTGTGTTATAGTGTGTGTTGTGCTGCCATGAGTGGATCAGACACAGGAGTTTTTAAACACTGTGTCCACTCACTGTCCATTCTAATAGATACACCTTGCTGGTCCACCATGTAGAGACGATAGCTTATCTGTTGCTACACAGTTTGTGTTCCCTAGTCCTTCATCAGTGGTCACAGGATGGTGCCCACAGGACACTCATGCTTTTGTTTCCACCCGTTTGGTGGAATGCTCGTCTACAGCTTGTTCTACAGCTGCTCGTCGTCTTCTCACTAGGGAACATATTACACCAGTGTTGGTTTCTCCTCACTGGCTGCCTGAAAGCTATAGAACAGATATAAAACTTTTAATGCTTACTTATCAGGCTGTTCATAACGAGGCTCCAGCATACATCACTGAGCTTCTACGTCCTCTTCATAGTGGGAGAACTTGAAGGTCTTCAATTCAGGGGTTATTAACAGTTCCTCGTACTTCATACAAAATCAAAGGGGGACTGTGCTTTTGCAGTATATGCCCCAAAATTGGTGTCTACTGATGTTAGACTCCCAGATTCAACCCAGGTTCTCTTGCTTTTGACAGCTTTTGATCAATGTGTTTTATAATATAAGTCTTTTTTACTTACTTATAAGTATTATTTATTTGAGTATATGAGTTTTACTTATTTACTTGTTGCCCTTCTTTGTGTAATCTACGTGCATCTTTTCAACAGAAGGTCAAGGAACTCTGCAGAACCCTGACAATGTGTGTATCACGCTCTCTGTTTTTGTTCAGATCTATCAGGGTTTATAGGACGTGTATCGAACTCCCAGCGTGAGTCAGTCCGGTGGATGTTTTTTTAAGAGCATGCAGGTGCTGCATCAGTGCTCTCACCATGACACCACTTCCTTGTTCAGTTGGTCCTTTTCCTGAGCGCCTGGTCTCCTGAGCTGGCCGTCATCCTCTAAATATATACACACACACACATACATTTACAGATTTAGGAACAACCAGGCCCCTCCAGGGGGCCCGAGACAAATGACCGCTTTAATTCTCATTCAGAATGCAGGAAGGTGAGTGCTTCAGTGCTTGCCTGCTGGGAGTCCCTCTACGTCCTCCAGAAGATTGGCAGTGGAGGCTGCAGTTCCTAGTCTGAAACCAAGAGTTAGGGAGTAACTACTGCTAGCAGCCTTCGAGACTATCTTCATGACCTTCATCTCAGGTCTTTCAAGCACACCAGCAAAGAATTTCATATTTTGGACATCAGCAGAGACATGTAGGTCAAAACATTGTAACACTATGTGGTTGCTGTCCAAAGAAAAACATGGATCATGGATTTTTGTCCATTTTTATATTTCTACCTCGTTTAAACACGACAGCTGTCAATTACATTGTGTGAGAATTTCATGATGAATGGACCAATAGAAATGCTCCAAAATAGCTTCTGGTTCCATTGACTTCCATTAAAAGTGAAGACACTTTTTGTCCTCGTCTGTAAAGTTGCAATTTTGAAGATACTTGTTTTTCTTTGGTCAGCGATTGGCCAGTAATCGTTGTAAACTCCTATTTTTCACTAGACCACCTTTAGCTTTTGGTGTTAAATTCGGTACGCCATTGTTTTTAACAAACATATGTCTCAAGTTTTTTTCCATCCAAATTCGATTTATGATTCCGCCTCACCGAGCAATTAAATGACCTCCAATCACATTTCATCCATAAAGTTGAGAGTTGTCCGCTATTCATTCACATTTGAAATTAAGTTATGAAATAACTCAAGTTTGGGAGAAGGACCACGCCCATACTCCTCCTGTCCATTATTACACACTCTATATAAACCACTCCTCTGCCCTCACCGAAATTCGGACCCCAGCTCCTCCATCTCTTCCAAAATCTTACTCACTCTTTGCTTGGCAAGGGGGGACCTGGCTTCAAAACCCAGCAGCCAAAGCCACCCAGAACTCCACCCCCAAGTTTCTTAGAGTTCCTCTTCCTTGCCCTGCCTTGGACAGTTCTGAGCCCAGTTCCAGTCATTGGGTGGAATGCAGCAGTTCAGTGATTACTACTGTTATTATTGATGTGATTCTAAGCCAGAAGATAATGAACCATTATTCAATTTGTGTATCACTCGTAACCTAGATGTATGTTAATACTTTTAAATGGTGAGAAAACTTTTCCAGAACTCTATATACAGCAGTTTAGATCACAACTTGAATAACTTAGGACATGACTGGATTTGAGTTTGTCCTACAGCAGAGGTTACAAATAGGCGGACCACGGTCCGGGTTCGGACCCAGACGTTGTCCAATGTGAACCCAAACTGATAAACTATTAGGAAGGATTTAATGTTGGCAATGTTTATTTTAAGCAACAGAACTATTTTTGTCTTTACGGTATACGGGCTTTCCCAGCATCATCAGGTGAAGGCAGGGTACACCATGGACAGGTTGCCAGTCCATCACAGACTTACGGGCAGTTTAGAGTTAGGATCAACCTAACATGCATGTGTTTGGACTGTGGGAGGAAACCAGAGTACCTGGATTAAACATACACACTCCACACAGAATCACCCGGATCTCTCATATGAGTGTGAGAATGGTCCTAACACAATTTCAGCCCAGGTTTAAAGTCCTGGCTGGACAGAGAGATAAACTGTTAGGATGTGAAACTCAGTTAACAAGACTAAACATTTGATTTCCTTTTTTTATTATAAATAAACGCTTTATGATGCACTTTAAAACAAATTTTTTTTAATGTAGCCCTTGTTTTTACTTAAATTTCAGCATTTAAACAGTAAATATACTGAAATATACTGAACGGTATGGGTGGTGTGTTGGTGTTTCAGTAGCTGATGGTATAAGATGCTGATACTAGACTACTTCAGTAAACAGGATACACCACTGAATCAGAACACACGTTAGAAATGATGATGGCCTAAGAAAATCTCCTCTAGGTGGATGCTACTGAATTCTAATTAAATAGCCCTGTCCCATTAGAAAAATGATGATATATATATATATATATATATATATATATATATATATATATATATATATATATATATATACTGCTTTCTAGAAATCTGTGATACACATAAAATAAGTATTTTATTAATATAATCATTCAAATCTGAAATACAAACTGATTTTGTATTTTTCATAATCATAAAGACATTTTAATCTAAAGCTTTAAGGTTTAAAAGCCTGAAATCTAATTTTTAAGTACTGTCTGTTCAGCAGCCTGTGTAGGAGCCTCTTCAGCCCTGTTGGAAAAAACATCTCAGGTGATCCTTACATCTCTGAGAGAGAGAGAGAAGATCAATCCACAGATGTTTCACGCTTCCACTGGGACATCTCAACGCTAGAATGTTTTGGGAGGATACGAATGATGCTTGAGGAGAGCCCTCTTCTTGGACTTTCTCCGTCGGGTCTTTTCAGAGAAAGATCTGGCGATTTCGAAAAGCTTCTTCCTCGTAGCTGCAAAACAAAGAAACAACATTTTTACCTCAGTCCCACAGAATTACACCCAATATCCCAATATACTCCCACCATACTCCCAAATGTATTCGCCTTCACTCGCATATGAACTTGAGTGACGTCCCATTCTTAATCCATAGGGTTTAATATGATGTCGGCCCAACCTTTGCAGCTGTAACAGCTTCAGCTCTTCTAGGAAGGCTTTACACACGGTTTAGGAGAGTGTTTATGGGAATGTGTGGTTCTTCCAGAAGCACATTAGTGAGGTCAGACACCGATGTTGGACGAGAAGGTCTGGTCTCACAGTCTCCGCTCTGATTCATCCCAAAGGTGTTCTATCAGGTTGAGGTCAGCACTCTGTGCAGGCCAGTCAAGTTCTTCCACATCAAACGTGCTCCTTCATGTCTTTATGGAGCAGTCATGTTGGAACAGGAAGGGACCGTCCCCAAACTGTCCCCAAAAAGTTGGGAGCATGAAATTGTCCAAAATGTCTTGGTCTGCTGAAACATTAAGAGTTCCTATCACTGGAACTGAGGGTCCGAGCCCATCTCCTGAAAAACAACCCCACACCATAATCCCCCTTCCATCAAACTTTACACTCAGCAAAATACAGTCAGACAAGTACCGATCCCCTGGCAACCGCCAAACCCAGACTGGTCCATCGGATTGATTGGTCACTCCAGAGAACATGTCTCCACTGCTCTAGAGTCCAATGGTGGTGTGCTTTACATCACAACATCCAACGCTCTGCATTGTTCTTGGTGATGTAAGACTTGGATGCAGCTACTCAGCCATGGAAACCCATTCCATGAAGCTCTCAGTGCTCTGTTCTTGAGCTGATCTGAAGGCCACATGAAGTTTGGAGGTCTGTAGTGATGGACTCTGTAGAAAGTTGGTGACCTCTGTGCTCTATGCTCCTCAGCATCCGCTGACCTGCTCTGTCATTGTACGTGTTCTACCACTTGGTGTCTGAGTTGCTGTCGTTCTCAATCACTTCCACTTTGTTCTAACACCAATGACAGTCCACTGTGGAATATTTAGTAGTGAGGAAACTTCAGGACTGGACTTGTTAAACAGGTGGCATCCTATCACGGTACCACGCTGGAGTTCACTGAGCTCCTGAGAGAGACCCACTCTTTACTAATGTGTGTAGAAGCAGTCTGTATGACTAGGTGCTTGGTTTTATACACCTGTGGCCATGGAGGTGATTGGAACACCTGAATTCAATGACTTGGATGGGTGAGTGAACACTTTTGGCAATATAGAGTATCTACAGAACAGAACACACCCATAAAGCACAGCAAACAATTATCATACCATATATTCTATAGTATTTTTCAGTAATATATGTAATTTAATGTACATTTCTTAAGCCTACTAAGGTTTTTATACACTCAATCGTATGAAGAACAAAAGAAAGAAGCTAAATTCAAAATCCCCCACATCTAAAACGCTGCTGAAAGATCCAAACAGCCGACGCTCCTAGATTTTTTTTCGAGCACGTCTGAAAGCAGGCCATGTCCCGATAAGCGCTGATGTCACGCTGAATGACCCAACTGCAGCGTATATTAGAGCCACGCTTCATCTCCTGTTACCAATTTTAGAAACGCCGTGGCTCCGACTGCAGCTAGGCGAACATTTCAGGGCCTGAAGAGAAAGAATTGTGGAATAATCCCATACGGGACAGAAAAGGCAAAGCAGTTGCGCGTGGGCTCATATCTGAATCAGCCACGGTGATTATATTGTGCACAGCGTCTTTCTGATTTGCAATTCAATACAGCAAAACAAACTGGAGGGGGGGCAGCGAGCAGACAAAGGGAGAGCCAGGTGTCCGTCTGTTACAGTGATCATTATCTAGTTATGGGAGCAGCGGGCGACTGGCGACGGGGTTACAGTAGAACATGCGGGAGTGTTTGTTTTTGTACACTCAACTGCTGCTGAAGCTTTTTACTAAAAAACTCTATCTATAATATATAAATCTATAAAATTTCTTTATATAAACTGTAAACACACAATATTGTAATGAGTCCAACTCCACCATCTACTCAGGTCTATCCCAATCACACAGTGCTACCAGAGCTAGAGGAGTGAAGGCTAGTACACGCTTCCTTTAACGCATCTATAGTAATAAAATGAGCTGAAAATACAATACTGTGCAAAAGTCTGAGGCCCTTTGGGGACATTATTATATTTAAAAAGCTTTTTTTTTCAGGTATAAAGCTTTTATTTTCTCAGAAAAACACTTTATTATTAAATATTAAACAGTATTAATACAGTAAGTAGTGCTTTTACATACGTCAGTGTGTGTATTTAACCCTTTCCAAGCTTCTCCTTCTATAAACAACCCAGTATTATTATCAGTTCTCATCTAATACCTGCTTTGACTGCTCAGTACTTCATTAAGCTAAATCAAGATTGCTGCTGAAGGAACTGAATACATTCATACAATGTCTGGGGCGTCCAGGAGAAATCTGGAACTACACTTTGTTCTTCAAACTGGAGCTCAAGATCTGATCCACTTCTTTTACAATAAGATATTCATGTTACTTTGTATTGTATGTATGATTATTTACATCTGTTCTTATTATATCTGGTGTTCTTACTGGTGAACATTCACTTATTACTAATATGTGGTGTATATATATATATATATATATATATATATATATATATATATATATATATATATATATATATATATATATATATATATATATGATGTCGGCCCAACCTTTGCAGCTATAACAGCTTCAGCTCTTCTAGGAAGGCTTTACACACAGTTTAGGAGAGTGTTTATGGGAATGTGTGGTTCTTCCAGAAGCACATTAGTGAGGTCAGACACCGATGTTGGACGAGAAGGTCTGGTCTCACAGTCTCCGCTCTGATTCATCCCAAAGGTGTTCTATCAGGTTGAGGTCAGCACTCTGTGCAGGCCAGTCAAGTTCTTCCACATCAAACGTGCTCCTTCATGTCTTTATGGAGCAGTCATGTTGGAACAGGAAGGGACCATCCCCAAACTGTCCCCAAAAACTTGGGAGCATGAAATTGTCCAAAATGTCTTGGTCTGCTGAAACATTAAGAGTCACTGGAACTGAGGGTCCGAGCCCATCTCCTGAAAAACAACCCCACACCATAATCCCCCTTCCATCAAACTTTACACTCAGCAAAATACAGTCAGACAAGTACCGATCCCCTGGCAACCGCCAAACCCAGACTGGTCCATCGGATTGATTGGTCACTCCAGAGAACATGTCTCCACTGCTCTAGAGTCCAATGGTGGTGTGCTTTACATCACAACATCCAACGCTCTGCATTGTTCTTGGTGATGTAAGACTTGGATGCAGCTACTCAGCCATGGAAACCCATTCCATGAAGCTCCATTAACATTCACTTATTACTAATATGTGGTGTATATATATATATATATATATATATATATATATATATATATATATATATATATATATATATATATATATATATACACACACACACAAACACTCACATACGCTACTTACATTTGCCCATGTGCTTGAGTTTGTCACGGAACAAGGCATCGTCTGACACAGAGGTGCAGGCCTCCTCGGACCCTGAGGCACAATGATCTCCTGCAGAAACACACACACACACACACACACACACACAATAATTCTCATAATAAAACACACTTTCCTTGAACAGATCCCTCATTATGCTGTGTATGTATGAAGCGTGAAGCTACTGGCAGATGCAGCCCACCACTTCTGATCTATGACCCTCCTCATCCACTCTACAGCATTAGCACAACTGCAGCCTTAGTTTGGTGAGAAATCTAACCAACACTTCCACAAATGCACCTGATCAGCCAAAACATGCTCGAGAACGTCTGAGATTTAGGTGTGTACTAAAGTGTGGAGTTGTGATTTAATCTCATATAACACACTGTATGGCATATTGTTACATATACAACAATACAGTGGCGTATGGGCTTCCACTATTATCTACGTTAGCTTTGTAACTACCATCAAATATCCTAATCTAAACATGTTGATCAACCATGTTTGGTTTCAAGGGTTCAAATCCTACATTTACCCATAACCACTCTTGATGCCTTCAAATAAAACATACTGTTTTGTGACTGGGCCTTTAAGACTGATGTATGTAAATTAGCTCTGCTCTTAATGGCTACCCCATATTGAGCTCCATCCTACCAGCAGCTCTGAATGCAATGAAATGTTAGTGTTTATGGGCAGCTGTGGGCTGAACACTCAGATACACACCGGTCAAAAAACAAGAGTTGCCATTTGGATTTAAATAAGAAAATAATTAAGAGCCTTTGATTGGATAATTACTGCGGTGGCAATAATTCTTTTAGTCTTAACGATGCAGTGAGTGGCTTCTCGTTTCTTAAACAGCCCTGAGGGAACATGTATTGAGTGGTCGTGGAACGGATGTAACTGGGTTTCGGAAGGGTCTAATTACAGCCCGTATCAAGCAAAGAAACCAACTAAGTAATGGAACTAGGCTGAAATGACCGGAATTAGGTTTATAACTGTCCAGCATAGGACGATTACTGGAGAACCGTCCACTCTGCAGAAGAAATGTGGTCCTGAGTGACCGAGATCACTTAAAACGCTTAAGTTACGACTAAAAACAGCAGAACTCACGACTATATTTAGTAGTGAGAGTAAGAACTCACAGGTTCTGCACTAAACAGCTGTGTGGATATAAAACCAATCAAAATAAAAGGCTTCAAATTATAGTGAGCAGAGTTTGGACTGATGGGAAAAGCTCATACGGTCCAATGAGTCCAGACTGACCGTATTCCAGAATAATGGGCTCATCAGTGTAAGAAGAGAAATGTATGAAACAATGCCCGCATCAGGGATAGTTCCCCCTGTACAAGCCTCTGGAGGCAGTTTTATGATCTGGGGTAGCTTGTGAGCCAATCCTGGAGCGATACGCAAAGTGACGGCCGCTTATGTTTACTACTGGCCAATCCTGGTGCGATCTGTGGGCTGACCGTGAGTGTGAGCACTAAGTCAACCCTAGCACAGAAGTTATGAGGCTTGTTGGAAAAGAAGTGGCTTTAAAAATAACGCCAGTTTTCTGGTGAGCTCAGCAATGTTATGAAGTCAGGTGACCACCTGAGTGACCAGGTTATCCCATCCAGGTATTTCTTATTTCCCTGAAGATGCAGCCATATTCCAGGACCACAGTGCTGAGCCCCATACATGGAGTGATTCAGCGAACATGAGGAATCATCTCCACACATGCATTGGCGAACACTTAACCCCAATGAAAGTCTTTGGTATGTGTTGGAGAAGATTTTACAGGACAGTTGGACTCCAGCGTTGTCAGTTCCAGATCTAAGCCAAGAGTTAATGGATGGAAATTTAAATGGTGTGATGTTGCATGAGATAGAATGTGCTCTATTCTTAAAGCTTGGGCAACTTCCTTCGTTTTTTTGGCCAGGGTATGTAAATGGGTTGTTCTACAAAAACAGCAAAACGTGATGCCCTTGCAGCTCCCAGATATGAATCTCATGAAACAGAGAATGAACAGTATGGCCGCTCAGCACGCTCACAGTGTGTTTCATGAGATGAGGCCTGTGTGAACGTTATTAGCTGCAGAACTTTTGCTTTAACCCTTTGATGCACAAGCTAAGCAAACCCCTTCTAATGCACAGCATGGCTCAAACTTCACCCACATTTAGTTCCTATGTTATTGTATGTACTGCTGAGTATCTCTTTGGTCTATTAAATCTATTAAAATCAGTTTATTTCAGTATTTAATGTTCCAAGTGTTTATTAAAAATCTTGTTTTTGACCATTATTTTAATTCTTATTTATTTACTTCATGAACGATATGACATACAAATGTCAATGGTTCCTTTCAAATTCCATAGTGAACACATAAGAGTTGATTCTGAGCCATGTTGTGTGTGAGTTTTATTAAATAAGTATTAATAATAAAACTGAAATCAGGATTTGTGATGATCACAAACAAGTACATTGAGGAACTCATGAAAGCTTGAATGATGAAATTAATTTATAGCAAAGATACAGAAGATAAAATTCCAGTCGGGTCACTTTTGACCCAGGTTGTGCAGCAAAGGGTTAAGAAACCCCCCCTCACACATGGGGCTGATATCACTGGGGCTAAGCACGTGGAGTGGAGCCGTTTAATGATATCTACCTTCTGCGCATCTCTCCATGCAAGCGGATGAATGATAGCCCTGGGATTTCAGGGACTCATACCTCTGACGATCTACAACATAAAAGCCAGCATGAAAAGGTCAATGAGGGTTCAGAAGAAGGCGGGCCGGCCCAGAGTGTGGCTCCGCCTTCTCTGTTCACGAGAGTGAAAGTGATGCATTACACACTGGCAGCGAAAACATTCGATACAGCACCGTGAAAGATCTCCTCCTCTGAGCCATGCAAGCACACAGAACCAGGAGACGATACAGAACAATGACAGACACCCACATCAACTATCATCAGGACATTCACAGATACACTGACATCTAACAAAGCTCCAGTCTTTCACTGCACCTTACATCTGATGGTGAACAGTGCACTACAGTTATGCATCTGATGGTGAACAGTGTACTAGTTATACATCTGATGGTGCACAGTGCACTACGGTTATGCATCTGATGGTGAACAGTGTACTAGTTATACATCTGATGGTGCACAGTGCACTACAGTTATGCATCTGATGGTGAACAGTGTACTAGTTATACATCTGATGGTGCACAGTGCACTACAGTTATGCATCTGATGGTGCACAGTGCACTAGCTATACATCTGATGGTGCACAGTGCACTACAGTTATGCATCTGATGGTGAACAGTGCACTAGTTATACATCTGATGGTGCACAGTGCAATAGTTATACATCTGATGGTGCACAGTGCACTACAGTTTTGCATCTGATGGTGAACAGTGCACTAGTTATACATCTGATGGTGCACAGTGCACTACAGTTATGCATCTGATGGTGAACAGTGCACTAGTTATACATCTGATGGTGAACAGTGCACTAGAGTTATGCATCTGATGGTGAACAGTGCACTACAGTTATACATCTGATGGTGAACAGTGCACTGGTTAGACATCTGATGGTGAACAGTGCACTACAGTTATACATCTGATGGTGAACAGTGCACTACAGTTATACATCTGATGGTAAACAGCACACTAGAATTAAACATTCAAGGGTGAGCTGTGCACTACTTTAGTGCATGTGATGGTGAACAGCACACTGGAATTATGTATCTGATGGTGATCAGTGCACTTAAACTATACATCTGATGGTGAAAAGTGCACCAAAAATATACATCTAATGGTGAAGAGTGCACTAGAATTATACATTTGATGGTGAACAGTGCACTTAAACTATACATCTGATGGTGAAAAGTGCACCAAAAATATACATCTAATGGTGAAGAGTGCACTAGAATTATACATTTGATGGTGAACAGTGCACTTAAATTATACATCTGATGGTGAAAAGTTCACCAAAAATATACATCTAATGGTGAGCAGTGCATTAGAATTATACAATTTGATGGTAAACAGTGCACTTCAATTATATATTTGACAGCGAAGAGTCCACCAGAATTATGCAACTAATGGTGAACAGTGCACTATATTTATACATTTGATAGTGAACAGTGCACTATAATTATACATTTAATGGTGAACAACGCACAACAATTAGACATCATATGGCAGTGCTTTAATACATGTGATGGTGAACAGTGCACATTAGAATTATGTATCTTACGGTGAACAGCGCACAAAAATTATATATCTGACTGCAAACTGTAGACTAGAAGTATTCATTTCATGGTCAACAGTGCACCAGAATTACACAACTAATGGTGAAAAGTGAACTAGAATTATATATTTACCGGTGAACACTGCAACAGAATTGTACAATAGATGTTAAACAGTGCACTAGAATAACACACCTGATAGTGAAACGTGCACTAGAATTGCACAACTGATGGAAAATAGTGCACTGCTATTGTTCATGTGATGGTGAACAGTGCAAACTAGAATTACACATTCAAGGGTGAACAGTGCACAACTATTGTACATGTGATGGTAAACAGCATACTAGGATTACTCATTCAAGGATAAACAATGCACTACTGTAGTGCATATGATGGTGAACAGCACACTAGAATCTGATGCATCTGATGATAAACAGTGCACTTAAAGTATACATTTGAAGGTGAGCAGTGCACTTAAATTATACATCTGATGGTGAAGAGTGCACCAGAAGTATGCATATAATAGTGAACATGGCACTGGAATTATATATTTGATGGTAAACAGTGCACAAGAATGAGACATCATATGGTAAACAGCACGCTTGAATTTTACATTTGATGGTGAACAGTACACTGGAATTACAGATCTGATGGCAAATAGTGCACTGCTGTAGTAAATTTGATGGTGAACAGTACACTAGAATTACGGATCTGATGGCAAATAGTGCACTGCTGTAGTACATGTGATGGTGAAAAGTACACTAGAATTACACATCTAATGGTCAACAGTGCATAAAAATAATGTATCTGATTGCAAACAATATACTAGAAGTATACGTTTAGTGGTGAACAGTGCACCAGAATTACACATCTGATAGTGAACAGTGCACTACTATAGTGTTTTGGTGAACAATGCAAGTATACATCAAATGGTGAACAAGTCACTAAAATTATATATATTTTTTGTTTTGTACAGTGTACTAGAATCACACACGCTGATGGTGAACAGTGCACCACGATTATACTGGATGGTAACCAGTGTACTAGAATTGTACACCTGATGACGTGGGAGGTCAACTGATCAGCTCTGTCATCGCAGCCCTGAATGACGTGTATATCATGCATTCAATAAGGAGATGGTTCATGGTGCAGCCCTGCCCGTGTGCAGAAGTACATGCGGGTTGTGGTTGCATGCTGGGTGCAGCACCTCTCTCCAGGGCGATGAGGAAGTCTCGGTTGCGCTGCAGCTCCCTCATAAACTCCTCATTCTGCAGGAAGAGGGCGATACGCTCGTCCTCCAGGTACTGCTTCAGCTTCCTGTCCTGCTCTGATGCCCAGTCGGGGGCTGCCCCACTGCCCGACGCCGCCGAGTACTGCGTCAGGGAGGACAGTGAGGAAGAGGAGGAGGAAGGCTGAGACAGGCTGCTCTGAGAACGCTGTGGTGGACAAGGAGAACATCACTGTTAAATTAATAAGCAGTCTACATACCTTCACTGTATAACCACACCCACTCACCCAGTCTACATACCTTCACTGTATAACCACACCCACTCACCCAGTCTACATACCTTCACTGTATAACCACACACACTCACCCAGTCTACATACCTTCACTGTATAACCACACCCACTCACCCAGTCTACATACCTTCACTGTATAACCACACACACTCACCCAGTCTACATACCTTCACTGTATAACCACACCCACTCACCCAGTCTACATACCTTCACTGTATAACCACACCCACTCACCCAGTCTACATACTTTCACTGTATAACCACACCCACTCACCCAGTCTACATACCTTCACTGTATAACCACACACACTCACCCAGTCTACATACCTTCACTGTATAACCACACCCACTCACCCAGTCCTTATACCTTCACTGTATAACCACACCCACTCACCCAGTCTACATACCTTCACTGTATAACCACACACACTCACCCAGTCTACATACCTTCACTGTATAACCACACCCACTCACCCAGTCTACATACCTTCACTGTATAACCACACACACTCACCCAGTCTACATACCTTCACTGTATAACCACACCCACTCACCCAGTCCTTATACCTTCACTGTATAACCACACCCACTCACCCAGTCTACATACCTTCACTGTATAACCACACCCACTCACCCAGTCTACATACTTTCACTGTATTAATTTCATTTCTCAGAATTTTTCCAATGATCCGCTGAAACAGTGATCTTACGGGCTCTATGTGCTGGAAATCCCAGCAGGCTCTGCTGCACGGCCCTGTGTGCATATGTAATTAGAATTGCTGATGGATCTGGAAGAGGAGTTAATGATCCATTATCGGTCAGGAAGTTGACCATAAATCTACCTGCAGACTGTCCAGCTGCTGGGGCAGAATCCGCAAGAAGTCATCGGGGAGGTTGCCTAGTAACGGCGGGTTCCAGTTTCTGTAGCTGCCGACCTGCCGATGCCCGGGTGGGGGATGGGCATCAAACCTGGCACAAGCGTGGGCACACAAAATCAAGGTCACTCCGTGGGCACAGACATCCATCACTGTACACTAAACTTAATGACGCTCTTCCGCTCTTCCTTGGTTTGTGAGCTGTGGTCCTCTGAGGGGGATATACTCTTTTCACTCAGCCACACAAAGCGGGGGCTGATATTGTGCGTTGAGAATTAATGGCATCCTTACAGCGGGAACAGCAGCACCTCTGGCACACTTCACTACTCACATGGACTGCAGTAACATCAGAACACCACCAGGTGGAGCGCTGACTGTGAGAACATGACTGTCTAAACAGAGGAGTTCAAAGCCTCTGAAGAGCCCAACAAATTGCTTCCTTTTCAAAATAAAAGAGTTTACTGGAGTATAGTGGAGTATCAGATTCAACATACACTATAAGGCCAAAAGTATGTGGACACCCTTCCTAATTACTGAGTTCAGGTGTTTTAGATACTCCTATTTCTACAGGTGTATACAATCGAGAACATAGTCATGCAATCTCCATAGACAAGTGTTGTACTAAAGAGCTTCTATCCTTAACGTCTACCCTTAGAGTTCTAAACTACTTCTGGAAGCAACAACAGCACAAGAACTGTGCATTGGAGGCTTTATTAAGCTGGAAGCTGCTAAGCCTATGGCTACTACGTGCAATGACAAGCGTCTGGAGTGGTGGAAAGGTCGGGGCAGTGTAAACAAATACCTGGAGTGATGACTCACAACTCAATATCTCACAGTCTGATGAAAATCAAGGTTTGCGGGAAGCCAGAACGCTACCAACCTAATGGCTTGGGTCTGTTTTTCAGGGTCTGAGCCCCTTAGTTCCAGTGAAGGGTGATGTTAATGCTTTAGCACCGTTTTGGGGAAGACCTCTTTCCTGTTCCAGGTGTGGAGGAACTCCAATAGCCTGTGCAGAGCCCTGACTTCAGTCCCACTGGGCACCTTTGGAATAACTGGATGGCTGATTGTGAGCCAGGCCTTCTTATCCCAACTGTGTCTGACTGAATGGATCTTATGACCCCCCCCATCCAGAAGAGTGAAGGCTATAATAACAGCTTCATATTAATGCCCATGTTTGTGGAATGGAATGCTGAACAAGCTTAGGTAACTGTGATGGTCAGGTGTCCACATACTTTTGGAGCAGTGTGCCCTTCTAAGCTACAACAACTGCCCACTGTAAATTTGGTGTTTTTGTGACCCCCCCTATATTTCCTGCAGCGTACTGCAATCTGTCACCAACACATAAACACTATAGGCCACTTGTAGTCACTGTTAGCCATGTGTGTGGAGTGCGGGGTGACCCCCAGGGATGTTGTGGAGTGGTCTCTTGCCTGGGTGGTGGAACGGATGGCAGGTCTGCTGGGTGTTTCCTGTCGTAGATGTGCATGTCATACGAGGGTGGCGAGTACACAGGAGGAGGTTCCTCATCTGAGCTGTCCGGCTCTAACGTCCTCTCCAGGATCTGCAGAGAGAAGCACCAGCCACGCGCACACAGATACACAAATCTGGATTATGTGATGAATGCATGGCAAAAGCAGCTACTGGCATATATGTTCTCACTTCTCATAAGAAAACAGTAAATAGTCGTATGCAAAACATTGAACACTTACAGTTACAGAGGACAAGCTAGAGAAGTGCATTTCCTGAAGAAAACACAGGATGGTTAACAAGGGATGTGACAAGTAGAGGATTGTGGGTCAGAATGTCTGTGGATTAGAGTTTGGGGATCTGCTCTGAGTGAGCACAGACAGTTTAGTGGCTGTAGGTAGAACGAAACCACAATGTTTGGGTTCGGCCAAAAATGAATGGGTCCCTATGGGAGGAACGAGAGATGGAAAAAAAAAACGACAAAAAGAGGAGTGCGGGTCAGTGTGTCTGTGGATTACAGTTTGGGGATCTGCCCTGAGTGAGCACATGCAGTTTGGAGGGTGTAGGTTAAATGAAACCATGAGGTTTGGGGTTTGGCCGAAAATGAATGGGTCCCTATGGGAGGAACGAGGGATGAATAAACGACAAATAGAGGACTGTGGGTCAGTGTGTCAGTGGATTAGAGGTTGGGGATCTGCTCTGAGTGAGTACAGACAGTTTGAAAGCCGTAGCTTGAAAGAAACTGTAATGTTTGGGTACGGCTGAAAATAAATGGGTCCCTATGGGAGGAATGAGGGATGGAAAAAAAATGACAAATAAAGGAGTGTGGGTCAGTATGTCTGTGGATTAGAGTTTGGGGATCTGCCCTGAGTGAGCACATGCAGTTTGAAAGCTGTAGGTTGAACGAAACTGTAATGTTTGGGTACGGCTGAAAATGAATGGGTCCCTATGGGAGGAACGAGGGATGATTAAACGACAAATAGAGGAGTGTGGGTCAGTATGTCTGTGGATTAGAGGTTGGGGATCTGCCCTGGGTAAGCACATGCAGTTTGAAAGCCGTAGCTTGAAAAAAACTGTAATGTTTGGGTACGGCTGAAAATGAATGGGTCCTTATGGGAGGAACGAGGGATGGAAAAAAAACGACAAATAAAGGAGTGTGGGTCAGTATGTCTGTGGATTAGAGTTTGGGGATCTGCCCTGAGTGAGCACATGCAGTTTGAAAGCTGTAGGTTGAACGAAACTGTAATGTTTGGGTACGGCTGAAAATGAATGGGTCCCTATGGGAGGAACGAGGGATGATTAAACGACAAATAGAGGAGTGTGGGTCAGTATGTCTGTGGATTAGAGGTTGGGGATCTGCCCTGAGTGAGCATAGGCAGTTTGGAGGCTGTAGGTAGAACGAAACCACAATGTTTGGGTACGGCTGAAAATGAATGGGTCCCTATGGGAGGAACGAGGGATGAAAAAAACAACAAAAAGAGGAGTGCGGGTCAGTGTGTCTGTGGATTAGAGGTTGGGGATCTGCCCTGAGTGAGCACATGCAGTTTGGAGGGTGTAGGTTAAATAAACCCATAAGGGTTGAGTTTGGCCAAAAATGAATGGGACTCTATGGGGAAAAAAGAGGGATGGAAAAAAAAACGACAAACAGACGAGTGCGGGTGGAACGAACACCACAGTCAGAGTTGGGGGTCTGCCCTGAGTCAGTGTATGTGAAACGGAGTCTGACGGCCAAGCAGAAGTTCAGTAGATTGGCGTCCACTTTTCCATCCTATTCATTCTCTATGGGAAAAATTACGGAAAAAATCTGTTATTTTCTGGAATCCGTGAATCCAATCAAAAAGCTGTATACAAGCCTGAATGACACAATCAAACCGGACAATCTGGAGTTGTCAGAAAGCAAAAAATTAATAATAAAAATAACATAGTTGCAACCATAAACGTATCCAAGTGGATTTCCATTCCGTCGCAAGAGCTTCTGCAGAATGAGGTAACAGATTGCAAAGCCTATTGCAATATGTGGTTAACAGGGAGCTGCAGAGTGCCGGCTGCAGCTGCGCAGCCTCTGTCCTGGATAAAAACAGTCCCGGTGACACCAGCCTGCCTCCGCTTAGCCTGCGCCAGTTTACCAAAGGGCAGCAGCTTCTATTGTGTGAGAGAACTGCTTGACCTACTTGCTGAACGAGGTCCTGGAGAGTGCAGCACACCACAAAGCTTTGAAGCCAGCGCTATGACAAGAGCTGGGCTCCTCGCAGACACATGCACGCCCGAGTGCCGGAGCAACAACGTCCTGCCTCATCACTGTCCGCTCCGAAAGCAACATCAAGCTGCAGTTCAAACGCTTCCAAACCCCCATGAGCCGCCTGGTCTGATGGCCTCGACTGCTTCGGGCTCCAGAATTGAGAAGCTAATGAGACGCATGGAAGAGGAAGGCTCTGCATTAAAAATGCATCAGCTCTGCTTCTTGACGAGTAGACTTCCACCGCTCCGGAGAGATCAAACCACGTCTGCGGATGAAGCTCGTAAAGCATTTAGACTCATGTGGTCCGCTGTGTATTGAGATTGGGGAGAGGGCAGCTTAGCAATGCAAAGCTTGGGTGAAGCTGCATATACAGCTGGTTGGGAGCCGAATATATATATATATATAATGTTCACTAATGTGCATTTGATCAATAATTGTATTTTCACTAGTAAAAACATCAGATCTGATTAGAACAGATGTAAATAATCATACATACAATACAAAGTAACATGAATATCTTATTGTGAGAGAAGTATATCAGATCTTGAGCTCCAGTTTGAAGAACAAAGTTAGGTTCCAGATTTCTCCTGGACGCCCCAGACATTATATGAATGTATTCAGTTCCTTCAGCAGTAAATCTTGATTTAGCTTAATGAAGTACTGAGCAGTCAAAGCAGGTATTAGATGAGAACTGTAAATAATACTGGGTTGTTTATAGAAGGAGAAGCTTGGAAAGGGTTAAATAAACACACTGACGTATGTAAAAGCACTACTTACTCTATTAATACTGTTTAATATTTAAATAATAAATAGTTTTTCTGAGTAAATAAAAGCTTAATGTCAGGGAAAAAAGCTTTTTAAATATAATAATGTCCCCAAGTGCTTCAGACTTCCAGCTCCAGCGGCATTCTATTACTATAGATGCGTTAAGGGAAGCGTGTACTAGCCTTCACTCTCCTAGCTCTGGTAGTACTGTGTGACTGGGATAGACCTGAGTAGTCAGTGGTGGACTTTAATTAATGAGGCTTAATTTGGGAGAAAATTGGGCAAAAGAGCCAAAATAATAGGGATAATCAACAAAATATGTAGGCTGACTGTTGGTGTACATGTTGGTGTTTTAACAGTTCATTTAAAGAAATTATAATTTTGTATATTCGCTAAAAAATGCTTCCACAACTAGATGATGATCACCTGGCTCTCCCTTTGTTTTGCTGTAATGAATTACAAAAGAAAAAGTATAAAAATAAATAAATAAATAATAATAAATGGAAAAAAAATGTATATAATATATATATATAATTTTTTTATATATATATAAAAAAAATATATATAATAAATACATTTATATATATATATATATATATATATATATATATATATATATATATATATATATATATATATATATATATATATATTTATTTTTAAATAATTTAATAATTGAGCCCTTGGAATGAAAAACTGCATGTGACAAATCATATGGTCATGCTACGGCATTGTTTGACCCCTCTACTTAAAATAAATGAAAATAAAGGGGTCACTAAACAGTAAATAAAGCAGAGTTTGGTCTTTTAATGCAAAATAAAATATAGAACAAAGTAACTTTATAAATCTTAAAAAAAGAGCACAACAGCAATACTTATTCCTGAAAGTGCTTTTATAATCAGTATTAAAGGCTGAGGGGTCATACACAACCCTCAGCCCCGCCTCTAGAGTCTTTTAATGAAGTTACGTAAAAACAACTAGACGTGCTATTAAATATTTGCTACTTTTGATGTTCGTCCTTTCTGTCTATCTGTTCCGTCCACTACGGTCCAACACTCCTACAAACACTGCTACACGGAAAGCAGGGCCTCAATTACTCTAAACCGTTGACCCTTTCCATATCTAACTGCTTTAACCTGCAGGTACATCGTCCATTTACCTACCAGGAATAATACTAACCACTACACCACCATACTAACCACTACACCACCATACTAACCACTACACCACCATACTAACCACTACACCACCGTACTAACCACTACACCACCATACTAACCACTACACCACCATACTAACCACTACACCACCATACTAACCACTACACCACCGTACTAACCACTACACCACCATACTAACCACTACACCACCATACTAACCACTACACCACCATACTAACCACTACACCACCATACTAACCACTACACCACCGTACTAACCACTACACCACCGTACTAACCACTACACCACCATACTAACCACTACACCACCGTACTAACTACTACACCACCGTACTAACCACTACACCACCGTACTAACCACTACACCACCATACTAACCACTACACCACCATACTAACCTCTACACCACCATACTAACCACTACACCACCATACTAACTACTACACCACCGTACTAACCACTACACCACCGTACTAACCACTACACCACCATATTAACCACTACACCACCATACTAACCACTACACCACCATACTAACCACTACACCACCTTACTAACCACTACACCACCATACTAACCACTACACCACCATACTAACCACTACACCACCATACTAACCACTACACCACCGTACTAACCACTACACCACCATACTAACCACTACACCACCATACTAACCACTACACCACCTTACTAACCACTACACCACCATACTAACCACTACACCACAATACTAACCACTACACCACCATACTAATCACTACACCACCTTACTAACCACTACACCACCATACTAACCACTACACCACCTTACTAACCACTACACCACCATACTAACCACTACACCACAATACTAACCACTACACCACAATACTAACCACTACACCACCATACTAACCACTACACCACCTTACTAACCACTACACCACCATACTAACCACTACACCACCGTACTAACCACTACACCACAATACTAACCACTACACCACAATACTAACCACTACACCACCATACTAACCACTACACCACCTTACTAACCACTACACCACCATACTAACCACTACACCACAATACTAACCACTACACCACAATACTAACCACTACACCACCATACTAACCACTACACCACAATACTAACCACTACACCACAATACTAACCAATACACCACCATACTAACCACTACACCACCATACTAACCACTACACCACCTTACTAACCACTACACCACCTTACTAACCACTACACCACCATACTAACCACTACACCACTATACTAACCACTACACCACAATACTAATCACTACACCACCATACTAACCACTACACCACAGTACTAACCACTACACCACCTTACTAACCACTACAACACCGTACTAACCACTACAACACCATACTAACCACTACACCACCGTACTAACCACTACAACACCATACTAACCACTACACCACCGTACTAACCACTACACCACCGTATTAACCACTACACCACCGTACTAACCACTACTTAGTTATTTAGTTGTATTTAGTTTTATTTAGTTGTATTTAGTTTTATTTAGTTGTATTTAGTTTTATTTACTTTTATTTACTTTTATTTAGTTGTTGATAAATTAAACAACTGCAAAGTTGGTGTCTGACTGTTTTTGCTGTATGTAGCTTCAGGAATGTATGTATTATGGAACATCTGCATTTGTGTACTTGCGAAAAACTTTGTTTCTGGTCTTCGAGTTAGAGGGGCTCACCTCAGGGGGGATGCTGTCATCAGAATCCGAGCTGTCATCCGTCCCCTGATCGTCCAGGCTCATCTGCAGCAGCTGATCGATGGTGGAGTCCACGGCGCCGTTGTTGGCCCGCAGGACGCACTCGATCACCTCGTGGTCCATGCTGGGGAACATGGTCTTGAAGTCGTCCATGGCTTGGTTGAACTCCAGCCGGCGCACTTGTCGCGGCGGTCTGCTGTTGTTGAGCTCGGGCGGGCCTCCAGAGCCGCCTCCCCCTCGCGAGCCGTTGCCATGGCTGCTGGTGCTGCGGCGGAACAGGCTGGTCATCATCCAAAGGGCCGCCAACCGCCTGAGCGCACTCCTCCTCGCCACCGGCAACGATATGGTGCCTTCCGGACCCGTGCCAAGTCCCACCCTCTCTCCGAGCTAAGCCCCACCCCCTCTAGCTCTGCGTCCGCCCCCACTGACCACGCCCCCGGTTATCCTTTCATGGTGCCCGCGGAGTTAGATAGCGGGGCGCAGGGCCGCGGCATCCACTGAGTTTGGCGTCCGCTGCTGCTGTCTGGCTTCCAGCAGCATGTAACACTCTTCTAATGGCTGACCTTCTCAGAACCCGCCCACTCAGACTCCAGGCGAGAGTCTACCACTGATCACCAGGCTCCTGCTCAGGCATCTCCTCAGGATCTGCAAAGCAGTGGGAGAAATATGATTCAGACACCTCACATTTAATAAGAACGACTGAAGTATTTTAAACCCACTAATACAGTGTATTATATATATATATATATATATATATATATATATATATATATATATATATATATATATATATTCATATACTGTAACGTTGTATTAACATAGCAATAAGAAGAGTTCAGTACATACAGATGAAACTTAAGTTTAAGTTTAGTTTACAGTTTATCTGTCACTTTGACCTCCGCATTTAACCCATCCGTGCAGTGAAACACCCACATGTACACACACACTAGTGAACATACACACTAGGGGGCAGTGAAACACCCACATATACACACACTAGTGAATATACACACTAGGGGCCAGTGAAACACCCACATATACACACACACTAGTGAACATGCACACTAGGGGGCAGTGAAACGCCCACATATACACACACACTAGTGAACTTACACACTAGGGGGCAGTGAAACACTCACATATACACACACACTAGTGAACATACACACTAGGGGCAGTGAAACACCCACATATACACACACACTAGTGAACATGCACACTAGGGGGCAGTGAAACACTTACATATACACACACACTAGTGAACATACACACTAGGAGGCAGTGAAAGACCCACATATACACACACTAGTGAATATACACACTAGGGGGCAGTGAAACACCCACATATACACACACACTAGTGAACATACACACTAGGGGCAGTGAAAGATCCCCATATACACACACACTAGTGAACATACACACTAGGAGGCAGTGAAAGACGCACATATACACACACTAGTGAATATACACACTAGGGGGCAGTGAAACACCCACATATACACACACACACTAGTGAACATACACACTAGGGGGCAGTGAAACACCCACATATACACACACACTAGTGAACATGCACACTATGGGGCAGTGAAACACTTACATGTACACACACACTAGTGAATATACACACTAGGGGGCAGTGAAACACCCACATATACACACACTAGTGAATATACACACTAGGGGGCAGTGAAACACCCACACATACACACACTAGTGAATATACACACTAGGGGGCAGTGAAACACCCACATATACACACACACTAGTGAACATGCACACTAGGGGGCAGTGAAACACCCACATATACACACACTAGTGAATATACACACTAGGGGGCAGTGAAACACCCACATATACACACACACACTAGTGAATATACACATTAGGGGGCAGTGAAACACCCACATATACACACACACACATTAGTGAACATGCACACTAGGGGGCAGTGAAACACCCTTACATACACACACACTAGAGAACATACACACTAGGGGGCAGTGAAACACTTACATATACACACACACTAGAGAACATACACACTAGGGGGCAGTGAAACACCCATATATACACACACACTAGTGAACATACATACTATGGGGCAGTAAAACACTTACATATACACACACACTAGTGAATATACACACTAGGAGGCAGTGAAACACCCACATATACACACACACTAGTGAACATACACACTAGGGGGCAGTAAAACACCCATATATACACACACACTAGTGAACATACACACTAGGGGGCAGTGAAACACCCATATATACACACACTAGTGAACATACACACTAGGGGGCAGTGAAACACCCACATATACACACACTAGTGAATATACACACTAGGGGGCAGTGAAACACCCCCATATACAAACACACTAGTGAACATACACACTAGGGGGCAGTGAAACACCCACATATACACACACTAGTGAATATACACACTAGTGGGCAGTGAAACGCCCACATATACACACACACTAGTGAACATGCACACTAGGGGGCAGTGAGCACACGTGCCCGGAGTGGTGGGCAGTCCTATCCACTGTGTCTGGGGAGCAGTTAGGGTTAGGTGCCTTGCTCAGGGGCACTTCAGTCGTGTCTTGCTGGTCCCGGGAATCAAACCGGCGACCTTCCGGTCACAACACAGGATCCCTATCATTACCGTGAACCTCAAATACAAATCCTGCATTTACAAAAAATAAAATAAAACAGGCTGAGCTCAAAATCCTGTTATGTAACACTCCTGACTCCACCCCAAAATTCAAATACACCAGTTCACGTTCAGACCCAGAAGAAATAACAACAACGGAACAGCAGAACATGCACAGAAATACAGCGTTCCAGGCTGGGAAAGTGATGGCGGAACTCTTTCCAAGGAATTCTGAACGAACATGGATCATGTTCATCTTTAAACAAGGCTGAAGTCGGTTCCTATGAGGAATAATAAAACAGGCTGGACTCAAAATCCTACACTGTTATGTTACACTGCTGACTCCACGTTCACGTTCCAGCCTAGCAGAAAAAACAACAACAGATCAACAGCAATCGTGGACTATATGACAGAAATACAACGTTCCAGGCTGTGAAAGTGAGGTTGGAACTCTTTCCAAGGAATTCCGAATGAACATGGATCATGTTCATCTTTAAACGAGGCTGAAGTTGGTTCCTATTCATCAGCTTCTTAATCAAATTCCATTGTATGCTCTGCACTATTCACTCAGTTTGTCCAACCTCGGACAATCCACAATTCCACCTTAGCAACCCCAACAGTAACCTGTAAGTAGCAACCATGCTGTGTGTGTTTATAACTGTTTGCTGGTTGAAGCTAGGAAGTAAGAAAACATCGAAATATGGAATATCAGGATATTATGTTTGCTGATACTGTATCGATTCTTTAAAACACAGTATCAATACACAGATTACTGGCAGACAGTGAATCATTGTGGGTTGTGTTTAAACCTCTGACCACTAGATGGCAGTGTTGTAATCCATTTTCAGCTCCACTCCAACATTAACAAGCAGCACAAGGGTGCAGTGCTATTGTAAGCATTGACAAACCTGTTCATATAGTGGTGTGTTTTAGTAGTAGGATTTTAAAAATCACAATATATCACAATATACTGAATCGTGACTGCTGTACCACGATATATACTGTATCGCCAGACAGTCGATACCGATAGAGGGCGGGGCTATATGCCATGGCGGGGCTACATGTAGTTATTAGCGCAAGCAAGTCATGAAACATGGTCTAAACTGATTTATTACCATTTTAACCAGCTCATGTGAAACAGCATAATATTTATAACTAAATTAGAAGTAAATAAACAAAGTAAATCAAACAAATATCACCAACATTTTTGAATATGGTGAACGATATTATACCCTAAAATATCGTGCCATATCACCCATCATTAATAATCACATCAGGTACTACTTTTAGTGTTTTTATCAAAAGAAAAATTCACACTTTTCTCATTTCCCATTATATCTACTAGAGACAGATTTTATCTGACCAGTATCATTCACTTTACTTCAGTCCTGGATATATGGAGATATTTAGAGTGCATTATTTAGTATCAGGACATTCTGGATCATTGGCTTCTGTTACAATCTGATGAAAATTCTTGTATTTTTTAATATCTCAGTTAGTCAGTGCCATATAATAACGTATGCAATACTAAAATTTACTTTTCATTTAGTTGCAGTAGTGTATACTTGAAATATTTTTTTTTAATTAATGTTTTGTCGTATCGCCAAGAGTATCGTTATCGCAAAAATACCATGAAATATCGTGATATTATTGTAGAGCCATATCGCCCACCTCTAATTTCCACCTAGCGGTTCTGATAGGAATTGCAGGGAGCTGGCCGGAGTGGTTTTCACGGAGGGCTCCTCCTACTGGATGAAACACTAGCTGGAAATACAGAAATTAGGCTCATTTGTTTAACGAACCATATTTTGATTAAAAATCGACCGATACTGATACATAGGCGATCAATCCTTCCATCTCCAGTTGTTTCATTTCCAAACTTCTCAAGTCGTTCGTCTGATACGTGTGTCTCACTGATGATACATCTCTGAACGTCAGACTCTGTGGTAGTTTAGTAACTATCACCATTAGCGACCTCCCTGCTGAGTGATACCACTGACCAGTGAAGGCATCTACTGGACTGATACTGCATTCCTCCTTCTAAGCCGTCCATATTCAACCGTGTTGTAAAGTATTTGAGGATCACTGCTCGGCCGACTTGTAGAAACTACAGACACTGCAGTTCTTTCTGCAGTGAATCCACAGATCTGGTCAGGAATCACTCCCCTTACAGCACCTCCCCCCCCATCCTAACCTCATTCAGCTCCAACAGGGCTTTAGTCAGCATTACATTATTTAATATCTGATTTCATTACAGCCTTTCATTAAATCAGCTCATGTTGAAAACCGTGCGTCTCTACCGCCTACAAGATTATATGTAGGCCACAGTAACCAACACCGGATGCACCGCGAGTCCTTTTATAATCACATCTTCAACTGAAAGCAAATCCAATCATAAGACACCTCCCACCCCCAGAGGGAGCGTGTAGGGAGCAGACATGTATCGTATATTGTAGAATCTTCAAAGCATGCTCCTCTTTGTAAAGCACATTTACTAAAACCTAAATAAAGAGTATCACAATCACCTCCTGCTGCCAGTAAAATCACCTCCTGTTCTCAGTTAAATCACCTCCTACTCTCAGTAAAATCACCTCCCGCTCTAAGTATAATCACCTCCTGTTCTCAGTAAAATGACCTCCTGCTGCCAGTAAAATCACCTCCTTCTCTCAGTTAAATCAGCTCCTACTCTCAGTAAAATCACCTCCCCCTCTCAGTAAAATCACCTCCTGTTCTCAGTTAAATCACCTCCTACTCTCAGTAAAATCACCTCCCGCTCTCAGTAAAATCACCTCCTGTTCTCAGTAAAATCACCTCCTGTTCTCAGTTAAATCACCTCCTACTCTCAGTAAAATCACCTCCCGCTCTCAGTATAATCACCTCCTGCTCTCAGCAAAATCATGTCCTGTTCTCAGTAAAATCACCTCCTTCTCTCAGTTAAATCAGCTCCTACTCTCAGTAAAATCACCTCCTGTTCTCAGTAAAATCACCTCCTGTTCTCAGTAAAATCACCTCCTGCTCTCAGTAAAATCACCTCCTGCTCTCAGTAAAATCACCTCCTGCTCTCAGTAAAATCACCTCCTTCTCTCAGTAAAATCACCTCCCGCTCTCAGTAAAATCACCTCCTACTCTCAGTAAAATCACTGGAATCACAGGAACTGCATTATCCAGGTTCACATCTTACCTTAGTGATCGTTTTCAGTTTGTAAAGATAAACAATAAATCATCTAATTATACAAGAGTGAAATATGGAGTTCCACAAGGTTCTATCTTAGGTCCTCTACTATTTAACATATATACACTATATATGTTACCCTTGGGCTCAGTTATAAATAGACATGGAATCAGTTTCCACTGCTATGCTGATGATACACAGCGGTACATATCAGATGATAAATCTAGATTAATAAGATAGAAGATTGTGTAAGAGATATTAGACTTTGGATGCTACAGAACTTCCTTCTTTTGAACCCAGATAAAACGGAAGTTCTCCTCCTCTAAATGTTCAGATTTAATGTTAAATCTCGCTGATTTCTCTGTAGTTTCTGGTTCAGTAGCCAAAACTCTTGGTGTAACAATTGACTCAGATCTGACGTTTAATCAACACATAGGTAACATTACAAGAACAGCGTTTCTTCACCTACGAAACATTTCAAAGTTAAGAAATGCGTTATCTGTGTCTGATGCTGAAAAGTTAGTACATGCCTTTATAACCTCAAGGCTAGATTACTGTACTGCATTATTGTCAGGATGCTCCAGCAGGAACCTGAATAAACTTCAGTTAGTTCAGAACGCTGCAGCTAGAGTACTAACTAAAACCAGAACATTCCATCATCAGTCAAGTTTTTTTAGCTAAATTCCGTATCCACTATAAAATTCTATTACTGACGTATAAAGCCCTGCACGGTCTCGTACCGGAGTACCTGCAAGATCTAATTTCCTATTATGAACCACCACATTCACTCAGATCACAGGATGCTGGTCTTCTAATAGTTCCAGAAGACTTCAATGGGGGGAAGAGCTTTTTCCTACAAAGCCCCCAAACTGTGGAATAATCTCCCGGTTAATGTTCGGGACTCAATATTTAAGTCTAGACTGAAAACATACTTGTTTAGTAGCTTTTAGTAATTAATCTTCTCTTTTAGATAAAGGAGGAGATCTGGAGGTTCTTGGACACAGAGGTTTATGGTAAACTGAGATGTTGGTGCTGTTGTTCCACCACTTCACGCGATCACACAGGTTTGTTGATGGTGGAGTGAGGGGATCCCAGTGTCTCAGGGTGGTCTCATGTCCATGTTACCTTCTGGTTCTCTCCTTTTAGTTCAGGCTGTTATAGTTAGATCTGCCGGAGTCTCCAGCCTCACTCTGAAATTCTAAATATTCATATTCTCTAGTCTTACTCCCGAGCCCAACTAACTCTCTCTCTTTACTCTTCCTGAGGTAATGACTGTCCTCCTGTCTGTTGAACGCTGTTGAAGGACTGATCATCAGGGCCTCCTCATCACCCATCACCAGCCAGCTCTTCTGTCCATCTGTATCTACTGCTACACCCTCAGTTACATCACTGTACACCATCCAGATGCACCAGCATTGAGATCGGATGGGACTGTTTCAGCTCACTGGCAGACTAGTAGCAGTTCCAGTACACAAGTTTTTAGTCTGACAGTCTGACAGATTTAGATACTGTTTGTGAGCTGCGTTCGTGTCTGAATCTGAGATTTCAGACGCACCTAAACAGACCAGTATACATACAAACAGAACTAATGAATTACATGTGAGTGAAGTTAGTATTCCAGTGATCGGCTTCTGTGATTGGTTGTGGGTGAACATCATAGGAAAACCATAGGAGTCCAGGGAGAAAAATATCGAATTCTCATGTACCATAGTTACAGCCCCGGTGCAAAGCTAAAGGTTTGACTACATACGAAGTTTAAGCATGTTTTTAAATCAAGTCACAGAGACTGAGCTTAACAGAAAGGTCTACTCCAGCCTCAGTGTGAACACCAGCCCTGCCCAGCCTCAAGCAGAGTTCCAGCAGTCAAGCAAGGTCTCTCCAGCCAGCTCCATCAGGACTAACACCGCCTCGGAACAGGCGCCAGATACCGCGTGTGCACGGCTAATGGTCTGAGACCAGTAACAGCTGGTGTAACTGAACCCTCAGGCGGAGAACAGAAAGGCGGGACTGTCCCTGCTCTGCACAGCTGTGTTGGGGGCACACTGATGATACGGCGCCGCGGGACATCTTCATTGAACTACACTTGATACCCCACATAGCCCACCCTCCCGAAGAACCAGTGGTCCACAAATGTTCAGTATAAGCATGTACTTGAACTTTGTTCCCTGCAAATATGTATGAAGGTGGTGTTACAGTTTATCTGTACACAGGTAGGTGAAGGTAGTGTTACAGTTTATCTGTACACAGGTAGGTGAAGGTAGTGTTACAGTTTACCTGTACACAGGTAGGTGAAGGTAGTTTTACAGTTTATCTGTACACAGGTAGGTGAAGGTAGTGTTACAGTTTATCTGTACACAGGTGGGTTAAGGTAGTGTTACAGTTTACCTGTACACAGGTAGGTGAAGGTAGTGTTACAGTTTACCTGTACACAGGTAGGTGAAGGTAGTGTTACAGTTTATCTGTACACAGGTAGGTGAAGGTGGTGTTACGGTTTACCTGTACACAGGTAGGTGAAGGTAGTGTTACGGTTTACCTGTACACAGGTAGGTGAAGGTGGTGTTACGGTTTACCTGTACACAGGTAGGTGAAGGTAGTGTTACGGTTTATCTGTACACAGGTAGGTGAAGGTAGTGTTACAGTTACATGTACACAGGTAGGTGAAGGTAGTGTTACAGTTTACATGTACACAGGTAGGTGAAGGTAGTGTTACAGTTTACCTGTACACAGGTAGGTGAAAGTAGTGTTACAGTTGACTTGTACACAGGTAGGTGAAGGTAGCTTTACAGTTTATCTGTACACAGGTAGGTGAAGGTAGTGTTACAGTTTACCTGTACACAGGTAGGTGAAGGTCGTGTTACAGTTTACCTGTACACAGGTAGGTGAAGGTAGTGTTACAGTTTATCTGTACACAGGTAAGTGAAGGTAGTGTTACAGTTTACCTGTACACAGGTAGGTGAAGGTAGTGTTACAGTTTACCTGTACACAGGTCGGGGAAGGTAGTGTTACAGTTTACCTGTACACAGGTAGGTGAAGGTAGTTTTACAGTTTACCTGTACACAGGTAGGTGAAGGTAGTATTACAGTTTACCTTTACACAGGTAGGTGAAGGTAGTGTTACGGTTTATCTGTACACAGGTAGGTGAAGGTAGTGTTACAGTTTACCTGTACACAGGTAGGTGAAGGTAGCGTTACGGTTTATCTGTACACAGGTAGGTGAAGGTAGTGTTACAGTTTATCTGTACACAGGTAGGTGAAGGTAGTGTTACAGTTTACCTTTACACAGGTAGGTGAAGGTAGTGTTACAATTTATCTGTACACAGGTAGGTAAAGGTAGTGTTACAGTTTAACTGTACTCAGGTAGGTGAAGGTAGTGTTACGATTTATCTGTACACAGGTAGGTGAAGGTAGTTTTACAGTTTACCTGTACACAGGTAGGTGAAGGTAGTATTACAGTTTACCTGTACACAGGTAGGTGAAGGAAGTGTTACAGTTTATCTGTACACAGGTAAGTGAAGGTAGTGTTACAGTTTATCTGTACACAGGTAGGTGAAGGTAGTGTTACAGTTTATCTGTACACAGGTAGGTGAAGGTAGTGTTACAGTTTACCTGTACACAGGTAGGTGAAGGTAGTGTTACAGTTTATCTGTACACAGCTAGGTGAAGGTAGTGTTACAGTTTACCTGTACACAGGTAGGTGAAGGCAGTGTTACAGTTTATCTGTACACAGGTAGGTGAAGGTAGTGTTACAGTTTATCTGTACACAGGTAGGTGAAGGTAGTGTTACAGTTTACATGTACACAGGTAGGTGAAGGTAGTGTTACAGTTTACCTGTACACAGGTAGGTGAAGGTAGTGTTATGGTTTACCTGTACACAGGTAGGTGAAGGTAGTGCTACAGTTTATATGTACACAGGTAGGTGAAGGTAGTGTTACAGTTTATCTGTACACAGGTAGGTGAAGGTAGTGTTACAGTTTACCTGTACACAGGTAGGTGAAGGTAGTGTTACAGTTTACCTGTACACAGGTAGGTGAAGGTAATGTTACAGTTTACATGTACACAGGTAGGTGAAGGTAGTGTTACAGTTTACATGTACACAGGTAGGTGAAGGTAGTGTTACAGTTTATCTGTACACAGGTAGGTGAAGGTAGTGTTACAGTTTACCTGTACACAGGTAGGTGAAGGTAGTTTTACAGTTTACCTGTACACAGGTAGGTGAAGGTAGTGTTACAGTTTATCTGTACACAGGTAAGTGAAGGTAGTGTTACAGTTTACCTGTACACAGGTAGGTGAAGGTAGTGTTACGGTTTACCTGTACACAGGTAGGTGAAGGTAGTGTTACAGTTTACCTGTACACAGGTAGGTGAAGGTAGTGTTACGGTTTACCTGTACACAGGTAGGTGAAGGTAGTGTTACAGTTTACCTGTACACAGGTAGGTGAAGGTAGTGTTACGGTTTACCTGTACACAGGTAGGTGAAGGTAGTGTTACAGTTTACCTGTACACAGGTCGGTGAAGGTAGTGTTACGGTTTACCTGTACACAGGTAGGTGAAGGTAGTGTTACAGTTTACCTGTACACAGGTCGGTGAAGGTAGTGTTACAGTTTACCTGTACACAGGTAGGTGAAGGTAGTGTTACAGTTTATATGTACACAGGTAGGTGAAGGTAGTGTTACAGTTTACCTGTACACAGGTAGGTGAAGGTAGTGTTATGGTTTACCTGTACACAGGTAGGTGAAGGTAGTGCTACAGTTTATATGTACACAGGTAGGTGAAGGTAGTGTTACAGTTTATCTGTACACAGGTAGGTGAAGGTAGTGTTACAGTTTACCTGTACACAGGTAGGTGAAGGTAGTGTTACAGTTTACATGTACACAGGTAGGTGAAGGTAGTGTTACAGTTTACATGTACACAGGTAGGTGAAGGTAGTGTTACAGTTTACATGTACACAGGTAGGTGAAGGTAGTGTTACAGTTTACATGTACACAGGTAGGTGAAGGTAGTGTTACAGTTTACCTGTACACAGGTGCTATTTATTTACTAATAATTCTATCAGCTCCACTAACCATATAGGAGCACTTTCTTTGTATACTTTGTTACCCTGTTCTTCAGTGGTCAGGACCCCCACAGGATGACCACAGAACAGGTATTATGTGGGTGGTGGATCATATTCAGCACTGCAGTGCCACTGACGTGGTGGTGGTATGTTGCGCTGGTGTGAGAGGATCAGACACAGCAGTGCTGCTGGAGTGTTTAAACACTGTGTCCACTCACTGTCCACTGTACTGGACACTCCTACCCTGTTAGACAACTTGTAGATGTAAAACCAGAGAAGACAGACATGATACCTGCTTTGTGGTGGTCCTGTATACAAAGAATCAGATAGAACTGTAGAAGAACTGTAGAATACCAATAGGCGCACCCCTGGGGGGTAGACGGACCTCGCTTTGTGAACCACTGTCCTAAAATAACAACAGCGTCCATCCAAACTGGACACAGGAGGCGTCGCCATAAAGAGTGAAGCACGAAGACCTTGCAAAGGCATACAGCAAACTCTCTGTACTCCAGCCTGAGAAAGAACAAACATCTATATTTAGGATCTAAATTTAGCAAAGTAGTGTCCAGACACTGACTGCGATGAGGCTCACGCAGTTCTGAGAGGACTCCCCAGTAAACTCAGAGCTGGAGGACCAAGAGGACCAGCCGCTCCAACGACTCGAGCCCAGGAATTCAGCTCCAGGAAGGATCTGGTCGCGGTCCAACAGTGACACTGCTGCTGACAAAAACAACATATCTGCCTTATTTCTGGTCCCCTAACGAGCTCTTCCTCCTACCAACCCAAAACAACAGCGCTCAGAAGGTGCCCTCATTAAAACCAAACGGCTCCCCAAACAGTCGTTTTCTTTCCTCAGGCACGAAGCAAACGTGACAAGACGCAACGCTGCTGCCAAAGCGCCTGGCGTGGCCTCCTGTGAGGAGAAGTGTGAGTTTTATTGAATTTAGAAAGGATGAGACTCCCACATTAGCTCAGACCCCCTCCGCCAACAAGTGTGCAGCGCTACCGTCTGACAGCTGTCCCTGGTTGTGCGGCGGGGGAAGACTGCCTCCCTTAAAGTTTACCTGAGGTGAGATTCCGGTTCTGCTCCTGCTTTCACGCCATGCTCTCTAACTGGCCATCAAATCGCATTTATACTAACTGCATTACTGGGGGAGGAACAGATGTCGTGCATTCGAGTCGAACAGAAACGCCTCTGAACATCACGGCTGGTGGCTTTCGAGTGAGCCGCTGGAGCTTCTGCTGTGCACATTATGCCACTATTTGCCTCCAGGCTACAGGAGGAGAGACCTTGACTGGAGTGGAGAGGCGAGGTACGACGCTGGAGCTCCTGCAGTTCTGCAACTTGGTGGACAATAAACCAGCAAGCGCTTCACGAAGAACTCTAGAAGTACATACTTTTATAGACCTGATTTCTTTAATCACTTGAGCAGAAAACAATGGTCTTCTTCAACCCTTAAATAGAACATCAAAGAAGTATTCACATTCATTACTCAGGTAGAAGGTTTAAAATACTTCTCTAGAAGTTGAAGTATCAACTCAAGCTTACTCTAGCAAAAGTGTAAAAGTACTGCTTTCAGAACTACTTAAAGTATAAAAGTAAAAGTAATGTAAGGAGAAGCTTAGGCCACACCACAGGGGACTCCAGTGCACTAGCCCACCTCCCCAAAAATCCCATTCTTCTAAAAGCCATAATGACTATAATGTTATATTAAAATGGTAATGTGAGGACTTGCCCTCACTTTTACAGCTGTGAAAATGTAATGTAAGCATGCCCACCTTAAATGGTGCTGGGTTTACATTCCGGGACCCCAGGCCCAAGCCAACTACAATGCTAGAAGTGGGATTTTTATTTGACACGCAGATTTGAGCTTTAAAATATCCCACCTAGTTTTATGTATAGAGCTGCCTATAAATATATGCTTCAGTAGAACATCTTGCCAAAGCATTTCATTTTAGCTGCACTGCTGTAGCGCAGCCAGCATGACGGAGCTCCTTGATGGAGCTACTGCGGCATCTATGTTACAAATATCAGCCCAATCTAAGTGTTGGCACAGTATCGATATGATTCCAACATCATTGTGTAAGTTATAGGTCTGTAGTCCTTATGAAGCTTGAAGACCAAGAGATCTGTTCACTGTTCATCAGTGATGGTGGTTTCAGAAGCATCAGTAGATGCAATAATAACAACAACAACACTGACAAAAACAACAACAACAACAACAACAATAATAATAACAGCAACAATTTCAATCATTTTCAGTATACAGTTACTAATACTACTGAATACTAAATACTGAAAGGCACTATGTTTATGCTTTCACCAGCACCAGACCAGCATAAACCAGTATAGACCTCTGTGCAGGTCTTTTAAGCACATGGAGGCAGCTGTGGGTGGGCAACCAGCCTTGTTACCAGAAGGTGGCCGGTTCATTGCCCTGAACCAACAGGACACGACAGAAGTGCTCTTGAGTAAGACACCCGACTGTTCCCTCAGTTCAACAACTCAGTAGGGCTGCACCTATATATATATATATACACACACTGCTTACCACTACACCACCATACTAACCACTACACCACCTTACTAACCACTACACCACCGTACTAACCACTACACCACCATACTAACCACTACACCACCGTACTAACCACTACACCACCATACTAACCACTACACCACCATACTAACCACTACACCACCATACTAACCACTACACCACCATACTAACCACTACACCACCATACTAACCACTACACCACCGTACTAACCACTACACCACCATACTAACCACTACACCACCGTACTAACCACTACACCACCATACTAACCACTACACCACCATACTAACCACTACACCACCGTACTAACCACTACACCACCGTACTAACCACTACACCACCGTACTAACCACTACACCACCATACTAACCACTACACCACCATACTAACCACTACACCACCTTACTAACCACTACACCACCATACTGACCACTACACCACCATACTAACCACTACACCACCGTACTAACCACTACACCACCGTACTAACCACTACACCACCGTACTAACCACTACACCACCATACTAACCACTACATCACCTTACTAACCACTACACCACCATACTAACCACTACACCACCATACTAACCACTACACCACCATACTAACCACTACACCACCATACTAACCACTACACCACCGTACTAACCACTACACCACCGTACTAACCACTACACCACCATACTAACCACTACACCATCATACTAACCACTACACCACCATACTAACCACTACACCACCTTACTAACCACTACACCACCATACTAACCACTACACCACCGTACTAACCACTACACCACCTTACTAACCACTACACCACCATACTAACCACTACACCACCATACTAACCACTACACCACCTTACTAACCACTACACCACCGTACTAACCACTACACCACCGTACTAACTACTACACCACCATACTAACCACTACACCACCATACTAACCACTACACCACTGTACTAACCACTACACCTCCATATTAACCACTACACCACCTTACTAACCACTACACCACTTTAGTTAAAGACTAAAAGTCTACGCTCTGACTCTGAATTTTAGAGCCACAAACACCTCACTGACAAGAACTCGGACAGTTTGTGGACTATATATTTTGGCAGAGAGTCGTTTGAGAAGCAGCTACGTGTGTTTAAAGCTCTCGCGGTATCGAGAACAGTCTTAGGTTCTACACTAGACGATTAAGAAAAGTGACTCTACTGAAAGAAACATGTTACACGTGTTAATAATCTATAAATAATCTATAAGATAAGATAAACAGGTAAACAGGTGCTGTCCTGCTGCTGTGTTGATGAAGCTCTACGGGATGTTTGATCTTCAAGGTCTCGTGTATAGCAGTTGTACTGTTGTGATCATCTCCACTGAGCAGAGCTGACAGAGCACCACACTGTTGTGTTTCTGTGTGAAACACTCACAACTTTAGATACACGTTATGCTAATCAACATGATTTCGTAATCGATTACGTAGTCAGGGTAGTCATGCAGCTTTTGAGGTAGAAGCCAGCGAAAAGTTCTCAGCTCTCAAATAACCTTCCAACAAATATCCTCAGTATATCATGATACTGAACCCAGCAGCAATTACAGGCCCATTTCCCCCACCAGACCTGCAGCAATAAGCTTTAACTGATGCCAAGGGAGCTTGTAGGCTTTCATTTGGCCCACTTCCCTACACAAACAAGCTTCCTGGCTCCCGTCCTCCCCACACCGGGACAATATAAATTCTGTCCCTGCCTGTTTCTTACGACGCTGGCTTCTGTTACCGTGCCACAGCGAGAGGACTCCCGTCCACGGACAGAACGCATTGGGATGCGACACCAGCAAGCGTTGGGTTTCTAGCCTCGCAGCCACTGAATGAATCAGTAATGCCGCTTTAGGGGCTCATCTGCTGCAGCTTATGGCCACATTAAAGTCCCAACTGTCCCCTCAGCGGCTGCGGACAATCCAGATTATTGTGGTGCGCCGTCCATAAGGAGACAGAAGGACACAACAATAGTCACGTGCCACGTGGGCTGACGCTGGCACAGTCACGCTGGCACAGTCACGCTGGCACAGTCACGCTGGCACAGTCACGCTCCATTACCATCAAGGTGACCACATCTTACCTGAGTGGTCCCCAAAGTTAACGGAAGCAAACTTGTGCTCCTGTGCTCTCTTCCGCGTGCCGTTCTTCTCTGTCTAGCTGGGACAGCGGGCGCCCCAGGGCTTCGCGGTGCCACAAAGATAAATGATTCAAGCGAGCATCTGGCAGTGACCTGACTGGGAAAAGAGCCGGGCACCAGGCCGGCTGCGTGAGAGCGAGACACTGCGAGCGAGAGGCTGCCACGCCGATCTCGCTGAAGCCCCGGCCCGCACGCTGCCTGTCAGGTTGCATCCGGCCACGGGCCTCACCGAGCGGCGCTCTGTCACGGCTTTCCGAATCTAAATGAGAGAACGAGAGAGGCAAACGCCCACACATGGGCGGGGAATGAGTAACGGGTCTTCAGGGAGGATTACTAACAGTGCTTGCTGATGGTTTCCTGGAAAGAAGGCTTGGATCTGGATGAACACCTTAAACTCTCATGACCCCTTTGGGCTCAACAGGCTGTACCTTAGCTCACTAACTAACATCGAATCAGTCTCCGTCAACAAACACAAACAAATAACAACTAACTAATATGTTATTAGTGGAAGCAACAAGCTCTTCATATCAGACATCGGGTGTGTCTCAAATCCTAGTGATCTCCTACATAGGCAGCATTTTACATCATAGTATGCGCTCCAAACATGTAGACTGTCCCAATTCTTACATACCTTAAACATACTGTCTACTGAGGAACCTTATTTAGACCTGATTTTAAGAAAGCTTTGAATCTTCCTCAGCCGTTAAGACAATCCCATGATGCAACACAGGCTAATCTACGAGCAGTGAAGTGGTTTTAAAATGTGAGTTATTTTGATTCTCTCTGGAGTTTTAATGTGTTTCTGGTCATATAATCACACAAAACAGTATTTTATTATCAACTCTGTAACGAGTCCTTCACCATTTAGCAGTTTTATACTCCAGCCGTTAGCATTTATGCTAGCAGATTTTTAAGCCTTGGGCTATTGTTATTGTTTTGGATGTCGGCTGGTAGCTTAGCAACCAGCTAAACCACCGGTGGTGTGCTGCAGTGGGCGGGAACAAGCCGTGACGCAGTCTCTCTCTAACTAGAGCGTCTCAGTAATCTGTTTTATGAGGAGAGATGAGGAGAGAACGCTGCTACTTACATAGCTAACTACCTAGACAGCCTACTTAGACACTCACTAGGGTTTGAGACACAGCCATAGTCTTTATTATTGCACTCTAAGTTGTTTACAGTATTTGTCAAGAGCTTGTTGCCTAAAATTAAAGACTATATGCATTAAAAATCAAAGGACAGTCTGAGTGGTCTGAGGGTGGACCAGCAGTAGACAGCAGGATACCAACCTCAACAAGCCAGGGAGCAAATACATTGTTGCTGCTCAATGGAGACCAATAAAAATAAAAAACGAAATTGCTTTAAAACAAAATATCTTACATTGAAAGTAATGTTCTGGAACGTCTTGTTTTTCTTTGGACAGCGTACAATGTGCTCACTATCTGGTACACCATGATTAACAAACAAGAAGTTCGGTCCCCTTACAAGGCAACCAACTTTTTATTGTCTACAATTAATTGCTGTACACCTTATAAATCAAAGGACACTCTTGGTGGTCTGAGGGTGGAACAGCAGTGGACAACGATCAATAGGACACCGACTATAACAAGCTAGTTGGACCAACATATCATTCCTGTCCAACAAAAACCAAGAACATCTGTTTTTTATGCTTCTTAGATTTCCTCATAATTTGAACTCCACAGTTGTCGCTTCTATTATTGGACCAATAAAATGCTCCCAAACTGCTTATAAGAAATATCCTTCTGTTAACCTACATTGAAAGTAAAGAACGTTGTGGAGATGCTTGTCTTTGTGTGGACAGAGACAATACGCTCACTATCCTTCACACCATGATTAACAAGCTAGAAGGTCAGTTACCTTACAAGATATCCAACTTTTTATTGTCTACAATTAAATGCTGTACACCTTAAAAATAAAAGGTGAGTCCTGGTGGTCTGAGGGTGACCATAACAAGCCAGCGGACCAACATAGCGTTCCTGATATAATCGAAAGCAAAGAAAAAGATTTATCATGTATCTAGAAACACATATATCTTCAAAACTTCAATTTTACAGCAAAGGCCAAAACCATTCTTTAGTCAATGGAACCAGAAATATTACCAAGCATTTTGGAGCATTTCTATTAGTCGTATTTAAACTATGCAAAACAAAATTATAAAAAAATTTCTAAGGACAGTGACGATACATATAAACTCCAATGACATGTGTGGGTTCACTGGTCATTTGGGATGAGAAATAATAAGGCTGTGTATTGGCAAAAACCTGGCAATACCATGCATATCAGGATACCGGGTCACGATACTGTAAATGATATGATATATCACAATTTTTTAAATCTAATTTTCAGAAAAAGTGTCATCGTATAACGAACACAACCCATAAGCACAGGTTAGCAAATGCAAACACTAGCAGTGCACACTTATGCTACTTCTATACATTGGTGTGGAACAGTCTAATAGCAAAGACCACTGTTATCTAGTGGTCGGGGGTATAAATGCAACACAAAATGATCCAATGTCTGCCCCAATTCTTTGCTTGTAGGCTAATGATTAAAATAATCAATGCTGTGGTTTTGGGAATCGATACAGAATCATAAAACCTAATATTCCAATATTTGATGTTTTCAATATTGTCTCTAAACGGCTATATATATCGGTTAGACATGACAACTGCTGGTTTCTATGACCACTCTCAATCTGGGGCAGTAGGTTTTCTCCACTCCAGTTAATATAAACTATATTGTCGCTGTCCAATGAAAAACATGCATCTCCTCAATTTTGAGTTTTCTACATTATTAGAACACGCCAATGGTCGTTTACATTGTGTGTAAATTTCATGATGAATGGACCAAAAGAAGTGCTCCAAAATAGCTTGGAAAAAATTCTGGTTCCATTGACTTCCATTAAAAGTAAAGTATGTTTTTGGCCTCTCCTGTAAAGTTGTAATTTTTAAGATTTCGTTTTTCATTGGACATCGACAATATATAAACTATATGAAGGTGGTCTCTGGCTTTTGCCCAGTGAAGCACATCAGTTTAACAGCAGTCACCAAATACTTTGCAGCAGTAACTGAACAAGCCACCAGTTTAGGGCATGATGAGTGGCATGAATTCAAGCCAACAACTTGCCTGACACTGCATCTGCCACCGGTCCACATAACCAGCCATACGTCGTCACGCACGGGGGGCGGCGATAACCTTTCGAACACTTAGTTGCCAGAGCGCTCAGTCTCCATTAAATCAATCACCCAAAAGCCACCAGCTCCCAGCAGAGCCGCCATCCCTCATCATTTCCAGCGCACCGTATTAATCTGCACCTAAAACCAGAGGGCTAAATTTAGCTGTGGGATCCACTCTGCTCTCTGTCTGCGAGCCCAATACAGAGCTCGCTGACCGTCGCGGGAGCCGGAGGAGGATGGCCGTGCCCTTGCGAATAACCGAGCGCCCGCACGCTGACGTCACCCATAGTTAATGCCTACTGATAGGGCCCAGAGGCTGATAAGCAAGAGCGGGTTGGGTTGGGGGGGGGCTCTCCATCCAGCTGAGTGAAGATCAAAGCCAGTAGCATACAAAACAGCTCCCACTATGCTGGGGGGGGGGGCCTTACCAAATGAGCAGAGTGGCTGGAGTTGACAGAACGAGAGGAGCGTGTTGGTCCTCTTGCTAAATGAAAAGCAGCCACAATAAGAAAAGCATTGCGCTCGCTGTCCTTACGTGCGTACTCGTTTTCCTTCATCGGCGAGGAAGCTTCCGATTACGCCACCGCCGTCGCCACCGCCGCCTCCCCCGCGCTCGTCCGAGCAGACGTAATCGGAGTCTGGCCACCCCGCGTCGCCATGGTAACCCCTCCCCGCCTTGTCAGCGGAGATGCCGGCCTGATCCACAACGCTGACTCCCGGACTAATTGATTCATTAAGGATTACAACAGGCCCCTGTTTAGGGAACAAGGCACCAAACCAGAGGATTTAGGGCCCAAACTGATTTAAAAGGCCCCATCCAGTAGCCCACCACGCCAACCAGCGGCACTACTGGAGCCGAATCCAATTCATAACTAATAACCCAACCCAGCATTTTTTAAAGCTTATAACATGAGCGCAGGAGAGGGAGCGCAGATGATATAACAAAGTGTATTACTCCGGCCTAATTAATAGGGGGATGATGAGGGATTTCTCATCGAACGAAGGGCCCGTGCGTTCGGCGAAGTGATAACGAGCAGCCAAAAAGCAGCTATTAGCTGGCAGGAGGAAGCGTCTCACTTGGCACGGGCCGGAAGCTGGCGTGAAGCGAACGGCAGGGCCGCTATTAACAAAACCAGCGTAAACAAAATACTTGCAGTCAGCATAATTAGGCAGAATGTGAAAGACGCGCCTGCCAAGCACGGACGCCTTTCAAACCGGGACCGGGCATAAAAGAGGGGCCAGGAGAGCACCGTGATCCAGACTGTGGTGTCCAAGTAATAGCTGTATCTCCTCACGAGCCCGGTGGTCCACAGTCAAGGTAAAGGGTTGTCACGATCACAGAAATTCAGATGATGATTATATCCTTACTAGTGATGGGCCGATCCAGTGTTTTTCAGTTCCGATCCGATACCGATATATAACTGCCAATACCGATACCGATACCGATACAAATACTGATAGGGCTCTTTAGTTTATTATCATTGGTACTATGTTTAAGGTTACATAATGAGGCTGAAATAGACACAGCACTTAGAAGAGTACACACATGCATTTAATATAAATGCATTCCAAAGGCATATACAAACACAATAGTTTTCTTTTATATCAAATATTTAAAACACAAAACTGAAATAAACATCTTATGTATCAAAAACCTTTCTAGTATGCTAAATATCAGCAGCAGCAGCAGCAACTTCAAGTAATGTTGTGTTATAAGATGCTGGAGTAGTTCCACCCCTTGGGACATCCACCTTACAAATACTAGCCTTTTTGCTGTTCGGCGTTTCCAAAGAGAATCGGTAAGTGGATCGGTCGCATTCGGCCGATATCCGATACGTTAAATTACGTCAATATCGGCCCCGATACCGATATTGTATCGGATCGGTCCCATCTCTAATCCTTACAGCTACATTCATTGTCCAGTATATCAGCTCCACTGACCATAGTTCTACAACTACAAACCACAGTCCATCTGATTCTCTGTATACTTTGTTACCTTGTTCTTTAATAGTTAGGACCCCCACAGAGCACATTATTATTTGGGTGGTGGGTCATTTTCAGCACTGCAATGACTGACGTGGTGGTGGTGTGTTAGTGTGTGTTGTGCTGGTGTGATTGGATTGCATTGGTGGACTGCTGGAGTGTTTAAACACTGTGTCCACTCACTGTCCACTCTATTAGACACTCCTACTACTTGCTGGTCCACCTTGTAGATGTAAAGTCAGAGACAGTAGCTCATCTGCTGCTGCACAGTTTGTGTTCTCTAGTCCTTCATCAGTGGACACAGGACGCCGCCCACAGGACACTGTTGGCTGGATGTTGCTGTCTGGTGGACGATTCTCAGTCCAGCAGTGACATTGAGGAGTTTAAACACTCCAGGAGCAGCACTGCTTTGTCTGATCCACTCACACCAGCACAACACACACTAACACACCACCACCATGTCAGTGTTAGAATGATCCAACTCCCTAAAAGTACCAGCTCTGTGGAGGTCCTGGGGGGTTCCTGACCATTAAAGGACATAGTAAAAAAGATAAACAAAGTATACAGAGAACCAGATCAACTACAGACTTGAAATGTAGAACTACAAAGTGCTCCTGTATTGTAATAGACAGTGTGTGTAGATATTTTTTAATAGGCAACCCATGTGTGGCCCACAAAAATGTATCCATCATTTCCACAGTGGCCCCCTTGTATGTTAGCCCATGTAGGCCTCTACTAGGGTCAGGATGGGCTGCGAGTGGGATCCATATGAGCTATAATGTGGAGCTATAACCCAACTGGAGCCTAGAACTGTAATCCAGCTGGAACCCATGACTGCTGAATAATTGGGGCCCAGAGCTATGACCCATTTGGGGCCCAAGCACAACCCATCCAAAATCCCAGGTCAAGCCCTACATGGGGGCCACATGGACACGTTGGAACCAATGTGTACCGCCAATCTTGGATTGTAAGCTATTCATCAAAAAGCAGTACTGGGTTAATTGGGAATCAATTCAATATCACAAAACATAATATTGCAATATTCCATATTTGTAATATATTTGCGTACATCAAGTTAGTCTACCTGACATCTAAATGCCAGGGTTTTTAAACGCAGGGTCGGGCTATTTTTATCGCTATTGTGATAAAATTACATCACATTATGTCACAACACGCTTTTCTAAGCATATTAGGTTTTTTTTGTAGCAAACAAATAGTGACTGTAGACCTTTATATGGCAGCAGCGAGTATAGTGTTTATTTGAGCAGTTGGGAGCTACGAATTATTAACAGCTAGCAAGCAAAATAGCCAATGGCCACTACCAGTACTAATGGTTGTACGCAAAAGTTTGGGTGCCCCTGGTGTAATTACATGTTTTATAATTAATGCATAGTTCTTGCTTAAATGTTGAACTAAACATACTCGTAAAGCCTAGGCAGAAATATTTCTGGCAAATATTCAAAGTTTTAACATATACATGAAAAATATAAATGTATCATCTGAATTAAGCTCATCGCCACTTAAGGCACTAACATTGTTAATTGCAATTATTTATATGCCAACATATGGCAGGAGTGTGTCAGGCCTACATGACTGTAAAGGCCTGAGGGGAACATGGTGTTTTTAGCCGTTAGCATCAAAGCCTAAATCTGAACATCTCATACGCTCCTTGAACCGTGGACCTCACCAGGACAGCTTCTCAGAGGAAAATTACTTTGAGGAAAAACCCACCAAAGTGCTAAAGTCAAAGAACGAAGGAGGCAAAACTATCCCTCTCTGTCCCTGAGGTGCTAGCGTGCTAACCCCGCTAGCCCTGACCAAAGTTTGTCTGTGTAAACTCAAAAAGAGGGAGTTGCTCGGCTGTGCGCTGCCAAAGGCACTGGAAATTAAATTAAATTCCTCTGAAGCGATTATCTCCTTCACTGAAAGAGGTGAGGATCTGTTTCCATCCGCCACAGTGAGGCTTTTGTGAGGGGTGAGATTGAAAGAGGGGAAAACAGTCACGGCTAAGCGTGCGCTGAACCAACAGCTGTTAGCTTAGTGGCCTCCAGTAATACTCTTGTTCCTGACCCGCTTCAGAGCAACTGGAGAGAGAGAGAGAGAGAGAGAGAGAGAGAGAGAGAGAGAAAGAAAGAGAGAGGGAGAGAGAGAAGGAAAAGAAGAAGACACTACTGGAGCATCCAGGGTGTTCATTCTCCTCCCCGCCTTAGCAGAAGCCTCCTGCATGCTAGCAGTGTGCAATTAATGCTCCTGGTAATAATGAGCTGTATGACATGCATAATGGGGCTAATCTGGGTCACAGGAGTAGGAGAACACACACACACACACACACACACACACACATATATACATACACACACATACATACATACACATTCACACTCCCCCACACACATGTACACACACACACATACGTACACACACATTCACACTCCCCCACACACATATACACACACACATATACACACACACACATACGTATACACACATTCACACTCACCCACACACACCTACATACACACACATTCACACTTACCCACACACACACACACATATATATACACACACATACCACTTATATACACACATTCACACTCACCCACAAATACATACATACATACACACATTCACATTCACACTCACCCACACACACATATATACAGACACACACACGTACATACACACACATTCACACTCACCCACACACACCTACATACACACACATTCACACTTACCCACACACACACACATATATATGATACTGCTGGTGAACTGCTGGTGAACTGCTGGTGAACTGCTGGTGAACTGCTGCTACAGAAGTTAGAGCTACTTCTGAGGTAACAATGATTAAGTTCTCCTGATTCATCTTCTCTGAGTTACAGCTCGACACCGTCTGAGTACAGATTCAGACACAAACTCAGCTTAGAGTCACAAACAGGATCTCAATCTGTCAGTAAGAGGGCTTTTAATGAATAGTGGGACGTTTACAGTGGTGGTCTGACGTCTTGCAGCAGGTAAGATGGTGGATGTAGTGCATCCCAGTGGATACTAAACACTCGTACACTGAAACTGCCTACTACTCCACCACTCCAGCAGTACGTACTGCTCCAGTCTAGTACCTACTGACTCAGTAGGCTTAGTAGGCTTTGGATTTAAAAGCTTTTATAGTAGCTACCAAATCATTTCAGACATAGTATTCAGACATACTAGCCACACTCGCCTACTGATTTACTACTGAGTATTCAGACATACTAGCCACACTCGCCTACTGATTTACTACTGAGTATTCAGACATACTAGCCGCGCTCGCCTACTGATTTACTACTGAGTATTCAGACATACTAGCCACACTCGCCTACTGATTTCACTACTGAGTATTCAGACATACTAGCCGCGCTCGCCTACTGATTTCACTACTGAGTATTCAGACATACTAGCCACGCTCGCCTACTGATTTCACTACTGAGTATTCAGACATACTAGCCACGCTCGCCTACTGATTTCACTACTGAGTATTCTACATACTAGCCACGCTCGCCTACTGATTTCACTACTGAGTATTCTACATACTAGCCGCGCTCGCCTACTGATTTCACTACTGAGTATTATACATACTAGCCACGCTCGCCTACTGATTTCACTACTGAGTATTCTACATACTAGCCACGCTCGCCTACTGATTTCACTACTGAGTATTCTACATACTAGCCGCGCTCACCTACTGATTACACTACTGAGTATTCAGACATACTAGCCGCGCTCGCCTACTGATTACACTACTGAGTATTCTACATACTAGCCGCGCTCGCCTACTGATTTCACTACTGAGTATTATACATACTAGCCGCGCTCGCCTACTGATTTCACTACTGAGTATTCTACATACTAGCCGCGCTCGCCTACTGATTTCACTACTGAGTATTCAGACATACTAGCCGCGCTCGCCTACTGATTTCACTACTGAGTATTCAGACATACTAGCCTCGCTCGCCTACTGATTTCACTACTGAGTATTCAGACATACTAGCCGCGCTCGCCTACTGATTTCACTACTGAGTATTCAGACATACTAGCCGCGCTCGCCTACTGATTTCACTACTGAGTATTCAGACATACTAGCCGCGCTCGCCTACTGATTTCACTACTGAGTATTCAGACAAGACATACTAGCCGCGCTCGCCTACTGATTTCACTACTGAGTATTCAGACATACTAGCCTCGCTCGCCTACTGATTACACTACTGAGTATTCAGACATACTAGCCGCACTCGTCTACTGATTTCACTACTGAGTATTCTACATACTAGCCACGCTCACCTACTGATTTCACTACTGAGTATTCAGACATACTAGCCGCGCTCGCCTACTGATTTCACTACTGAGTATTCAGACATACTAGCCGCGCTCGCCTACTGATTTCACTACTGAGTATTCAGACATACTAGCCACGCTCGCCTACTGATTTCACTACTGAGTATTCAGACATACTAGCCACGCTCACCTACTGATTTCACTACTGAGTATTCTACATACTAGCCACGCTCGCCTACTGATTTCACTACTGAGTATTCTACATACTAGCCGCGCTCGCCTACTGATTTCACTACTGAGTATTCTACATACTAGCCGCGCTCGCCTACTGATTTCACTACTGAGTATTCAGACATACTAGCCACGCTCGCCTACTGATTTCACTACTGAGTATTCTACATACTAGCCGCGCTCGCCTACTGATTTCACTAGTGAGTATTCAGACATACTAGCCGCGCTCGCCTACTGATTACACTACTGAGTATTCTACATACTAGCCGCGCTCGCCTACTGATTTCACTACTGAGTATTATACATACTAGCCGCGCTCGCCTACTGATTTCACTACTGAGTATTCTACATACTAGCCGCGCTCGCCTACTGATTTCACTACTGAGTATTCAGACATACTAGCCGCGCTCGCCTACTGATTTCACTACTGAGTATTCAGACATACTAGCCGCGCTCGCCTACTGATTTCACTACTGAGTATTCAGACATACTAGCCGCGCTCGCCTACTGATTTCACTACTGAGTATTCAGACATACTAGCCGCGCTCGCCTACTGATTTCACTACTGAGTATTCAGACATACTAGCCGCGCTCGCCTACTGATTTCACTACTGAGTATTCAGACATACTAGCCTCGCTCGCCTACTGATTACACTACTGAGTATTCAGACATACTAGCCGCACTCGTCTACTGATTTCACTACTGAGTATTCTACATACTAGCCACGCTCACCTACTGATTTCACTACTGAGTATTCAGACATACTAGCCGCGCTCACCTACTGATTTACTACTGAGTATTCAGACATACTAGCCACACTCGCCTACTGATTTCACTACTGAGTATTCAGACATACTAGCCGCGCTCGCCTACTGATTTCACTACTGAGTATTCAGACATACTAGCCACGCTCGCCTACTGATTTCACTACTGAGTATTCAGACATACTAGCCACGCTCGCCTACTGATTTCACTACTGAGTATTCTACATACTAGCCACGCTCGCCTACTGATTTCACTACTGAGTATTCTACATACTAGCCGCGCTCGCCTACTGATTTCACTACTGAGTATTATACATACTAGCCGCGCTCGCCTACTGATTTCACTACTGAGTATTCTACATACTAGCCACGCTCGCCTACTGATTTCACTACTGAGTATTCTACATACTAGCCGCGCTCACCTACTGATTACACTACTGAGTATTCAGACATACTAGCCGCGCTCGCCTACTGATTACACTACTGAGTATTCTACATACTAGCCGCGCTCGCCTACTGATTTCACTACTGAGTATTATACATACTAGCCGCGCTCGCCTACTGATTTCACTACTGAGTATTCTACATACTAGCCGCGCTCGCCTACTGATTTCACTACTGAGTATTCAGACATACTAGCCGCGCTCGCCTACTGATTTCACTACTGAGTATTCAGACATACTAGCCTCGCTCGCCTACTGATTTCACTACTGAGTATTCAGACATACTAGCCGCGCTCGCCTACTGATTTCACTACTGAGTATTCAGACATACTAGCCGCGCTCGCCTACTGATTTCACTACTGAGTATTCAGACATACTAGCCGCGCTCGCCTACTGATTTCACTACTGAGTATTCAGACATACTAGCCTCGCTCGCCTACTGATTACACTACTGAGTATTCAGACATACTAGCCGCACTCGTCTACTGATTTCACTACTGAGTATTCTACATACTAGCCACGCTCACCTACTGATTTCACTACTGAGTATTCAGACATACTAGCCGCGCTCGCCTACTGATTTCACTACTGAGTATTCAGACATACTAGCCGCGCTCGCCTACTGATTTCACTACTGAGTATTCAGACATACTAGCCACGCTCGCCTACTGATTTCACTACTGAGTATTCAGACATACTAGCCACGCTCGCCTACTGATTTCACTACTGAGTATTCTACATACTAGCCACGCTCGCCTACTGATTTCACTACTGAGTATTCTACATACTAGCCGCGCTCGCCTACTGATTTCACTACTGAGTATTCTACATACTAGCCGCGCTCACCTACTGATTTCACTACTGAGTATTCAGACATACTAGCCACGCTCGCCTACTGATTTCACTACTGAGTATTCTACATACTAGCCGCGCTCACCTACTGATTACACTACTGAGTATTCAGACATACTAGCCGCGCTCGCCTACTGATTTCACTACTGAGTATTCTACATACTAGCCGCGCTCGCCTACTGATTTCACTACTGAGTATTCTACATACTAGCCGCGCTCGCCTACTGATTTCACTACTGAGTATTATACATACTAGCCGCGCTCGCCTACTGATTTCACTACTGAGTATTATACATACTAGCCGCGCTCGCCTACTGATTTCACTACTGAGTATTCTACATACTAGCCGCGCTCACCTACTGATTTCACTACTGAGTATTCAGACATACTAGCCACGCTCGCCTACTGATTTCACTACTGAGTATTCTACATACTAGCCGCGCTCACCTACTGATTACACTACTGAGTATTCAGACATACTAGCCGCGCTCGCCTACTGATTTCACTACTGAGTATTCTACATACTAGCCGCGCTCGCCTACTGATTTCACTACTGAGTATTCTACATACTAGCCGCGCTCGCCTACTGATTTCACTACTGAGTATTATACATACTAGCCGCGCTCGCCTACTGATTTCACTACTGAGTATTCTACATACTAGCCGCGCTCACCTACTGATTTCACTACTGAGTATTCAGACATACTAGCCACGCTCGCCTACTGATTTCACTACTGAGTATTCTACATACTAGCCGCGCTCACCTACTGATTACACTACTGAGTATTCAGACATACTAGCCGCGCTCGCCTACTGATTTCACTACTGAGTATTCTACATACTAGCCGCGCTCGCCTACTGATTACACTACTGAGTATTCTACATACTAGCCGCGCTCGCCTACTGATTTCACTACTGAGTATTATACATACTAGCCGCGCTCGCCTACTGATTTCACTACTGAGTATTCTACATACTAGCCGCGCTCGCCTACTGATTTCACTACTGAGTATTCAGACATACTAGCCGCGCTCGCCTACTGATTTCACTACTGAGTATTCAGACATACTAGCCGCGCTCGCCTACTGATTTCACTACTGAGTATTCAGACATACTAGCCGCGCTCGCCTACTGATTTACTACTGAGTATTCAGACATACTAGCCGCGCTCACCTACTGATTTCACTACTGAGTATTCAGACATACTAGCCGCGCTCGCCTACTGATTTACTACTGAGTATTCAGACATACTAGCCGCGCTCACCTACTGATTTCACTACTGAGTATTCAGACATACTAGCCGCGCTCGCCTACTGATTTCACTACTGAGTATTCAGACATACTAGCCGCGCTCGCCTACTGATTTTACTACTGAGTATTCAGACATACTAGCCGCGCTCACCTACTGATTTCACTACTGAGTATTCAGACATACTAGCCGCGCTCACCTACTGATTTCACTACTGAGTAGTAGGCAGGTTGGCGATTTTGGACGCACCTTATGTGGGACAAACGCTGGAAAGCGTACTGGCCTGATTGGTCATTAAATCGATAATATTAATAAATTCATTAATATTTAAAATAATCTAAAGTAAACCAAGTATTAAGGAAGGGTATATATTATTCCTACACAGCACATGAAACCAGTCCTGCAGCTTCATAGCAGATAGTCGTGGAACGTCAGGTAAAACGCTGCACTCACAGTTTATACCTAATCATAAGCGCCGCTCAGTTTTATAAACCTTTCCTACAAATACGGCGTGTACTCTGGTGACCATGTTTCTGAGGGTGACAGGACTTCACAAGGCTACCCAGAACTAAATTAGCCGAAGGCAGGCATAAATATTTAGGTCACTGTTCTATTTTTCAAATATAGATGTTCAGGCGCGTATAGATCACAGAATGTAATCTCGCTGCTCAGATCCTCTGGAGCGGAGTGGGAATCTACATGAAGGAATGCTGATTGGTTTGCTCACTTGTGGTGTGTAAAGCGGGGCCTGGATTCTTTAATGAAACCGGAATTCTGCAGACCTGCACGTATCACGAGAAGATTGTGTTATAAGTATGTATCGTCGCTGTCCAATGAAAATCATATATCTCCAATTTTATGTATGTATGTATGTAGAATACTCAGTAGTGAAATCAGTAGGCGAGCGCGGCTAGTATGTAGAATACTCAGTAGTGAAATCAGTAGGCGAGCGTGGCTAGTATGTAGAATACTCAGTAGTGAAATCAGTAGGCGAGCGTGGCTAGTATATCTGAATACTCAGTAGTGAAATCAGTAGGCGAGCGTGGCTAGTATGTAGAATACTCAGTAGTGAAATCAGTAGGCGAGCGCGGCTAGTATGTCTGAATACTCAGTAGTGAAATCAGTAGGCGAGCGTGGCTAGTATGTCTGAATACTCAGTAGTAAATCAGTAGGCGAGCGCGGCTAGTATGTCTGAATACTCAGTAGTGAAATCAGTAGGCGAGCGTGGCTAGTATGTCTGAATACTCAGTAGTAAATCAGTAGGTGAGCGCGGCTAGTATGTCTGAATACTCAGTAGTAAATCAGTAGGTGAGTGCGGCTAGTATGTCTGAATACTCAGTAGTGAAATCAGTAGGCGAGCGCGGCTAGTATGTCTGAATACTCAGTAGTAAATCAGTAGGCAAGCACGACTAGTATGTCTGAATACTCAGTAGTGAAATCAGTAGGCGAGCGCGGCTAGTATGTCTGAATACTCAGTAGTAAATCAGTAGGCGAGCGTGGCTAGTATGTCTGAATACTCAGTAGTAAATCAGTAGGCAAGCACGGCTACTATGTCTGAATACTCAGTAGTAAATCAGTAGGTGAGCGCAGCTAGTATGTATAATACTCAGTAGTAAATCAGTAGGTGAGCGCAGCTAGTATGTATAATACTCAGTAGTAAATCAGTAGGTGAGCGCGGTTAGTATGTTGCTCGAGCAGTACGTACTGACTCTAATCTAGTACCTACTGACTAGTAGACGATTTTATACACACCTATACTCTCCCTTTCTAGTGCAACTAAACAAGAGAAGCCATATCGCCCCCTACACTTCCTGTAGTCTACTGCACTCTGTCAGCATTGTAGATGCCTAGGTTTTAATTAAAATACACACTTCCTTTAATAACTGATGCTGTTAATGACTGATTGACTTTGTTGACCAATCATTGCCAGTCTAACTAGTAGTTAGGTAAAAATCTAAAATAGTAATTTAATAATAATACAAAAAACTACTTTTAATAATACAAAAATAAAGTAAAAAATAAATATTTCTTAATAAAATTAATTAAAAGCGATAACAGCTATAAAAAAAAGGACCCATCTAAAATTGGAAATAAAATAAGCTAGTTGAAATAGTACATAACAAAATAATTTAAAAAATAATAAGTCATATGTTCACATATTAATATAACGTATAATCATAATTAATTACATTTTTATTATAATATACCAATATACAGTATATATATACACATGTATTTTGAATACTCAATATTAATATGATTATTTTTATTTGTATGATGATGATGTTTATTATTGTTATTATTAATATTTTGTATTCTATATGTTTTGGCTGTTTTTACAGTGTTAGCATTTTATTTTTAAAACTTATTCACCTTCTTTTTTGCTTTATTATTAAATTTCAAATAATTTATTTTTGGGCTTTTCAACACACACACACACACACACACACACACACATGTACTACACTGCTTTTTAAACTGCTTGCTGGGAGAGAGTTCCACAGCTTGGAAATAAAAAATAAAAATAATTAATAACAATAATAATGTAAGCGTTCAGCTTCCAGGTAGCCCTGAATGTTAACGCCCACAGAAACATGCATACACCCAGCAGCTGTGTGCTGTCTGAGCTTGAGAAGACCAGGAGATCGGGGTTCACAGTGCTGGGGGGGGCCATGTGCGAGGTTAGAGATAAGACAGCCGCTGCATATTTAATGTGGGTATAGAAATAAAAAATGGGATTATCCACCAAACACGACAGCGTTTACAGGAGACATCCAACAGGGGGGGGAGTTTACTGACACCCAGAACGTGGGTTTCATGATCGTCACAGAACGTGTTCTGGCTCTGACCCGCCCTCGTGTTTACTCTGTGGGCTATCAGTGTCTGCACAGATCAATGGGATATAGGAGTAAACTCCCAGATGGCTCGGTGCTGCGGCCAAGACAGATGGAGGACACCGGCTACCTTCCCAGAATCCTCCCGGATTGCAAGTAAATCGGGTCACAGTGGTCGGCTTATATCACGTCTCAGAGGGAGGAGCGACGGTGCGGCAGCGTCACCAGGGCACCTGCGACTCCGGCCCCCATCTGTACAGAAGCCTCAGCGGCAACTTCCTGCGTGTCTTGGCGGTCTCTTTTCAGAGGCTCAGGCTTGACATAAAAGCCCAACCGACAAATAATTGCCTGCGGTTCCTCCGCCGCCTATAGACCCCCCGCTGGGACACCTGTGGCTAGGCGTGAGCGGCTGGCAAATTAGTGATAGCCGACTGAATACGGCACAAGCTGAGAAGGAGCTATGAATCATGTGGTTCAAGTGCAATGAAATCATACTTTCCAGCTGCAGTGGAGGTGCCAGAGCTGCGCTGTCGCATTGAAGACTAACCGATTCCACAGTTACAGCCCTGCGCACAAGAGACCACCCTTCATCTACTTCACTTACAGTCAAAAAAGCCATTAAAGCAACATCATGTAATGATTTTATCTTGATAATAACAGCTTCAGCATCATCTTTATGACACTCATATGACTTATAATAGGGAGAATGATGTCTCTGACATCACCCAGAACATCTCCTACAGTGCTATGGACCTCTGGAGAAGACCTACGTACCACTTTACGGCAACATGTCTCAACTAGAGGTTCTCCAGCTCCCTATAAGAAGAAACTAGCTCAGTATTCCCAGGATGGACTTCAAGGCTGAGGCTGCAAAGAGACTGACTGTCCATCCTGTGCAGTGTTATTATTCATAAAGGACTGCAGTGAAGGATGAAACAATATCCATGTCATTCCCATCTCGTAGTATTCCAGATGCCAAAAGTCGTCCAAGCTCATTCCAAGCCAGTGTGAATAGAAATATGTTCATCTGTAGCCAAAACATTGGGTCAGTCTTTGTGCATCTCATCAAATAAGCCTTGAAAGCTTGAAGCCCCTGTATGCAAATCCTGTACCTAGTAAGCCCACATAGTTCGGCCTCGTTGTCTATGTCGGAATTCCAGCCCCCCTACAGGAACTCACACTTGGTTTTTTTGCCTATTCACACATAGAGACAACCAAAAGTCTAAGAGTAAGTCCATAGAAGTCAATATGCCTGCATGACAGGTAGGGCTGTGTATTGGCAAGAACCTGGCGATACAATACGTATCATGATACAGCAGTTATGATTCAATATATCGTGATATATTGTGATACTGCAAGCAAAGTGATATACTGTGATTTTTCAAATCCTATTATTAAAACACACCACTGTATGAACAGGTTTGTCAATGCTTACAGTAGCATTGCGCCCTTGTACTGCTTGTTAATGTTGGAGTGCCATCTGCCAGGAATCTGTGTATAGACTCTGTGTTTTTGAGAATCGATACAGTATCACGAAACATAATATCCCGATATTCGATATTTCAATATTTTCTTACACCCTTAATGACAAGGCAAGTCAGATTCTGTACCTTCTGCTCATCAACAAATGCCTGAAATACACCCTACAAGAGCAAAATGTACCAATTCTTGCACAAGTATTCCTTTCTCAGATGTTTGATCTTCTTGCATACTGTCGCTGACCAAAGTAAAACATCTCCATCTCCTTTTTTACCAATTTTTTTTTATACATCATTTGAACCCGACCGCTGTCTTTCACATGCTGTGACAATTTCCAAATGCTCCAAAATCACTCAGAAACAATTCCGGTTCCATTAACTTGCATGAAAAGTAAAGACTTTTTTTGTCCTCTCCTGTAAAGTTGCCATTTTGGAGATGCTACTTATTCTCTGGACAGCGGCGATAAGGGTGTCCAATCCTGGATGATTAGAACACACAATAAGACTCCTAACAACCACCTGCAAGACCTGGAAGACCACCAAAAAGCTCTGACCATGTTAGACAAACAAACCATCAGGCATCAAATTGCGATTTTTCAAATCCTATTATTAAAACACACCACTATATGAACAGGTTTGCTGATGCTTATAATAGCATTGCGTCCTTGTGCTGCTTGTTAATGTTGGAGTGGAGCTGAAAATGGAAAATAACACTGCCATCTAGTGGTCAGAGGTTTAAACACAACACACATAGATTCACTGTCTGCCAGAATCTGTGTATTGATACTGTGTTTTTGAGAATCGATACAGTATCACTAAACATAATATCCCGATACTCTATATTCCTATATTTTCGTAAACCCATAATATTCAGTGAATGAATAAGTTTCTGTTATATGTTTTCTCCTATTAACATACTTAATGTCCACTATGACTAGAAGCGAATTAAACGAAGAATGGTCTCTGATTTTTTCACAGCTGGAAATGCAAACGATGAGTGATATTGATTGGATATATATATATTTATTAATGGAGATCCATTACTAGCATTAAGGCATAAAGGACAGGATGTGCTCTTCTGAGAGCAAAACAAACAGAGCCATCCACAGAAAACAGGAGGGACAGCACAGACCCTGCTTCACCAATTCAGGCATCCACAACAGCACTTCCCAGCACCAGTCTCCGGTCAAGACCCCGATATCATCTGAACGACAGCTAGGCTACCAAAATGTCATCCCTTCCCCACAAACTGATGACAGACCAACAACAGCTCGTGTGAAGCAATAGTTATATTTTGGCTCCAAAGCAGCTTTGAAGTTCAACATGTAAAGCAACTTTACAGGAAAGACCAAAAACCTACTGTACTTTCAATGTAAGTCAATGGAACCAGAAAACTTTTCAAGATATTTTGGAGCATTCCAATTGGTCCATTCATCATGAAATTTATATACATTGTAAACGACAACTGCTGTATTCAAATGAGGTGGAAAAATAAAAATCAACAAAAATTGAGATAAACATTCTTCTTTGGATAGTGACCATATATATAAGAACACTAATCAAGTAACAAAGTACAAATACTTAATTACCTTACTTAAGTAGAAATGTTGGATATTAATACTTTATTGGAGTAATTATTTTACAGCTGACTTTTTACTTCTACTCCTTACATTTACACTCCATTATCAGTACTTTATACTTCTTACATTTACACTCCATTATCAGTACTTTATACTTCTTACATTTACACTCCATTATCAGTACTTTCTACTCCTTACATTTACACTCCATTATCAGTACTTCCTATTTCTTACATTTACACTCCATTATCAGTACTTTCTACTCCTTACATTTACACTCCATTATCAGTACTTTCTACTCCTTACATTTACACTCCATTATCAGTACTTTCTACTCCTTACATTTACACTCCATTATCAGTACTTTCTACTCCTTACATTTACACTCCATTATCAGTACTTTCTACTCTTTACATTTACACTCCATTATCAGTACTTTCTACTCCTTACATTTACACTCCATTATCAGTACTTTCTACTATTTACATTTACACTCTATTATCTGTACTTTCTACTCCTTACATTTACACTCCATTATCTGTACTTTCTACTCCTTACATTTACACTCCATTATCAGTACTTTCTACTCTTTACATTTACACTCCATTATCAGTACTTTCTACTCCTTACATTTACACTCCATTATCAGTACTTTCTACTCCTTACATTTACACTACATTATCAGTACTTTCTACTCTTTACATTTACACTCCATTATCAGTACTTTCTACTCCTTACATTTACACTACATTATCAGTACTTTCTACTCCTTACATTTACACTGCATTATCAGTACTTTCTACTCCTTACATTTACACTGCATTATCAGTACTTTCTACTCCTTACATTTACACTCCATTATCAGTACTTTCTACTCCTTACATTTACACTCCATTATCTGTACTTTCTACTCCTTACATTTACACTCCATTATCAGTACTTTCTACTCCTTACATTTATACTACATTATCAGTACTTTCTACGCCTTACATTTATACTCCATTATCAGTACTTTCTACTATTTACATTTACACTCCATTATCTTTACTTTCTATTCCTTACATTTACACTCCATTATCTGTACTTTCTACTATTTACATTTACACTCCATTATCAGTACTTTCTACTCCTTACATTTACACTCCATTATCAGTACTTTCTACTCCTTACATTTACACTCCATTATCAGTACTTTCTACTCCTTACATTTACACTCCATTATCAGTACTTTCTACTCCTTACATTTACACTCCATTATCAGTACTTTCTACTATTTACATTTACACTCCATTATCTGTACTTTCTACTATTTACATTTACACTCCATTATCAGTACTTTCTACTCCTTACATTCACACTCCATTATCAGTACTTTCTACTCCTTACATTTACACTCCATTATCAGTACTTTCTACTCCTTACATTTACACTCCATTATCTGTACTTTCTACTATTTACATTTACACTCCATTATCAGTACTTTCTACTCCTTACATTCACACTCCATTATCAGTACTTTCTACTCCTTACATTTACACTCCATTATCAGTACTTTCTACTCCTTACATTTACACTCCATTATCAGTACTTTCTACTCCTTACGTTTTAATTACATTTTATTTATTATTTATTTCATTTCAGCTTGTTTACATTCATGTACATTTACATTCCAGTAAAGATTATTGATAACATGTCTTTGAAGTTTGACTTCATTACAATACTTACAGACAACTAGTCATCATATCTTCTGCTCCATGAAACACATGTTAATGTTCAGTAGTAACAGATATGCTTCTTTAATATATTTACATTGTACTAAACTACATTCATGTTTAATGGGCGTATATGAGCTGAAACAGGAAGCCTAGCGCATCCCAAACTTATCAACATTAACATTTTAATATAACATTATAGTCATTATGGCTTTTAGAAGAATGGGGTTTTTGGGGAGGTGGACTTTTACTTTTATACTTTAAGTAGTTCTGAAAGCAGTACTTTTACACTTTTACTGGAGTAAAAAGCTTCAGTTGATACTTCAACTTCTACAGAAGTATTTTAAACCCTAGTATCTATACTTCTACCTGAGTATTGAATGTGAATTTTACCATGCATAGAACCACTGCTGCATCCAATCCCAGCGCCATCGGTCCACCATGGACAGGTCGCCAGTCCATCACATGGCCAACACACACTCACACCTACAGGCAGTTTAGAGTGAGGATCCTAACATGCATGTGTTTGAACTGTGGGAGGAAACCGGAGTACCCGGAGGAACCCACTCAAACACAGAGAGAACATACACACTCCACACAGAACCACCCGGACCGAGAATCCAGACCGGATCATTGAGTATCGCGATGTTGGGTTTGTTGCCACATCGTCCAGATCTACACGAGCAACTATCAGCCTGGAACACGAGCAAGTTCCTCCAAGTGTCCTCCATCACCCAGAACACCTGCATCCTCCAAGCCCAGCTCTGAAATGTGTCACCAGCCTGCAGCGCAGAATCCCCCCCCCCCACCCACCCCGCGCGCCACAACGAGCATCCCAACATATGTAAGTTGCACGCAGCGCGCGCCATATTTGCAACCCTGCGCGTTAAGTTGCAGGGACGCGCGAGCCTGCGTTCCTCCCTAGAGAGAATCTCATTACCACAGCACGCGTGTGTATCTATTCTGCCCCGTGCATCACTCTCGGTCTCGTTAGCCCCCCAACCTCCCAGCGAGGAGGAAAAAGGAGGAGGGGGGGCATCTTTACTGATACCCTTACACCCCCTCCCGCTACGCCCCCTCTCATCAAATCAAGCCACTACGTTAAACACCTGTGCGCAGACAGCGCGTTCGCCCGCGCACCAGTTCCACCTTAAATGGTGTAGCGCTTACACTCCTTTTAAGGTGGAACGGAGAAACAGGAGTCCGCGCGGCTGGACGTGACCGACACGCATTAACGTTACCGGATGAAGCGCGAGGGAATCCCGGTTATCCGCGCCTGGATCCGCTCTCCTCCGGCGGCGACGCAGTGAAGGAGACCCGGGCAGTGCTGTCTCTCTCTCTCTCTCTCTCTCTCTCCCCCTCTCGCTCTCTCTCTCTCTCTCTCTCTCTCTCCCTCGTAAGATTCGTGTCCGGCTCCGGGAACCTGCAAGTTTCTTGGACGCGCTCACATTTTGCGTAGAGAGCAGTAGGCTAGTGGACGCTAGAGCCGGGGGCGCCCCCTAGCGGACCCCCAGCATCACTACCACTAAAATATGACCACCTTTAAAGGGGAACTCCACCCATTTTCTCAAAACTTCAGCACGAATCAGTGGTGGAGATGGAAACAGTCCTACAGAGTGGTTTGGCGTGAAACGGCTCCTTTGTTGAGAAACTTACAGGCTCTGATTTCTTTACAGTGGATTTAAATGGAACCGGGCGTCGTAATGCTTGCTTATATAGCTGGATGTGCAAATAAGCCAATGAGCCTACACACAGGCTTTTATATGTGATGCAGATGATGATAAAATAGCCATATGTCTAAAAAATATATATTTTGGGAGGGGACTATTTTTTCTTAGAACTCCCTGCATGTATCCCTCCGCCATGAATGGGTTATGATACACAATGAAATGCAGTACTGTTGTAAAACAGGCTGTGAGACACTAGGCAGCATATTTATGAACTAGATACTTTCTGTGCGGGAGCTTTTAGAGGTGGACGTCTGGTTCCATTCACCACCACTGTTTAAGCTTAGCCCGACACGTGGTACTATTCTGTAATACTGAAGATGTTGTCTAGCTATTAGAGGAGCAAAGGAGGTTATATGGTATTGCAAGGAGATTTTGCACACCATTCTCTGTAAACATACTTCATACTTTTATGTTAATAGTTCATACTTTAATATAATTTTACATGCACACAACTATAAGTTAAGGTGTCTGTTCATTTATGTTAAGGTTAAAAAATCCACACAAAATTCATACAGTATAAAGCGGCCGTTCCTCACTGTCTCATACACTGTTGTGCAAATGTTTGAGGCACTTGGGGACATTATTATATTTAAAAAAACTTTAAAAAACTTTTTTATTTAAATATTAAACAGTATTAATAGAGTAAGTAGTGCTTTTACATACGTCAGTGTGTGTATTTAACCCTTTCCAAGCTTCTCCTTCTATAAACAACCCAGTATTATTATCAGTTCTCATCTAATACCTGCTTTGACTGCTCAGTACTTCATTAAGCTAAATCAAGATTTACTGCTGAAGGAGCTGAATACATTCATACAATGTCTGGGGCGTCCAGGAGAAATCTGGAACTACACTTTGTTCTTCAAACTGGAGCTCAAGATCTGATCTACTTCTCTCACACATATATATATATATGTATATATATATATATATATATATATATATATATATATATATATATATATATATATATATATATATATATGTGTGTGTGTTTTTTTTCACTGCCCCTTGTGTGTGTTCAATAGTGTGTGTGTATATGTGGGTGTTTTGCTGCCCCCTAGTGTGTGTGTGTGTTCACTAGTGTGTGTGTATATGTTGGCTGTTTCACTACCCCTAGTGTGTGTGTTCACTAGTGTGTGTGTGTATGTTGGTTGTTTCACTACCCCCTATTGTGTGTGTTCACTACTGTGTATGTATGTGGGTGTTTCACTGCCCCCTAGTGTGTGTGTTCAGTAGTGTGTGTATGTATGTGCTTGTTTCACTGCCCCCTAGTGTATATGTTCACTAGTGTGTGTGTATATGTGGGTGTTTCACTGTCCCCTAGTGTATATGTTCACTAGTGTGTGTGTGTATATGTGGGTGTTTCACTGCCCCCTAGTGTGTGTGTGTTCACTAGTGTGTGTGTATATGTTGGCTGTTTCACTACCCCTAGTGTGTGTGTTCACTAGTGTGTGTGTGTATGTTGGTTGTTTCACTACCCCCTATTGTGTGTGTTCACTACTGTGTATGTATGTGGGTGTTTCACTGCCCCCTAGTGTGTGTGTTCAGTAGTGTGTGTATGTATGTGCTTGTTTCACTGCCCCCTAGTGTATATGTTCACTAGTGTGTGTGTATATGTGGGTGTTTCACTGTCCCCTAGTGTATATGTTCACTAGTGTGTGTGTGTATATGTGGGTGTTTCACTGCCCCCTAGTGTGTGTGTGTTCACTAGTGTGTGTGTATATGTTGGCTGTTTCACTACCCCTAGTGTGTGTGTTCACTAGTGTGTGTGTATATGTTGGTTGTTTCACTACCCCCTATTGTGTGTGTTCACTACTGTGTATGTATGTGGGTGTTTCACTGCCCCCTAGTGTGTGTGTTCAGTAGTGTGTGTATGTATGTGCTTGTTTCACTGCCCCCTAGTGTATATGTTTACTAGTGTGTGTGTATATGTGGGTGTTTCACTGTCCCCTAGTGTATATGTTCACTAGTGTGTGTGTATATGTGGGTGTTTCACTGCCCCCTAGTGTGTGTGTTCACTAGTGTGTGTGTATATGTTGGCTGTTTCACTACCCCTAGTGTGTGTGTTCACTACTGTGTGTGTATATGTTGGTTGTTTCACTACCCCCTATTGTGTGTGTTCACTACTGTGTATGTATGTGGGTGTTTCACTGCCCCCTAGTGTGTGTGTTCAGTAGTGTGTGTATGTATGTGCTTGTTTCACTGCCCCCTAGTGTATATGTTCACTAGTGTGTGTGTATATGTGGGTGTTTCACTGTCCCCTAGTGTATATGTTCACTAGTGTGTGTGTATATGTGGGTGTTTCACTGCCCCCTAGTGTGTGTGTTCACTAGTGTGCGTGTGTATATGTGGGTGTTTCACTGCCCCCTAGTGTGTGTGTTCACTAGTGTGTGTGTATATGTGGGTGTTTCACTGTCCCCTAGTGTATATGTTCACTAGTGTGTGTATATGTGGGTGTTTCACTGCCCCCTAGTGTGTGTGTTCACTAGTGTGTGTGTATATGTTGGTTGTTTCACTACCCCCTATTGTGTGTGTTCACTACTGTGTATGTATGTGGGTGTTTCACTGCCCCCTAGTGTGTGTGTTCAGTAGTGTGTGTATGTATGTGCTTGTTTCACTGCCCCCTAGTGTATATGTTCACTAGTGTGTGTGTATATGTGGGTGTTTCACTGTCCCCTAGTGTATATGTTCACTAGTGTGTGTGTATATGTGGGTGTTTCACTGTCCCCTAGTGTATATGTTCACTAGTGTGTGTATATGTGGGTGTTTCACTGCCCCCTAGTGTGTGTGTTCAGTAGTGTGTGTATGTATGTGGGTGTTTCACTGCCCCCTAGTGTGTGTGTTCAGTAGTGTGTGTATGTATGTGGGTGTTTCACTGCCCCCTAGTGTGTGTGTTCAGTAGTGTGTGTATGTATGTGGGTGTTTCACTGCCCCCTAGTGTGTGTGTTCAGTAGTGTGTGTATGTATGTGGGTGTTTCACTGCCCCTAGTGTGTGTGTTCAGTAGTGTGTGTATGTATGTGGGTGTTTCACTGCCCCCTAGTGTGTGTGTTCAGTAGTGTGTGTGTATATGTGCTTGTTTCAATGCCCTCTAGTGTGTGTGTTCAGTAGTGTGTGTGTATATGTGCTTGTTTCAATGCCCTCTAGTGTGTGTGTTCAGTATTGTGTGTATGTATGTGGGTGTTTCACTGCCCCCTAGTGTGTGTGTTCAGTAGTGTGTGTGTATATGTGCTTGTTTCACTGCCCTCTAGTGTGTGTGTTCAGTAGTGTGTGTATGTATGTGGGTGTTTCACTGCCCTCTAGTGTGTGTTCAGTAGTGTGTGTATGTATTGCTGGTTTTCCTTTGGTCTTCCTTGCAGCACATTCAAAGTGTGTATCACTTGCGAGGTGGAATCTTGTGGGGCTTTGACTGCTAATCACATTCTCTTTTGCCAGGCTGACCACTGACCAGTGCCTTTCAACACTGTCCCAAAAAACCTAAAACCCAAGAAACAAGATATTAAATTATATTTGCATCATATCAGTGTTTTCATGAATGGATCGTCCAATAAATCATATGACAGTTTTATGGTCTTATGATAAAAAGGTTCTCCTTATGTGCTGCAGGTCCAACTGACTGTTGGTTGCTTGCCCCAATGACCTGTCATGTCACACCAATGAGGTCATGTGATTTTGACAGCTGGGGGCTCAGTGCTCAGTATTTTCACTTATCAGGCAAGAACATAGCTAAACCCTGTATACAGTCCCTCCTGGGCCCAATCAGCCTAGAATGAAGTATTTCACATCATATATATATATATATATATATATATATATATATATATATATATATATATATATATATATATATATATATTATTACATTTTATTATACATAAATACATGTGTAACATATATTTAACAATATTTTAATAAATAAATAAAAAATGTATGGATTTCCTCTTTAATCCGTGTCCCATCAGGTTACAGAATGCTACTATTCATATATATATGTATATATATGTATATATATGGATATGCTTGGATTTGGTTTCTGATGTCATGGTGCTGCAGAGACGGTTGTTGAAAAAAACAGTTGAGGATCAAAACTATGAAATCAATCAATCAATCAATTAACCTTTATTTTCACTCGGGGTAACCCTCATTTACAATGCCACCAAGCATTTACAACTTAAAGGGACTGAAAATACATTAAAATTAGAATCACGTACTTAATCAAGAAAGCTAAAATAAGGAACTTCATGAGTAAAACAATAAGAATTAAATTATTAAAAATATTAGAAAAGCAGGGAAACAATATAATAATTAATTAAGAAATCAATAAATCAAAATAAAAGGATAAGTAAACAAGCTAAAATAAATTATGAAAATAAAACAAAGATAGATAAAAGGACAGAAAAATAAAATAAAAACAGTAA
>CM038720.1:8490461-8602961 GCA_021613375.1 Megaleporinus macrocephalus | reverse complement strand
TCTCTACATTCTGTCCTTGAGCTGATCTGAAGACCACATGAAGTTTGGAGGTCTGTAGTGATTGACTGCCCATTATGATGGTGGATGTAAACACTTCCTCAAAGCTACAGCCTGAGTGTGTGCAAAACACAGCTACCACACGACTGGCTGATTAGATAATTGTATGAATGAGTAGCTGTGCGATACCAGCAACAGCTGTACATGCCCATGCCATAACACTACCTCCACCATGCTTCACAGATGAGGTTGTATGCTTTCGGAGCAGCTCCTTTCTATACAAACAGTTATATCATTCCTTAACCTCATCCGGCAGACAGAAATCATGACTCTTATTCCACAAAGCTCTCTACGCTCTGTTCTTGAGCTGATCTGAAGGCCACATGAAGTTTGGAGGTCTGTAGTGATGGACTCTATGCTCCTCAGCATCCGCTGACCTGCTCTGTCATTGTATATGTTTACAAGTTGTCGTTCCTAATCGCTTCCGCTTCCACTGTGTTTTAACACCACTGACAGTCCACTGTGGAATATTTAGTAGTGAGGAAACTTCATGACTGGACTTGTTGCACAGGCGGCGTCCTATCATGGTACCACACTGGAGCTCCTGAGACCAACCCATACTTTCACTAATGTGTGTAGAAGCAGTCTGCATGACTAGGTGCTTGGTTTTATACACCTGTGGCCATAGAAGTGATTGGAACACCAGGATTTAAGGATTTGGATGAGTGAGTGAATACTTTTAGCCGTAAATTGCAGTTAGCCGGTTTATATAGAGGGTAAACCTAGTTTATCTCATGCTTGAGAATGACAAAGAACTGAATACAATCAGATAAAGTTTATAACTCATCACACTCTACTTATAAACTTCTAATCAGAATTATGAGTCCAGTCATGGTACATTTGCCCGGCACCTCAGGAGCCCCTTTCCTGAGTGAACTCTGGGAAAAAAGCGGCGGGCAGCAGAGGCCTGCGGGGTAAATGGAAAAGAGCAAAGGCTGGTATGTATGAATGGAGTCTTTATTCCACGCATACCTGAACCAGTGAGCAGTGACAGAGGCCACAGTCTTCGGGACGGGACGCAGCCTGACTGAGCTTCTCTCATAGGAGATGAACAGATACTTCAAGGAAAGTTTCTGGTGCATTCTAAACAGGCTCCACAGGCCGGAGACCATGTGAATAGATGTCATCCATCAGTAACCTTAACAGTGATCCACAGGTTTGGGTACAAAGAACTTTACCACTCTTTTTGGACAGATGTGGTGTGAACATTAGTAAAATTAGTGGAGAGCTACTTTGTTTACCTACTTATAAACATAATAAAATCCAATTGAACTCATTCCACTGCTGAAGTAAGCTGCCCATAACCTGAGAACTTACTAAAATGGTTGAAATATCATTGCTGTCCAATAAAAACACCAAGTATTTCCATATTTTGAGAATATAAAACAGATTACTGAGACGCTCTAGTTAGAGAGAGACTGCGTCAGGCCTTGTTCCCGCTCACTGCAGCACGCGACCGGTGGTTTAGCTGGTTGCTAAGCTACCGGCCGGCATCCAAAACAAAAGCCCGAGGCTTAAAAATTCGCTAGCATAAATGCTAATGCCTCGAGTATAAAACTGCTAAATGGTGAAGGACTCGTTACAGAGTTGATAATAAAAAACTGTTTTGTGTGATTATATGACCAGAAACACATTAAAACTCCAGAGAAAATCAAAATAACTCACATTTTAAAACCACTTCACTGCTCGTAGATTAGCCTGTGTTGCTTCATGAGATTGTCTTAGCGGTTGAGGAAGCGTTTGCTGTTTTCTTAAAATCAGGTCTAAATAAGGTTTTTCAGTAGACAGCATGTTTAAGGTATGTAAGAATTGGGACAGTCTACATGTCTGGAGCGCATACTATGACATAAAATGCTGCCTGTGTAGGAGCTCACTAGGTTTTGAGACACACCCGTAAAGATGGTTATGGTCCTTTGCTGTTTTGGAGATACTTGGTTTGCTTTGGCTCTGAGAACAGCCTCAAATACGGTAAAACTCCAACTCTACTGCACCCAAAAGGTGTTCTACTCTATTCAGATCAGCTGACTGGGACCAGTTTGAGCCAACTTGTGCTTCATAACAGGGTGCATGGTCATGCTGGAAGTAGCTACTAGTAGAACTTATGATGACTAGTAGAAGAAATGATATTCTAATAGGCTGCAGTGCTTCAGCGATGAATGATGGGTATTTACGACCCAAAGTCACGCAAAGACAACGTACCCCAAACCTTTACACCACCTCCACCAGCCTGGACTCTCCACCACTGCAGGGCGGGTCAATGGATTCATGCTGAACTCTAACTCCATCTGTGCACATCAGTAGAAATCAAACACCAGGATATGTTTTTACCGAACTGTCCAGCTTTGGTGAGCCTGCGTCCATTGTAGCCTGTAGCCTTCTGTTCCTGGACGATAGAAGTGGGACGTGGTCTTCTGCTGTTGTAGCTCTTCAAGGTTGGACATGTTGTGCAATCTGAGGCGTTTTTCCGCACCACAATTATGGAGAGTGGTTACGGCAGCCTTTCTATCAGCTCGAACCAGTCTAGCCATTCTCCACTGACCTCTCTCATCAGCAAGACATTTCTATGTGCATAACCTCTGCTCACTGGAGGTTCTTCCTTAATTGCAATGTTCTGAGTAACACCGGAGACAGTTATGTGTGAAAGGTTGTGAGACCGCTCTGTTCCCGCCTTTACTGATCGTGGATGTGAACGTTTGCTTGAAGCTTTAGCCTGTGAGTTTATGCAAAAATCACTGCTACCACACGACTGGCTGATTAGATAACAGGCGTTTGTCAGCAGTCACATCGACAATAAACACTAGCTCCCACAAAAGCTATACATGCCCATGCCATAACACTACCTCCACCATGCTTCACAGATGAGTAGGCATGTGCAGTTCTTTCGCATACAATTAATTGTCATCCTATCCGGTCGACAGAAATCATGACTATCCTTTTTTGTGTTGTTGTTTGTTAAATGCTTACTACAACACAAAAACTCTCTCAACTTATATATCAACTTAATTGAAATTTGACAAACTAACCACCCAAAAGAGGCTTTTCTTATTGTACTAGTTTTTAAAACCAGAAAAAAAATCTCTTGTAGCACTACAGCAGGAGGTAAGTATGCAAGTCTACAACAGCACTGGTTACCTTTTGTCAGAAGAAGTGAAAATAATACACACCGCACATGAGAACCAGGAATGTACAGATGTCAAAATTAAAACATGAAAAGACCATAAATAACATCAATATATAACAAGATGAGCTTTTTCCAACATTGCAGGCAAACTGACCAGGCCTTCAAAGACAGGCACACATCATGTTTTATAGTTTTCTTTTATTTAGACAACCCAAATAAAAGGCACATAAAACATTGCGCATGTTTACATAATTATTTCTGACAAACATACATTTAAAAAAAATGTAGGAATGTTTTCCTTTCTGCTACTCAGAAAGCCTAGTCTTCATATATACAAAATTACCATTGTTAATGTTCTAATACAAAAGTTTTTTTGTTTTTTGTTTTTTATAAAAGGTTATCTTGCTTTCTCTTCTTTCTATTTGTACTGTAACTACCACGTCCTCAGAGCTAAACCGTTTTTTTTTTGTTGGTTTGTCTTGTTTTGTACAAAGATATACATTCAACTGCCTTCACAGGGGTCCGAAATCTTCCGACTCATGGAGCGAATCGAAAAAAATGACGAATTCATACTGGTCAATTCATTGCATTTCAAAATCGGTTTGAATTTGGCAAACAAGAGGCAATTGTAATGCATCTATTTTTTTTTTTTTTTTACTTCTGTAGTTAAAAAACAAAAAAAAAATGCATAAAAGCAATACTTGCTCCTCTTTTCCACAGACGCTCTCTCTGAAACTAAACTCAGGAAAGATTAAAAACCTATTATTACATGCATGTGTTTCTTCTCTTTTCTCCTGTGATAGAACGTAATGCCTTGCGACAAGGCGGGCACTGATCTGTGCCCACTTCACTTGACTGTAGAAGGACAAACTACTGGAAAAAAAAAAAATAATAACAATAAAAAAATTCTAAATTAGTGTTTACTACCAGTCACTCACTTCCTCACAAAAGTTCACACATGGTTTTGCTCTGGTGGACCACGCGGCGTACGAGTAGGCCGCATGATCAATAAACCAAAAATAACAACCCAAAAAAAACAAAACAGAAACACAAAGCTGTGCACCAATAGTGGTCAACACAGTGTACCTAGTATCACATTGGCAGGGCTCCGAACCCTTGTAGTGACAGCGGACGCGCCCTTCCAGACTCGTCCCTTGTTTATTAAAGTGTGTTCTAAGTAGTTAAACTCCTGAGTCCAAACGTAGGCAGACCAGCGGAGGGACCAACACCCAAGGCAGTGGTGCTCTTTGAGAATCGCGCCAAGTAAATTCCTCGTTATTCGAGACCTAGGGCAGGTCGTGGGCCTGCGCCAGACCTCCAGGCTCGACAGACACCACCTCAAAATCACTGCAGAGGCTTTTTGGAGAGGGTTGGGGGAGAGAGGAAGAGGAGGAGGAGAAGGAGGAACCCCAGCAGTAGTGTCGATAAGAGTCAATGGAGTCAAAATAAGGACCATGGAAGCATTCCATAAATAACGGACGGCGAGATCAGTTCTTTCTTGGGTCCCGGCTAAAATGGGGAAAGGGGGAGAAATCGACACTCAAAAGAATATAAAGGGGTTTGAGGATCCTTAAAAAAAGGAAAAAGATGGTGAACAGTTTTACTGGGTTCACTGGGCACGTTTCCTGAGCAGAAAGTCCAAACTAACAGGCTCCTTGGGGGAAAAAAAACAAACAAACAAAACGAAAACAATAAGATGTGTAAAGATCATGGGAAGTTTTAAAAACAAGGGTATAAAATACTACATATGCTAACTTCTGTCGACTTGATAAAACCTTTTGAGGTGCAGCGTTTGCCGACCACTAGATGGCCCTGTTATATCTAGGCTGGTTACCTAACTCACGATTTTGATCTTTGATAATACTGTTCTGTCTTTTTTTTCTCCTTTTTTCTTGTTTGTTAAACACAAGGGATATGCTTTCAGTGCAAGATTCCTCTGTTTCCTGTTTAAAAAAATAAAAATCATAATAATAATAATATTAATAATAAAAACATGAGTAAACAAAGCACACCCCAGCCATCCTGCATCAACAAAAACTATAACAGTCATGATTAGCAGTGTCCTAACACTGCAGCTAAAAAAAAAAACCAAAAACAAAAACAATAATAATAATAATAAAAAAAAAAATTCACAATTGTAGTTGGTAAGAACGCAGGAAGCCAGCATAGGCAACTGTACAAGATACAGTCACTGTACCTCAAATCGAAAGCATACTTCCACCCTCTCCTTTCCATAAGACCCAAAAAACTGTTAAAAAAAATGTTAAAAAAAAAAAAAAGTAAAATAAAAAGCCTTTGTCCCTTTTGAACTCATTTCCTTGGAAAAAAAAAACCAACTTAAATACTGAATAGCAGGCTTCGCTAACTCAAAAGAACTCCCATCACTCCGGGGAAATAACTGTTGAGAGGAGAGAAAAAAAAAAAAAAATTCAGCACTTATTGCATTCATCCTTTTAAAAAACCTCACCGACGACGACTGCGCGCTCAGCGGCGCCAAAGAAGAGTCTCGCCTTGGTCGCCGGGACGCGCGTCACTCAAAAAGGTGTTCACTAGTTAAGAAATCCTTCAGAGAGAGAGGAAGAAAAAATCCAATGTATAGAAAACTCCATCAGATCTGCGAAGTTTGCAATGCTTGCGATGCAGCTGTTTGCTTTCAGCCGCAGCGCAAGAGTAAACACTCTCTCGGGGGTCCGGGGAGACCGGGCTCGGGTCAGAGGGGGCGCAGGAGGGGCGAAAAATCAGCTGGTAAGGAGAATCAGGTTCAAGTTGGGAGGCTGGAGTTCCGTCTCGTTTACCAGGGCGGCGAGGAAGGCAGGACCTGGGACAGAAAAGGCATGCTCTCCATGGGTCTCATGGCGATGTTCAGGGGTCCGGCGATGTTCATAGGCATGGGGGTGGTGATGGCCACCGGGTGGGCGATGTTCATGGGCGCCGTGGCGGGGATGTTGACAGAGGCGATGTTCACCGGCCCCGTGATCGTGACCGGGTGCTGCAGGCTGACCGGAGAGGTGATGTTCACGGTGTTGGTGGTGATGTTCATCTGCGCGGCGATGGTGACGGGGTTGCTGGTGTTGCAGCGGTTCATCGCTGTGGTGATGGGGGCGGAAACGGTGACGGGCGTGGCGGAAGCGGAGTTGCAGACTTCGTTGCTGTCTGAAACAGAGGAGACCACAAGAAAGGGACGTGTTAAAGGTTTGGCCTGCGTTCCTCCCCCTAGAGGTCCCACCCAGGAGTCACACTGCCAATCCCCCTCAGACGAGTGTAAAAACTAGGGATGTAACGATGCATCGTAAGACAGTTAATAATCGATACAAATACGCCACGACTGAAATCAATTGAGAGATAAATTTAATCAATATCCTTTTAAAACAGCAGAGGGCGCTGGCGCTGTCTACCTTGCTTGTTTGACGCCTGTACATCACGTTAGTATGTCCATTTTTCCGTGCTCGAAATTACAGAGGGGGCGGGTTTGACAGTTTGGGGGCGGGTCATGGGCCGAACGCTATTGGCACCTGGTTTTTAACTGACCGCTCACTACCAACAGCCTCTCAAACTACAAAAAACATGGTGGACGAATAGGAGCCGACAGGAGAGCTAGATTAAAAGTTTGGCTTTTTTCACTTATAGTAGTCTTATCACTTTAATGAGCCTGTATTCACTTCAATTTACATTAAAGACAAAAGAAAAGATTAAGCAAGCATTTTGTAGTTTTGTTATAGATAAATAATAAAAGGAAACTAAATAAAAGGGGGAAGGGGAGAAAATCATAGTGAGGCCAGCATCATGAATTGCACTGCATCATGAGTAGAGTGTATCGTTACATCCCTAGTAAGAACTAGTTATTTAAAATTTAACATTGAAAAACTTGACATAATCAGCATTAGGGGTGTACATGGCAGATCTGAAATACTGGCTTATGATATTTGACAGCATTGTGAAAACAATGAGTAAAGGATTTTAGTGCTCAGGATCAAAAAAACAGAACCTGTACCTGAAAAAAGAGGGCAGCTGAGTTTTAAATCAACACAGTGTCATGAAATAAAAGTTTTGGTTTTGGTAAAACACAAAAAAATCTGATTTACACGATCAGCCAACACATGTAATCCAAATTTAGCTTCTATAGTGTGAAAGCTACCAGGTTAGTGTAGCCCCCGCCCTCTAGAAGTCAACAGCCACACACAGCATTTCTGTAAATACATCCAAAACACTTCTCAAGCAACTCAAGACTTCATCCAGGTTCTCATTTAAGTTGCAGATATTTGTGAAAACATCGATAGCATTCATATTCCTGCAGACACATGACTTAATTGCCATTGTTCAAAATGCCTGCCTGCAGTATTTGACCATACAGTGAAGTGTTTTTAAAAAGTTCACAGTACGTTGCGGTGACCAACCATCTGCAAAGCGCTAATGTTGCTGTAAATTTTAACTGATCAGCTGTTCTGAGAAGGCTGCATCAAGTCAATATGTGGCCCAAGAAACAAGCCTGCACAACGTCAACAAAGACCTGGAAGCGGTTCGAGAGAAGCTTTAAGGATGTGTTCAGGGAAAGGATTTGGGGACCCTTGGGTTTGTATGTATTGTATAGCTCTAGTGCTAAACAAGCCAAGAAAAATATTTCATCATAAATGTTTTTTTTTTATCAAACACAAGCAAAGAAAGCCAAGAAAATACAAATATACATATTTTCCTGTTGTTGCGTGATAATGTTAAGGCTTGGGGCAAGTTTCTAAATGGTCAAATAGGCAGCCTGGAATTAGATATTGGACTACATTTGACTGGAGGAATATTGGTGGTTCTCAAACCTGCCCCACACAGTCCAAATTTCTGCTTTGTGTTGAGAGTTGAGCAGTTTAAGAACCACCGAATGTGGAATATAGACCAATGTTATAGACCAACTAATCAACAATCTGAATCATTGATGGACATTGTTGGCACCAGCTCAACGATCACACAGCCAATGTTTTAGAGCATTCAATCAGTGAGGAGGACAAGACAGCAGAAAAACAATAGTGTCTCAGAGCAGGTTCATGGGGCTGTCCCCCTGCTCTGGGTTGGTGTTTCACATTAATCTACATGTTTACCTTTTCGCAGCCCTGAGGAGTTCCACTGCCAGTCTCCTATTCAGAAATACAGACACAAAGTGTTATGATAGCCAGCCAGCCTGGGCTGAGGCTGGGAGTCTGTGCCCCCCCTCCCTGGCTTGCTGCAGCTTCATAACTTGACGGTGAAGAGGGGGCACGTGATATCACACTACAACCAGGTTGAACCTGGAGCCAGGGGGGCTTAACAAAAACATCAACTACTCCAGGTGTCACCACATCATCATCGTACTATCACACTGCCACGCCGTGCACCAAGATATAAACAAGCATCTCTGGAGGCAACACTCATCAGACCTTGATGGACCTGGGGGCTGTGAGTATAGCTAAACTAATGAAGCGTTTTGAAAGAGACCCTGGGCTCTCAAGAAATGTGGGTTTTTGTTTGTTTGTTTTAAATGGTCAGCTCCTTTTGGATGGCTGAGATATATATATATATATATATATATATATATATATATATATATATATATATATATATATATATATATATGAGAATGTGTCAAATGTAGGGCAAAGTTCACAATTTCTTTCAGTTGTACATACAAGCAGTCTCAGTACTCACACGTAGCAGCTGAGATAATCACGAGTACAGAATAAGAAAACAGCAACATGTGTCTGGACTTTGCAGTTAGCTGAGATAAATAAATAAATGATGGTGGTTAAAAAAAGAAAAAGAAAAGAAAATAATAATAAAATAATCACGACATGTCAAATTTATGTTCCACGTCTGATAAACTGTCAAACACATCAAGCAGAGATTGTCTCAGGTGTAGTGCAGGTGTGGTGCTTGGCAATTAGCATCAGGAAACAACTTAACTGCTCAGCTCACCACAAAAAAGGTTTAATTAAAGCAGCGAGACAAGTTTTAGATGTTGGCAGTCAAGTCAGCTTGTGCTGGGTGTTTTTGGGTGTTTGGACCTGTAGCTTGATTGGCCAACTTGGCTTAGCAAACAGGCTACAGGCTCAAACAGTGTCACAAACGCAGGACATGTTTGATTATGACTGTTTAGATAACCAAATCTTGCTCCGACAGAGCCAAAGTTAAGGAGTGTTGCCTGTTCTGTGGTGTTTGAATGAATCTACATGTTTACCTTTCTGCAGCCCTGAGGAGTTCCACTGCCAGTCTCCTATTCAGAAATACAGACACAAAGTGTTATGATGGCCAGCCAGCCAGGGCTGAGACTGGGGGGGGGGGTCTTGGTGCCCCTGACCTCCGGCTTGCTGCATATAACCTGTAACTTGCGATCTGCTGAGTTTTAGATGGCACAATTTTGCTCAGACAGAGCAAACGTCGACTGGAGCCTGTTCAGAGGTGAATTAGTGAATCTACATGTTTACGAGTCGGTAGCACAGGCTTGGGTCCAGCCAACTTCTACTAGAATGACAGCTTTTTAGAAGATATCTGACAGCGTAATGTTGACTGACTGGGTAAAAGTTGAAATCAATGGTGTTCTGTGGTCCCACAGCGCCTAAACATTTGAAAACGCATGTTATAAAGTGGGCACATGTGGCAATCAAACACTGTCCAACATCTCAGCTGTTTTGTCATCACGATGTTAAATTAAAGCCACATTGAGACCATGGAAAGCCCCAGTAGATAACTCCGCAGCTAATCTTTCAGATTAAAACAGACCACAGCTAAGGTTACAGCCTAGTTTTGCGATTAATGGTGAGAAATATTTTATTCTATTATTCTCATTTCTACCAGCATATTCTACAAATTAACTTTAAGTTTATTGACTCCCTACACTCTACAGCAGCGCTTTGCTGCTTTACACAAGTTTTTCCTACGTTTTTTCTAAGATTTTCCACTCTTTCTACCAATGCCTCCCATTAATTATGTGTGTGCAATGAATTTAATTTAACGTTTAGACGTGGAACAGAAATTTGACCTGTCATCTGTTTACCATCGGTTTTATTTCTCATTTTATGGGGGTATAATTCATATGATTACATATAAGCATGGAAATCAATGCACATCAAGATGACTCAAACAAAAAAGTGCAAACAGCAGGGGGAGTGAATGTTACGGCTCTATCACAAACACAGGCATCAAAACACACAGCAAACTCATTAACACAACAAATGCAAGCTTAGTACAGTTAGGCATGATGAGACAGAACGAAGGGTTGCATGTATGGGTGTGATGGATGGATGGATGGAAGAAAGAAAGAAACTACACTACATGGTTTGAGGAGGGAGGTTTCAAGCAATTCCAAAAATAATGCGATTTACTGATTGCACAATGTAAACATAATAGCACAACACACGTGGAGGCGCATCATCCTTCCATGCATGCATGAGAAAGTCACAGTCAGCACCACACGGCGCTTAGCAGTGAACCAGTTTAATGGATGTTTGGGGATAACCTTTAGAATGATCTTTAAAAATGTGAACCATGCAGATTCCTAATGAACCCAATCTATCCAGCTGTACTAAAGAACAGCATCAGACACCACATGCCGCCTAAAGCTACGCCATCAAACTCCAGAATTAAAAAGAATTAAGCAACTGTTCTATGAAGCCACATGCTGAAATCAGTCGATGGCCTTCTCCTGTATTTACAACACACTTTAATCCGACCGCTGTCCTCATAAGGTGACTAGTGTGGTCGGCTGAGGTCCCGGTCTATGCATGGCACCAACTGCCTCCTGCCAAGCTTGGCTAATTTAAGAAATAACCTGGCCGCGCCAATGCAGTTAAATGTGGGTACCAGAAACACCTACGCCAAAGTTGCCACAAGCCATCCAAGTCCGCTGACACTCCTAGATATCAGGCTTTCATCTGAGCAAGTTGCTGCGCAATGGGGGGGATACGCTGAAGAACAGTAACAGGGTTTTAAACGTGCCCTGAAGCAATTCACAGACACTTCCAATCTAAACCAAACCAAACCAGAGCAAACCACAACAGGCCTGAGGATGCAGTGATCTCAGATACATCAGCAAAAGGTGCACCCTCTCCGTTTCAGGGGAAAAAGAAGAGGGGCAATAAAAATAAAATAAAATAAAACAATAAATCACACGCCACACCTAGATGGAACAGCCAAGCAAGCTTTTACATAGGGATGAGGTGGAATAGTTGGTTCATAAGAAATAAATAAATAAATAAAATCTTGTTTGGCACTCAAAACTATTTTCTGTGGCGACTTCAGCCCTCAATAAATGGACCACTGTCCGTTCCACCCATCGCCTCTGAACTGAGAGAGTGCTGTCAAGTCCGCTCTACTGAGAGCTAATAAAGAGAAGCTCCCTCCACTGTATTCAGCATGCACAGTCATCGAGACTGTCTCAAGCCATACGTCACAAGCCTGTCAGCAACCTGCAGGTATTTGAGCATAACCGCTGATGAAACCGCTGATCAAGTCACATTTTCTGGCATAAAATTTACAACATGTCTCAATGCAACACAGAGAGAAAGACAAAGATAGCAAGCTCAATAAAATAATAAAACTATGGCTCTCCAGAGTCTTTAAAAGACTGAGGTCAGGGCCCTGTGGTACAAAGCAAGTTCAACTTTATCGGGGTTTCTCACCAAGACTTGGTTCACACAGCAAGTTAAAGTGGCCCAAATACGACCCCCACCGCCACCATGTGCATCAGACGCCCTACCCGTGTAGCAGTATTAACAGCAAAGAACACACCAAACCTAATATTTTCAGTTCTGCTTAGAGGCCCTTGTATAAGTGGTATTGAAATCTGACACATACCTGATACTGCAACTCAGAGCAACTGAGACCCCAAACATTCAGAGGGATAGTTCTATACAAAAACAACAGGCCAAAGACGTAACACGAGAAAGTGGGTGTGGTCCCACTCAGCCAATCTGAATGGGTTCTCAGTGATGAGCCCAGCTGTTCACCACTGGAACTTTGTGATCACTTCTGTGATGCTGGCAATGATGGAACTGAAACCTCCAGCAGCATCTATTGGCAATCATGACTGTCTACCTCTGGATGAGCGTGCCAAACTCAGAGCGCGCAAAACATATGGTGAACAGCCTACCAAGAAAATCATATTTGGACCACTTATCTGCTGTGTGAACATAGCTCAAATTCCAGCTCAACATCGACAATCATTTTCAACATGTTTAAAACGGGTTTTAGACTACTTGCTGTGTTAAGCCAGACACTCAGGTTGCGATCAGTGCCTATCTATATAGTAGGGCTGTGCGATATTGACATACATCTATCTATCATTTTCCACTTTATCTCAATAGTCGGGGGCGACGGCTCTTCTTTAGTGAATGACTCAGCTGAAGTTTGCTGAGTGTGTGTTCTGCCAGACTCCTTAACTGGTTTAGGTTTGTCCAGAACAGCGTGCTCCTAAAGCTCTTCATACCCTCTTCATACCCTCTTCATACTCTCTTCATACTCTCTTCATACTCTCTTCATACTCTCTTCATACTCTCTTCATACTCTCTTCATACCCTCCTCATACCCTCTTCATACCCTCTTCATACTCTCTTCATACTCTCTTCATACCCTCTTCATACTCTCTTCATACTCTGTGTGGTGGTTTGTTGGGAGATGATGGAACAGGTTAACTGTTGATCTTTAACGGCTGTTTTCTTAGAAAGTCTGTAAACTGCCGCCTTATGATCAACGTCAGTCTTTTCAGATCCAGACCAGCTCCACACGAGTGAAGATGATCCTCATCTAGGAGTTAAATCTAAGGAGGTAGACTGCGAGACTGGTGGTGTCTGAGTTTCTTCCCCTGACGCAGTGTGTTCACGCATGTTCAGCTTTAGGTGTGTTGTTTAGGCAGCTATGCTAGCTTTAGCCTACGCTAGCAAACCATATGGGTGTTCTCAATGGGCACTCACAGCAGCCTGTACTAAAGCAAGGTGTTCTGATTGTTGTTGATTGTTTTCCAGTCAGTAGGGTACTCTATAACGCCAGCTCGTGCATCATTAACACGGCAATTCAGATATTATCGTAGACGAGATATCTCGCACACCCCTACTATATATTATAATTTGGTTCTCCCATTGAAAACATCACAGACGACACAAGCAACAAGGTCTGTCAGTCCCTGTCAGTCTGTTAGTCCAAAAGTTGTTCACAATCCAAAATCCTGGGCCGACACAGCCCTGGAGCAGATCAGGCATACAGTCAAAAGTTGACACTGTAAAACGTGACTCAGTGCTGTGAAACAGAAAACCCAGAGATCGACCAAACTAAGCCAAAAAGTTAGCTAGCAGAGCAGAAAACCTTCAAGAGACAGGCCTCAGGTGGACTTAAACAGCCAAATGGGCTCAATCCAGCAGTTGTCCAGAAAAAAGAACTCACAGTATTGTAAAGAGGGGACATGGATCTAGCCTACGTCAGAATGGAGTGAATATTAGTGCAGGTATGTCGAACTAACAGTTAAAACTACATGATGGATCCTTCATCAGGATCCGGAGCGGTATTGTGGGAGTCAGTGATGCAGGAGGGCTGATTTGGGATTACCATGATATAATCAGCTCTCCCACTCAGACTCTCTGAATACCTGTGGGTTTTGAGATAGCTGGGTTGGAGACGGACGTACCTTTGTTGCAGGAGTTGTTGAAGTTGGTTTGGCCGTGCGTCTTTAAATGGCTGGTGATGTAGGCGGCGCTGAGCATCTTGCCGCAGATATTGCAGGTGACCTTCCCTTCGTGCCGGATCATGTGCGAGCGCAGTCTGTCTTTGGTTGCGAAGGCAGAAGTGCAGGCCTGCCGACACGCAGAGAACCTGGCCATTAATACTGCAGCACTCCTAGAAGCCTCAGCCAAGTTAACTACATCGTTAGACAACATGATTATGCATCTTGAACACACAGTGTCAGAACTTCCCTCTGGTGCGCTCTCTCTTTTTCAGCAGCTAATAAGTTCTTACAGAACAAGGAGCTCCAGCTGTTTATCAATATACAGTTATCATTATGATTAGAAGTAATGTAATACAATGAAGATAACATTGTCATACCGTTACTTGGCATTTGAATGGCCTCTCTGAGGAATGCACATGTTTGACGTGGCAGCTGAGATGATCAGGCCTAAGAGGAAGAAAATTAAAAAGGTAAGAATGTATTTATACACACACACGGTGACATAAAACCAAAACTTGGACACATCCAGCAAATATCTCCTCACAGTTAGCTCGCTGTCAATACTATTTGGCCCCACTTGCTAATTGTTGTGGTCGGCATCACAGCAGCAACTGAAGAAACAGTACGCCAACCTACAGTACAATAATTTGTCTGGGCGAAGGATTTGGGGGAGATTAATGGGTATGGAAAAAAGTAAAAGTGTTTAAATATAAAAAACAAAAACCCATCCATAATTTTAGGGAGTGTAGCTTCTGAAGGAACATTGAAGGGAGGAGTATATTTGTTTTGCTGTTGAGTTTAAATGTCAATCATTCTCTAGAACCACATACTGCAACTTTAATTATATACAAATAACCATTTTCGTCATACTGCCCATTACAATCATCAGCATCAGACAGATGCTTAGATTTACCAATATTTCAAACTGATATTGGAATTTACTGTCCTCTAAAAATGTAGAGCGTTTAGGTGACACTGGGCTACTGCACTAAAATCACTCCCAGAATCACATACTGCACCTTTAATTATATAGAAAAACTACAATTTTGGGCATACAGCTCTTGGCAATTATCAGCAGACAGACAGATGCTTAGATTTGACCAATATTTCAAACTGATATCTGAATTTATTGTCCTCTGTAAGAGTAGACCTTTTGGGTGACACTGAGGTACTGCACTAAAATAATCACTCCCAGAATCCCATACTGCACCTTTTATTATATACAAACAATCATTTTCGTCATACCGCCCATTACAATTATCAGCAGACAGACGCTTAGATTTACCAATATTTCGAACTGATATCTGAATTTGTTCTCTTAAAGAGTAGAGCATTTGGGTGACACTGGGCTACTGCGCTTAAAAAATAACATTCCCAGAATCACATACTGCACCTTTAATTATATACAAACAACAATAGTTATACTGCCCATTGCAATTATCAGAAGACAAGATGCTTAGATTTGACCAATATTTTAAACTGATATTTGAATTTACTGTTCTCTGAAAGAGTAGACAGTTTAGGTCACACTGGGCTACTGCACTAAAATAAATCACTACCAGAATCATATACTGCACCTTTAATTATATGGAAAAACTACAATTTTGGTCATACTGCTCATTCCAATTGGGAGCATCAGACAGATGCTTAGATTTGACCAATATTTCAAACTGATATCTGAATTTATTCTCCTCTGAAAGAGAAGAGAAATAATTCCTATAGAAATAATTCCTCTGTGATGCTACTGCAGTTAGATGCAATATCAATTTATATATTTTACATAGATGTTTATGTATTAGCATTAGCGGACATGCACATGAAAGCACAATTGAACCCTTAGTAAAAAACAGACTCCGGGACCACCTGCTTTTCCCAGGTCGAGCCAGACAAGGTGGGCGTGATTGTGCGAGACATTCTGAAAGGCATGAACTGGGAAAAACACAACCAGTCGTTTGCCCTCGCGAGGCAGCCCCGTGCCAGCTGGTCGCGGGAGGGCCAGTTTCACACTGGCCTTGCTTCTGCTGCTGAGGAGAGGAGTCAAGTGAGATCTCCTCAGCGGTGCACTGAACTGTAAAGGCCACCCCTCACTCTCCCACAACCCCCAACATCCCTCGCTGATGACCGAAGAGGAGGGGGGGGGGGGGGGGGGGGGGGGGGGGGGGATGGGGGGGCTTCCAGACGTGCAAAGCGAGCGCCACTGGTCTGCTGGCACTTAACGTGGTGCTACTCGACCAACTTCTTTCCCCCCAGCATGGTGTCAGACAAGACTGAATAAAATATAAACCCTGCTCTGCTGCCCTCTAACCCTTCCCCCGATGTGCTGCTATTTAGCGTTAAGTTTTTGGGGGGAGCCAGCACCACGTTACGTCCTACAAGCCAGGGAACAGTTGGCGGGCTAAAAACAGCTCCTTTCTTCTGAGCGCGCTGACTTGCATTGCTCACCCTGAAATTAATCCTCAGATTATTAGTCACGCAGTGCCGCGAGCTGGAACAGGATGTGGAGCGAGCTGGTATGACGCACTGAGCCTTTGCTTCTGCCTGGAAATAGAGGGATGATGCGGCACCGTTCACTCTTAAAGAAGCCACGATCTCGGCACACTGAGTGTGGTCTACAGAGACTGCGCCATGAGCAAGAGGAAATCCCGGTCTCATGTCTCACCGGCCCTCTTGTACAGCTTTTTTTTTCTTTTTCTTTTTTTTTTTCCTTCTCTCCTCTCACCCCTTCTGGGATGGGAGGGGTAGCAGTAGCTTGCTGAACGCATCCACGGCGCGATACAGGAATCAAAGCAGACAGCCCTCGTCCCCTCCCCCCTCGGCCTGAGACGGTAGGGGCCGCTCCAGGAGGCAGGCCCGGCCCGCCGCGTGCTCGGGAAGCACAAAAGCAGTCAGTCACAACTATTCACTGCAGTTATAAATCAGCCGGCAGCAGCCAACGGGAGCAAGACAATGTTAACGTCATATGGAGGAGCAGATGGTGGAGCCAGCTACGTCTTTGTACGTGTTTCAACATCGACATAAAAAAAAAAGCCTCTACGTTCTGTGGGATTAGACAAGGCAACTTGGAAACTATTTCAAAGTTGCCTGTAAGACAGTGTTCCTCATACCTAACGCTCTTCCTGCTCCTACAGTCCAGCTGATGAGCTCACTATCCTTCAGCAGGAGAATCAGTTAGTCAGACATTGGAATCATTCTGGCACGTAGGCCTGTCTCAATTATTACACAGGCTCACATTTACTTTCTACAGGTTTCACAATATATATATATATAAAATCTAACGATTAATTTCTTAAGCAATTGATCTAACGATTCTTTTTTTGATTGGTCGATCAATCTAACGACTAATTTTTGGATTACTCTAATGTGAGTGTGTTAGGAATTTTTTACTATTTTGTTATGGATTTGTAACTAATGGATGATTTTGTGCTCAGAAGCACAAGGAAATAAAATGACAGGTAGCCTACACGCCTCACTGACAAGAACTCGGACAGTTTGTGGACTAGATATTTTGGCAGAGAGTCGTTTGAGAAGCAGCTACGTGTGTTTTAAAGCTCTCGCGGTATCGAGAACAGTCCTAGGTTCTACACTAGACGATTAAGAAATGGTTAGCAATGAGACTTTTCAAGTGACTCTACTGAAAGAAACATGGTACACGTGTTAATAATCTTAAAATAATCTATAAGATAAGATAAACAGGTAAACAGGTGCTGTCCTGCTGCTGTGTTGTTGAAGCTCTATGGGATGCTTGAGCTTCAAGGTCTCGTGTATAGCAGTTGTACTGTTGTGATCATCTCCACTGTGCAGATCTGACAGAGCACCACACTGTTGGGTTTCTGTGTGAAACACTCCCACAATTTCAGGACATCAGTGAGCAACACTTGTTTGTTTCAGCTTGACCTACGTCTGTGACAGCTACGAAGCAAAACAGTTAGTCAGCTAATATTTGCCCACTTCAGGCTCGGCACAAAAAGAATAATAAAAAGAGTCAATTGCAAATATTTATATGGTGATGGATATCACTGTGACAGGCCTATCAGTGTCAGCAAAATTTGCTTGAAAGAAATATCTGTTTAGATTCAGTCGCCTTTTCAACTTTTCACCTTTTATTCTACTTTGGAGGAGTACAATAAACAAGATGACACATCTGGACAAGTTTATACTACAAACAAGTAGGGGGCAAGGTATCACCAAAAATGCAGTCCCTTTACCTTCACTCACAACCAGTCTAGAGGGAAGGTTAAAGCATTAAATATCATTTATTTATGCCATTGGTGGAAAATCAGTGCCAAAATTAAGTCTTGTCCTGCTTATAAGTGACACCAATTGAGTTGCTAAGACCTTCAGCCATCGCTGTGTTTACTTTACTTTTAGTCACTACTGTCCTTAAATGATCTAACAGGGAGCTGCACCTTTATTATGAATGTAAAGAGGTTGTAATATAACGCCGGGGCAACAGCGCTACTTCTTTATTCTCTGATGTTGGACTCAATGCCACAGTGAGTCACCATCACTTCCCAAAGTACAAAGTGGTATTATGAGACAGGGCAGGTTTAGCTGGTTAGCATGCCTAAGTAAGTATCTCCACAAAACGATGATGGACGACTCTGACACACAGTCTGCTGGGACATTTTAGGACATTAAACCTTCATTTTATCTCTTAATTCATTATAAATAAATGTTATAAATGTTTCTGTATAATCCAAGCACATGCAGTCGCAATTTTTACGTTTTTAAAACGTTTACATATCAAGATACACAGATGCGCGCCTAAAAAAAAAAATACTGATTATCTGCATTAGCTTACAGTTTGTCCACTTCAAAAGAACCACTGGTGATAAAATAAGAACTGTTCTAAAAACAAATAAAAACCAAGCTGCCAAAATGATTATGGTTCAATCTCCACTTCTTTAGTTGCCCCAGTAATCAGCACTGGCCTAAAACCACACACATGCCTACAAACTTGAAGTTCCTGACTAATTACTTGGTTATGCGTCAAACTGGTTTTTTATGGTTTTGGACACAAGGACATCCAAAAGTTTGAACTCTAACTCTACTTCCCTCCATCACCGCAGGTCACAGACAAGTCTGAGATTACTTGACATAGCCTTAGGCTATGTACTGTTTACTTACAGGTTCATAAAAGCTACATTTGCCTTGTAGGTCATAGGGTTGTGTATTGCAAGAACCTGGCGATACGATACATATCGTGATACGGGGTCGCAATTCAATATATACTGCAAGCAAAGTGATATTGCGATTTTTCTAACCCTACTATTAAAACACACCACTGTATGAACAGGTTTGCCAATGCTTACAATAGCATTGCGCCCTTGTGCTGCTTGTTAATGTTGGAGTGGAGCTGAAAATAGATTACGACACTGCCATCTAGCATTCAGAGGTTTAAACACAACAATTCACTGTCTGCCAAAATCTGTGTATTGATACTGTGTATTTGAGAATTGATACAGTATCACCAAACATAACATCCCGATTTTCTTACCCCTAAAGTGCAAAACCAACTTTAGACATCAAACACATTTTGGAAAAAGAAATGGACATTACTCTCACAGAAATACCCTCTTATAACACCTGAAAACACACAGCTGGGTCTTAATAGCAGGGCTTTTAGAGACAGAGAATGGAGTCAACTTACACAAACCATAGCGCTGTGGTGGTAAATCACTACATTTATATTTGATGGCGTTCCAGTGTTAATGCAAATGGTTCCAGTATTAACCCTTAGCAGTGATTGACAAAGGCCATACCTTGAGAAGCCCTTCCCACAGACGGAGCAGACGTACGGCTTGTGGACGCCCCCGTCGTGCGAGCGCACATGATACGTCATGCGGTCCTTCCTCTTGAACCTCTGCTGGCAGATGGGGCACTCGAAGGGCTTCTCGTCCGAGTGCGACAGCTTGTGGCGGTTCAGGTGGTAGACATCACGGAAGGCCTTTCCACACATCTCGCAGCCGTGGTTCTTCTTCACCGGCTTGGCTGGCTTTTTGGGGACGCTCTGCTGACCCACGCCGGCCATGGAGGCGGGCGTCATTATGCTAGAGCCGGTGGAGGCCGAGGTGGTGGCTGTGGTAAGGATGCCCGCGATGGTGGAGATGTAGGAGGGGTTGCCGCTGTTCTCCCGCGGCATGGTGGAGATCAGGGGCACCATGGTGGGCGCCGTCTGCGCCGTCTTCTTGGGCCGCGACACCATCTTGATGCCCGTGTGGCATGACTCGTGCCGTCTCAAGTGGTAGCTGTCGCGAAAGGCCTTGTTGCAGTAGCCGCAGATGAAAGGTGTCTTGGTTTTGTGCTCCTTCTTCACGATGGGCATGGGACCCCCGCCGCCAGTGCCGTTGCCCCCACCCCCACCTCCGCCGGCCACCGTCCCGCTGGCCATATTGTCCTTCAGGAGTTCGGCCGCGCTAACCGGGGGCTTCTGGTCCAACGGGATGGGCATAATAGGCTTCTGGTCCTGCGGCTCGGCCCCAGAGTTCAGCAGAGGCAGCAGGCTGTTCGGGGCCACCTGGTGCTGGTGGTGGAGGGCTTCATTGGCCTGCTGCAAGAAGGAAACACAGAGATTTAAGATTTCTTGACCAGGCAGACAATATTTGAAGTGTTGTTGGAATGACAGCAGCAATAACTAGATACATGTGACTTAATGCATTTAATTTTAAATATATTTTATTATAATTAATGCTTAGACATTAACCAGTGAGCATGGTTTATTCTAAAACTGTATGAAAATACTGTATTTTTTCATCTTTGTTGGGGGGAAAACCATATATGTAAATTCTTCTACATTTCTTAGAATATTTATATATTTAGCTGTGGAGGCAAATCTCTTATAAAACTAGACAAGCGGGCCACATCCTTTACATCTCAGAGAGGAAAGGAGCAGCACTGTCAGCAGAAGCGGAGCTAGTTAAATGTGCTTACAGCAGGGGAATGCAGATGACAGGTAGAGAGAACTGAGGAAAACAAGTGTGGGCTTCCCCTGGTTGCCCCCAAAGCATAAAACTGCATTCAAAGCACAATGAGCACTTTCATATTACTCATAACAGTGACTAGCACCTCTTAAATAACTTTTTTTGCAGGGAGCCTCATTTTAAAAGTTTAACCCACACACGCTCACGCAATGTATATAAGCAGAGTAGCTGGACAGGAAATTAATCACGCTTGGTTTATTATGTTTTCAGATTGGATCGCCTAATGAGCACTGACCACATAGAGCTACTCACAGGTGATACACTTCAGGGTTTTGGTACCCGCCGAATATCATTTACAGCAGGAAGTTAGAAATCTCTCCATCATGACCTCCAGTTTATCACAACATGAGAAACTGATCCCAAGTATGCTTCGGCCTACTGATCACTATGCAAACTCAAGAAAAGTGAGAGAAAAGACAAAAAGAGAGAGAAAGAGAAAAGTGAAAGAGAAAGAAAGAGAAAAAGAGAAAGAGAAAGAAAGAGAGAAAAAGAGAAGAGAAAGAGAGAAAAACAAAATGAGAGAAAGAGAGAGAGAGAAAGAAAAAGAGAGAGAAAAGAGAAAGAAAGAAATAGAAAAGAGATAAGAGAGAAAAGAAAGAGAGAGACAAGAAAGAGAAAAAGAGAGAGAGAGAGAGTCATCAGACCAGCAAAGCCCATTCAAAAATAGAGACTGACTCATACCGGGCACATGTGTGGAAGTGGGCACAGAGCGCTCAGGCTGACTGAGCAACAGTGGCTCTGGTCAGCATTTCCGCCGGCCTGCTTGATGAGCAATGATGAGTGTGATCCCTTCACATTCACATAAAAATAAAACAGGCTGTGGAAAGCTGAATAAAGTTCAAACCATCTCTTTTAATCTCAATTCAGACTCGCCATCAAAGACGCAAACAATACTTTCAGGTAATCGCTCAATCAAGGTTTCCTGATTAGGCTGGTTCAGGCAGCTGAATTTGGCTCCAGACTCATGAATTCATGAATGAAAAGCTCTGGGAGAGGGGGGCAGTCCTAACAATAGCTGAACATATGGAGGGAAAAAAAAAAAAAGCAGCCAAAAAAAAAAAAAAAAAGGGTCAGGCTGCTCCGGGTGCTCCACAGAGAGGACAGAAATAGTTCTGGGCATTCGCGGCAGCACGGCTCGAAAACAGCTCGGTGCCACTGGAGTTTCTAAATTGGGCAAGCGCAAGCCGATCTGACCCGCCATGATGCGGCAGACGGGTCATGTGACCAAAGAAGTAGCCGACTCATGTGGAGCGGGGCGACGAGCCAGCGCTGCCTTCGGCGAGAATGAGCTCAGCGCAAACACAGAGGTGAGGCAAACCTGACAGCCAGACAGAGAGAAAGAGAAGGAGGGAAGTAGCGACCACACAAGAGTTTTGAATCAAGCGGTTTGCCCTCAGGAGGAGGAGGAGGAGGGGGAGGAGGAGGAGGGGAATCTGTGGTCTGAGGAAACGAAGGCTGCTCCGCTGGTGACCCCACAGCAGAGAGGCTTGTTTATTGCAGCACAAGAGAGGACATCAATCTTCGCTTTCAATCACAGCGCTGCCTCAGTCACTGTGTGGCCTGCGGCTGGGCCGGGAGTGCCCTCGGCAGGCCTTTGTTTACACGGCCAGGGAAAAACCTGTCTTGAAGAACCCCAAACCACAACCACATCACAGCGGCGCTGCCCCCAAGAACCCACTCTTCAAGAGATGAAAAGCTGTCACAAACAACACACTCACAATGGAACCTCCCGAACCATGCAGCTTTTTAAATATAAAAGTTGACATCTCTACTTGGGACGAGAACACATGCCCTTAAAAAAAAGTTGAGCAAACTCAGAAAACGTCAGGCCTACCTGCACTGCAGTGGTGCTCATAAAAACAAGCTAGTTATTCAGATTTAAGCGCAACTCAGTCATAAAAATTCGCATAAAATCATTTATGTACACCTAAAATTTCCCTGCAACAAATCTTCACTATCTGAAGTGCCTTTGCTCAATCAGAAGTGACTGATGGGATGGGCGATCTGCTCTTAGCCCTCCAGTTGAGTTGTGAAGTGACTGGAGGCCCTATGAGGCGTATAAACATGTTTGAAACTGAAACATTCACAAGCCTTGTAGTGCGACATGATAAGAAAGATACTCAACCTAAGATTCACACAGCAACCAATCAGAGGAGCTATATATATATATACACACACACACACACACACACATACTGGCTGAACAGTGGAGCGTGAAGACAGGAAGTCTATTTATCAGTCGTTAATATGTTTAGAACACATTATTATTATAATATATACACACACACACTCTCTAGAGTATGTCCAGTCGAGCAAGTTCAGCTCTGTTTACATTATATGACATATGAAGATATCTTAATCGTAGCTGAAACTCATGTGTGTTGCACACACTAGATGATTGGAGCATATGCTCAAGACAAAAATACAATAAAGTCTGTCACAGACTAAGGTTAAGTTTGTGATTCTGCCCATTTTAGGGAACGGCTTGATGTAAAACGCTCTGTTTTAGAGAAACACATCAAGTTAGAGTCAGAAGCCGACAGCCAAACCTTATTTAATGCCTCTAAAATCTCACTAACAGAAAGTGTTTGCAAGAAACTATTGTAAATATTTTGTCTTATGCCTGAGAGATTGGTTTGAGAGTGTTTAGTAACCGTTTTTGCTAAAAACCTGTTATAACATTAACTCCTTAGAGACATTAGGGACATTAGGACAGCGATCACAATTTAATATATTGTGACATATTGCAATACTGCAAGCCAATGCTTACAATATTGCGCCCTTGTGCTGCTTGTTTATGTTGGTGAAGAGCCAAAAATGGATTACAACACAGTCATCTTGTGGTCATAGATTTAAACACAATGACTAACGACTAACTATCTGGCAGGAATCTTTGCAAGTAAACTGTTAATTAATAATCGATACTGTGTTTGAGAATAGATGTAGTATCACTAAAGATAATATCGTGATAATCAATATCACGACATTTTCTTATAACCCTAGCAAACATGCAGGGCGACTTAGAGCAGAACAGTCCCCAAAGGAAGGTAAATTTTTCAGTTACTGCTATTTACCAATATCACCAATGTTACTCACAGAAGAACTGAGAATGTGTTAGTTCACTGGTGGTTTTGTAAAGCAAATAAAATGGCTATACTCTATTTCTCTACAGTTATTCGCAACGTGTCAAACCAACCCAAATATTTGGATCTCAGTGACTGCAATTAAAAAAAAAATAAATAAATAAAATGTTTAAAAAAAATAAATAAATAAGAATCACTGGAATTCCCCTGTAAGCTTGCAACGAAAGGCAAGTAAGGACGAAAGACTTATGACGTATTGGCTTTGCTTAATCAAAAATAAACATCTAAACCAGCAGAATGCTAAACGCTAGCGCTACACAACTGCAAAACGACCGAAGACAAGTCTCTTCTTGCTTCTCAATGCACAACACTTTCAATAAATCACAGCAGCATTTATTCTGCCTCTGTTTTTCCTGTACACAGGAACTGGTACACGAAGACTAAACAGCAGCCCAAATGAAAGCAGCGGAGACACAACAGGAGGAATAAGAGCCAAAGCACGTGGTTTTGAGGAGCAGCTCAGTTACCACCGAGCCCTGGCTTCGAGGGGGATCTTTGCTGAAAAGCCGCTCCTTCTGAGGGAGCGGGCCAAGCGGACCATTTTAAGCCGCAAATCGGATCCAAGCAGGTGTGCGTGTTTTTTGGGGATTTTCTTGAGAAACAGAAAGAAGCATCCTCTCTCCTGTTAGTTCTTTTGCCCCGAGTACAGAATCAGGGGTTTCTTAAACACTTCAGACGGCAGATCAGCACAAAAGCAAGCAGGGATGCCACTGGGGAAGAGGAGGGGGAAGAAGGGGAAAAAAAAAAAAAAAAGAGAAGGAGCAAGTGCTGGGCTTCTCGCACTATTGTTGTTCAATGGAGCATCCCAAATAGGCGAGGGCCAGCACATATTAGGGTCCGGCCTCGGCAACAATCATTTCTTAATCTCCATTATGGCCGCAGCTCTTGCCTAACGGCCTCTCAAAATGGCTCTCTCGATCCAGACACAACACCACACGAGCCAAATACACTGGGGTGGGATTTATTGGCATTTTTCTGGAAGGGTATTTATAGCAGTCTAATATTATAGGCCCTTCGTTTAGTTTTATTGAGACTTGCATGTAAAGGGACATCGCACAGCTCTGGAAAAGATCTGCAAAATATTTAGGTTAGAAACAAACAAACAAAAAAAAAAACAAAACGCGTGCAATAACTGCAAACGTATTGGCCGGAGGACAGGACACTAAACGATGCCACCTACTGGTGAAAAAACAACCGTTTTTACACAACACGTTAGTTTACGTCCGATGGGCTCTGGGAAAGGAGGACACTGCAATTAAGACGAGTGCGTCGTCTTCCGCAAAAGCCAGGGTTAAACAACTGACCCCTTCACATTTGGGTTCAGCCATCCATCCTACAGGGCCAGTCTCGACAGGGATAGAGATTGGCGGGGTATAAGGGGGGGTGGGGGGCAGCCAGAGAGAGAAGAAAAATGAATTCCACATTGTACTCCTTATTTCATCTGCTCTATTGTTGCGTCCCCCAAATCCGAGCAGTGATGCACTCAGGGCCCGGCAGGGGGTCTTTGTAAGGGAGTCTTCGCTGATTTGGTTCCTCTATTCATGGGCAGAACGGTTGCATTTCTCCACACACCCCTTGGTGGGACGCCTTGCAGATGCAGAAGGGATCTGGGAACCTGGAGACTTTAGCCGTGGTTCGTAGGGGGGGGCTTACCCTACTGTCTGTACACCTGCTCGGCCAGCACCTTCCTGGATCCACAACATTCTTATCGCCTTTTTTCACCCCGAGGTGGTGTTTGTGGGTCAGCGTGGGACTGCAGACAGGCAGCCATGCTCCCAGACACAGGCACGGTGACTGCGGCCTGCTGCGCCTTCACGCCACTCTGACAGTTTTGATCCAAATCGGCTCTGAAGGCTGAGGTCACTCCAACGTAAATAACATCCCAAACCGAGCTCTGCTCAAGAATAAGCAGGGTTTTTTTTTTTTTTTCCCTCAAAAGGCAGCTACGGCACAATAGAGAACTGCGCCGGGAACTAGACTGAACGCTGTAGCACATGGTAATTCATTTTCGAGTAAAGCTTTCTTAAATTTGAATTTGAAAGGAAACAAGAGAAAGTGGAATGGGTGTTTAAGCTAAAGGGGGACCCAAAAAAATCCACACAACAAAAGAAGCCCAACGCTTTTCAAGCAACGAGGGCAGGTTGCTGTACTGTACGACCCGCATACAATAATTAACTTCAACGGCTTCTACTGTTTTATTTACTCGTGCACCGCTTCGTTCAGTGCAAGACTGTTTTTTCCACAATGAGCTCACCCTGAATAAATGTTATTTCGTGGCCTGACAGAGCAGACTTCCAGACAGATGAGTAGTCTTCCCCTTCCTACTGGCAGAGTCTGGCCTAAACCCAACATCCTTTCAATACAATCTATCAAAGGCAAAAGTCTCCTGAGAAACAAGATCCTACACGCTAATGCCTGATTGCTGACGGCCTAGCAACGTGGAAATTGTTTTCTCGTTCTCCAAAGACAGGCTAAAAAGGAGAAACCTCACCTCCTGGGTGCCCAATACTTACAAGGCCCAAAAAAACCCCAAAAAAACAAAACCCAGGTGTTGGATATTAAACTACTGTCCGAGCCCTGATGCACTTAGAAACGGGTCACGGAGGAGAAGGTCGCTCAGGCCATCCAACACCTCATTAACATGCTGGAAGCCTGCTTTAGATCAATGACTAAAGGCTTCTAGAGAGGACATGAGTGAGACAGAAAAGAGCGAGAGATGGACGTTTCTCTGGCGGGAAGCGCATGAGTCACTCCGTGTCGGCAGTGCCGATAGCTCTGGGTTTGTGACGGTAACGGGCTCGCTCACTCTCTCTCTTTCTCTTCGCTCCACTTCAGCTGAGTAATAAAGGGATTACATGTACTTCCACTCTCTCAGGACTCGCACAATGCCTGCCGTGCACAACCATTCACATGAAAGGACCACCAAATGAAATTCTTTCTCTCTCAAAGGATGAGAGTTGCTCCACTTCCCAAGCGCCGGTCCTCCACTGATAAGAAGTTGATTTGAGTAGTAATAAGCGGCCACATTGCCTAAAACCAAACTCGCACCGCTTCGATTGCTCTTGCCCCTCCCCAAAGAAAAGTTGGCACATACTTTATAGCTGCCGTCGAGGGCGTAGGTTCTTATCTTTACACCTTCTACCCAAGTTGATAAACCGCCGCTCAGCCAGGCTTTAATCTCTGCAGAAGCAGCTGAGAGTCAGACAAACCGGCAGAGTTCCTGCTCTAAACAGTAGCGCAAACTGCCTGAACTTTCACTCCGGAGCGTTACGCAGGCTACTGCCTACCAGGGTGAATCAGAGGACAGCGGCCCTACGCTCCTGAGCAGAAGAGAGCTTCAGCGAAGGCTTAAATTCAGGCTTCGAATTTAAATGCGAGCTGGTCTGGCTGCGGCAGAGGTTCCGCACTCTGTTGGGCTCGGGGTCTTGCACCAATTAGCAGGTAACAGCTGCACTCGTGCACTACGCTGGGAATACAGTAGCTCTACCTGTCACGATTACGGCAACAACTTCAAAGCCGGGAAAGGAGCCTGCCCTGAGGATACGCATTTGAGCCACTTTAATAATCAGGTTCACTATTCAAATTGTGCATAAGGCAGAGCACACAGGAGAGAGCCCTGCTTTTTAGGCTGCTGAACGTGTCGCCAAACATGCAATCATTTTATTGCAACTTTCAAACCGCAAGCACTACAATTTGTACTATATTCTCAGTTTTTAAGCGAAGGAAATAACCAGATAAGAAAGTCTGTGAACATGCACGCTGCACACACACGCGTCAATCTGGGTAGGGTGGAAAATAAGGACGCCTTGGTGCTTTTGTGTGAGGCAAACAGCCTAACTTATAGAAAATTATCATATTTAACCCCCCCCAAACCAATAAAAATCACGATTGGTAGCTAGACTCAGCCCCAGGAGGACACTACTTGCCTAATATCTAATATACCTTTGCATGGTAATCTTAACAGACTGACCAACCCTTCAACCCAGCTACAGTAAAGCTGTATCGTGAACTCAAACCCCAGATAAAGATGACATGCCAGCACTATTTCAGACTCATCACTTCTAAACGAATCAGATAATTTCTGTCTGTCCTTCGAAACCATAAACACAGTGCTGTCCAGTTCTCTGGTGCCTAAAACTTGATTCAAGTTCCACGAAACCTTCGAATAAGCAAGCAAATCATATCTTTCTTATACTTTATTATAGTTTACCGCTGAAACAGGACCCTGCCTAACCTCAGACCTTCACAGCAGAGCCCTTGCGGATTCACTTTACGTTGCCAGGCTTAAAGGAATCAGTGGTGATGTCCAGCCAGGTCGGTCACGCTTCCTCTCCAAGTCCACACATGGTTATGACATGAAATCAACACCAGCCATATAACACTGTGAGGGAGGAGGAGGGCTGTTTACTAGCACGCTTTCCTAAAACTAGCTGACACCGTGAGTCATCCTCGTCTCACTTAAGCATCTTAAGCATGGAAAAGTACTATTTCAACGTATCAGGCTACATTTTAGACACTTAGACACTGAATTTGGAGCTTAACGTGGATTTAAGGCCGCCAAACCAGCCACCCAAGGCAGAGCATAATAACCTGGACTCCGACGTGTGAATAAATAACTGTTTGGCTAATGATAAATCTAATAATAAAAAGATTAAGATGCCCAAGTGTTTAGAAGGATGGTTTTTGTCTCCATCGACGTCTTCTTATCGAGTTGAACGCCGCGATCTTGTTTGTCTGAGGTAAACAGCGCCGTTAGCCTGAAGCTAACACACAAAGTTAGCGCCAAGGTTTCGCGACACGAACAGAGAAATTATACACAGCTCTGAGGAAAGCGAGGCACATGAGGTGAAGGGGACGAGAAAAAAAGAAGCCCAGGCTCTGACAGACGAGCCCAAAAACAAAGAAATGGACCCAAACGGTGAACATGCATAGCTCGCATTCCTGAACCCCACGGCTTAACGTTTAACGTTACCACCGCCGTTTGAATCCCCCTCCCCGAAAAAAAAAAAGTTCTCAGCGCCAAACTTGACTCGTCCAAGCCACACGTTTTTACGTTATAGCCCAGAGTTAAATCACTTCTACCAGTGGAGGAAGTTAAACGTGAGGGAATTAGCGTTAAGCGGTTTGGGTTAACGTAAAACTCGCTATATGAAGTTAGCTTCTAATTCGAATTGTCCGTTCCACCTTAAATGGTGCAGCAGTTACATTCTGGCGCCTGAGGCGCCAGAATGTAACTGCTGCACCACTTAAGGTGGAACGGAGAATTCAAATAAGAAGCTAACTTCAGCCACATCTTTCTTTCTCAGGTTTAGACTCAATAACGGCTCCCAAACCCAGACTGGCTTCTCTTTTCACCGCGGTGGCGGCGACGAGCCGCGTTCCCTCGCTTCATAATTCAAAGAAAACACGGATTTCCAAACAGCCACAACCGAAACCTCAAACCCGGACAACGCACAAGACGCATCCGAAGTTAGGGGAGTGAATATTTCGCGTCTCCGAGGAGAAAAGAGAAGGTTTTTTCGCTCGTCCCGCTCCTGCCTCACAGCTGGAAGCCCGGGATTGATGTACCATTGTTTTGCTTGAATTGGAGAAAAAACATCTCTCTTTAAAAAAGCGAACTCCAACGCGGGAGGAGCCGCCGCGCTCCCTCGTCCCTCTTTCCCGCGGCTGTTTATTTTTCTCTTTAAGCGTCCCGGAGAGGTTTTTACCTACCTGAAATAAGAATGAACTCCAGCTCGGCTCCATTGCAACACTTAAAAAAAATCTGCAAGAAATCTACAACAAAGCAGCTAAACATGGCAGCGGCTACAACTTCCTGTAACCCCCGGGCTGAACCAAAACCGAGAAAGGGGGGGCGGAGCTACAGCGTTGTTGAAATTGTGCAATATTGAGATTTACTTAACAACATAAGTGCATTATTTTGTTCAATTTTGCGTTTTAAACATTAAATATGTGTTCAGGAATTTGGATGGACAACAGAGATTTATGTTTACCGAACCGCGCACACGTGGACCCCCCTTTTCATGCGGCGTTCAACAGACTCTCAGGGGACGATATCAAAAAAAATAATAAATGCCAAGAAGTTGATCAATTGCGCGGCGGATAAAATTCATATTTTTATATATTTTCTAATATATCTACGCGGCTTTTTCTCCTCTTTTCAGCTGAACCCAAAGGCCCACTTTGCCTCACAGGACGCGGAGGTAGTTGGTGGCACATATCAGTCATTTTTGTGCCGCTCATTCCTTCATATTTTTTTTTTGATGGTGTGCTGCAGTAAAAGTCTCAAAGCAAAACGTACCTTTCCACAAATGGAGTCTTATTTTTAACCCCCCGGCTTCTAATGAGTTATTTGTAGACTCTTACACAAGCAGCCTATTGAGTTAACGTGCTTACCGTGTTTATTTCAGGGGCAGCCAGAGAGAAATTGCATGTTATTTAAGGACACGCTTTAAAGGCAGTGTATGGCGGTAAAGGGGAACTCCACCAGCTTTGTTAGAATCTCAGAATATGTCAGGCTTTGAGGTGTAAACAGCCACTTGAACGGGTTAGATGTAACGGTTCATTTGTAGAGAAACTCGCAGACTCTTGATTTCTTTACAGTGGTGGTGAAGGGAACCAGGCGTTCGCAGCACAAATGTAGACATTTTTTGTATAAAAAATGTGTTTTGGGGACTGATTTAAAAAATATAATGATATGATGTTAAAACTTGGTCATTACAAAAAAGCTATAATAAAATAACAATAAAAACATGATAACACGTTCGCTCTGGGTCACTATATACAACTCTATTAGTAAAAGATTTCAACCACTAATATTATACAGGTTTGCTCCTTACTTATAAACAATGCAGTGCAGTTATATGCTACCTACTGCTATGCATTATGGGATCGTTTGAGTGCCCTGGGTCTTCTACACCATGTTTGGCGTAGTGCACTGGTTAGTGAAAAGGCCACACTTTCAGATACAGGCAGCACAGGGTCACCTCAGAGCAGGCACTATCAGGGAGGAGGATCATTCTCAGCACTTGAGTCACACGTGGTGGTGGTCTGTTAGTGTGTGTTGTGCTGGTGTGAGTGGATCAGACACAGCAGTGCTGCTGCTGGAGTATTTAAACACCTCATTGTCACTGCTGGGCTAAGAATCGTCCACCAACCCGCAACATCCAGCCAGCACCGTGCTGTGGGAGTGTCCTGTGACCACTGATGTAGGACTAGAGCAGGGGTAACTAATAGGCGGGCCGTGGTCTGGATCCGGACCCAGACGTTGTCCAATGTGGACCCAAACTGATAAACTATTAAGAATGATTTAATTTAGACTGTGTTTATTTTAAATGGTGGAGCTTTTCTTGTCTTTACAGTATACGGGCTTTACGGCGCAGTGACCTCAGAGACCAATCACGTGCACTGTAATATCACCGAAGGCTCCTCAGCCAATCAGATCTGTGCACATTGGGGCGTGGGGCGCGCACACAGGCGAGATACGAAGCGAGAACAGCAGCTGGAGACTAAAGCGAGTCAGAAAGAATAAGGAGCTCTAAAAACAGAAAAGTGAACAGAGAGAACTGAGTGTTTAACAGGAACGGTTCTGGAATGAACCTGCTCGTCTAGTTTTGGAGAATACCGCTCTGTACAACCAACATGTTAATCTGAGAAGCTGAGTTAACAAGAAGACCCACGTTTATTTACTTTCTCTATAAATAAACACTTTAAGATGCACTTTTAAAAAAAAAATCTTTTTTTTAATATAGCTCTTGTTTTTATTGAAGTGAGTAAAACATTTATTATTAGTGTATAAATAATTAATTCAGTTCAGCATTTAATCAGTAAATATACTGAAATATACTGAACGGTATGTGTGATGTGTTGGTGTTTCAGTAGCTGATGGTATAAGATGCTGATACTAGGCTACTTCAGTAAACAGGATACACCACTGAATCAGAACACACCTTAGAAATGATGACGGTCCAGACCTTGGCCTGAGAAAATCTCCTCTAACTGGATCTTACTGACTCTAATTAAACACCCCTGGACTAGAGGAACATAAACTGTGCAGCAACAGATGAGCTATCATCTCTGACTTTGCATCTACACAGTGGACCAGCAAGTTGGGAGTGTCTATTAGATTGGACAGTGAGTGGGCACTCACACCAGCACCACATCAGAGAATCAGATGGACTACAGTCTGTAAGTGTAGAACTACAAGGTGCTCCTGTATTGTAAATGGACAATGTATGTAGATATAAGACGGTGGTTTTAATGTTCTGGCTGATCGGTGCATATCTTACCATTTCATGTAATAACAATCTGTAAAGGATCTTTTACAGGCAAACATCTGGTTCCCATCGCCACCACTGTGAACAGTTCTGACTCAGCAAGTCTCTAGAACAGAGGATTTCTCATCAAACCATTCTGAGTGATTTTGTTTACATCTCCTTAAATTATGTAGGGATTTTGAAAATTATATGGGGCTCTCCTTTCAAAACTTGATGCTGTTCATTTTTTTTTTAAATCTTAATAAAGGAGCACTTCAAGTGAATGTGGGAACTTAGCTTGCTTGCTAATTAACACAGCTGCTATGAAGCCATACACTGATCAGCCATATCATTAAACCCACCTCCTGGTATCTAAACACACTGTCCAGTGTATCAGCTCCACTGATCATATAGGAGCTACACTTACAGACTGTAGTTCATCTGATTCTCTGTATACTTTATTACTCTGTACTTCAATGGCCAGGACCACCACAGGACCTCCACAGAGCAGGTACTATTAGGGAGGTGGATCACTCTCAGTACTGCAGTGACAGTGTGGGCTGTGCTGGTGTGAGTGGATCAGACACAGGACACTGCTGTCTGGTTGTTGCTGATTGGTGGACAGTTCTGATCCACTCACAACAGCGTGACACACACTAACACAACACTGTCACTGCTGTGCTGAAAATGATCCCTAATAGTACCTGCTCTGTGGTGGTCCTGTGGGGGTCCTGACCATTAGGAAACAGGGTATCAGAGAACTACAGTCTGTAAGTGTAACTCCTATATGGTCAGTGGAGCTGATACAATGGACAGTGTGTGGAGATATAGGGAAGTGGTCTCAATGTTATATCTGATTGGTATATATGACCTTTGTATTTATAACCTCTACCTAGTGCCTGTGCTAGCCGTCTTAAGTGGTGGTCTCGGTGGTCGTATTAACCTTCTGGGTCACGAGGAGTGCTCATTGGACAGATTCACCAGTACATCACAGAGAAGATACACACACATACACACTAGGGACAATCTCTAACTGTCCTGAGTGCATGTGTTTGGACTGAGGGAGGAGACCCACTCAGACCCACAGTGACTCCACATTCAAACTCCACATAGGGAGGACCCTCATTTTTCAGCCTGGGGGTACGAACCCAGACCCTTCTTGCTGTGAGGCGGTCACATTACCTGCTGTTACACAATGATGATGTACACAGTGCTGCGCCACAGAATACTACATGACGTGATGATGTATTAGAGGGCCCATATGGTTGTATGACATATCATGTGTCAGACACGCTGGACAATGAAGTGAGAGAACGGTAATGGATGAAAACATCCAGTTGTTCATCATATAAACCACTTATGGGTCGTAGGAGGTGCTGGAGCCTGTCCAGTGGCTCGTGGAAAACTTGCCTACATTGCAGTAGCACCCCCGAAGATTTCTTTTCCTTACTCAATCAGCAATGTTTTCTTTTCCTGGGTTCCCCTTTTTGAGTCTGGTTCCTCTCGAGGTTCTTCCTCGTGATCTGAGGGAGGTTTTTCTGGCTTGCTCATTGGGGGCAGTGGTGTTGGACCCAGATTTTCGTGAAAAGCTGCTTTGTGACAACATCGGTGCATAAAAATAATATATATATATATATATATATATATATATATATATATATATATAAATGATATTATATTTTATTTTTTCTTCCTAATGTTAACATTTGTTTGGTTTTATGTACCAAACATGCCTCGTTTCCAGCCTCTCTTTATCCATTTGAATGAAACTGGCTGTTCTAATTGGCTGTCCTGTATTGTGCCTCATTCAGAAAAGCACTCCTAGGACTTGAATATGAGTGGACAGTGCTAAACTGCTGTAGACTGGAGTAGGTGGATATGCAGAGCTGTGCAAAAGTTTTAGGGCCCTAAGGACATTATTATATTTAAAAAGCTATTTTTTTCAGACCGGAAGCTTCTATTTTATCCACAGTAACAGTATTTAACAGTATTAATAGAGTAAGTAGTGCTTTTACATACGTCAGTGTGTTTATTTGACTCTTTTCAAGCTTCTCCTTCTATAAACAACCCAGTATTATGTACAGTTCTCAGCTAATACCTGCTTTGACTGCTCAGTAATTCATTAAGCTGAATCAAGATTGCTGCTGAAGGAACTGAATACATTCATACAATGTCTGGGGCGTCCAGGAGAAATCTGGAACCTAACTTTGTTCTTCAAACTGGAGCTCAAGATATGATCTACTTCTTTCACAATAAGATTTTCATGTTACTTTGTATTGTATGTATTATTATTTACATCTGTTCTAATCAGATCTGGTGTTTTTACTAGTGAGAATACAATTATTGATCAGATAAAGACATTTAAACAATCAGCTTAGACTTTTTGCACAGTAGTGTATGTAAATGACATCACAGAAACAATGTATTTAACTGCATAGCTTCTATATATGGGCCCTTTAATCGCTAATGTTAGGCCAGAATGGTCCTTACATAGGTTGATAGGTTAAAGCTTGCAGCTTATTATTATTTGCCAACATATAATTCATCGTTACAGTGATCAGAATGTAGTGGGGAGGGTGTGCTGTATTGCGTAAGCCATTTTACAGTTATATGAAATCAAGCTTCTTCTGAAATCCTTATGCTGGGAGCATCTTTTTTAGGGGTGTCATTCTGCAAAGACGTCTCCTTGTAGCTCCTGTTGCCGTGCTGTTTCATCACATGATGATGTTTTGACTGCTCGCTTGTGATGCTGCACTGATATCTGTGTCTGTGGTCTTACACGCTGGAAGTATTATTAAAAATCATCTGTCAGGATAGTTGATACCATCTATTTCGGCTCAGTTCATCTAACAACAGTGGAGCAGCAGCGTTAAAGATAACGGCAGTAGATGCTTTGTAGGGTACATGGGCTAGATGACCCAATTCGGTGCAAGAGTGTGTTTGTTATGACATCAAGCTTGATGCAAGGCCACCAGCAGAATACTATTTGAACCAGAAACCAGGATGAGCCTCAAGTCAATGGATCATCAATAACAGCTTGGTTCCATCACAAGATATGAAAGCCATCTGTGTTCTGGACTGTATATTTTTGTTCTCTTGTACTTAAAAAAAGTCATGTCACTGTTATTGTCCTTTTCCGGGACGTTCTTTGAACTCTGCACTTGGCTGTGAATAGCCGCTTAGAAAAGGTGGGCCCCATTGTGCGTTTAATCTTTGTCCCACTGTACACTGAGTGCTTGTTGTTCAGATACAGTACAATGAATGTTTCCGATGGACTAAGGGAATATGTGTGGTCAGCCCATTCTCACCGCATCCAGCTCAATGGAGTCTATAGCAAGCTCGGTAACTGGCACCCACTGCAAATATAGTTATGCCGAACGCATGCTTTGGCATTTTTCCAGTTCTGAATCGGAAAGAAGGAAAGGTGAGTAGATCAAAATCTATGATATCTTGCTTTCTGTTGTGCATTAGGAGGCTTTTGGAACTGTATACATGAGAACATCTGATATTTATAGATACACTGTTCTATTCACCATGCTGGTGAGCCTACATGTAAATGTAGAACCCAGAAGAACCCAGTCTTATAGCTGTCTGTACAATTGATATGTAATAGTTTAGTTCTTAAGCATAGAAAGGATCCATCGATCTACACTAAGTGTAATTTCCAGCTCATGCAATAACAGATAGACGGGTTTGAGTCATCAGACTCCCCTCTTGGCCTGTGAAGACTGTGATGCTTTAGCTCGAGGCTACAGCCTCTTGGTTGTGCTGATCTGGCAAAGGGCAGCTCAGGTCAGCGTCTGACTCTGGCCCAGAGATGACCTTGCTTGTGTGACAATGAAGAGCCGCAATCTAACAAACAGCCTCTTTAAGGTAGAGGAGCGAAAGTGTTGCTACTTCAGTGAAATAGGGCCTCAGCGCAACATAGCTAGCATAAACTGGCTTGAGTGAAAAAAGTATCACATCCAAAAACTGGATTCTGAACTGCAACAAAACTTTTTAGTACATCCTGACAGGGACTGAAGTTTGTTGGGCTCAGTATGTCTGTTTTTAGGGTCTTTGTGGTCTAAAAATTAGCTCCAGAGTAAAAGGTGTGAGTATTAGCAAAACAAAGTTAGCAACCAGTGCTGCAGCAACACAGCAGGATGAAATTAAACCTAAAAAAACAAACTAAGAACCACAAATGTGAAGGTCTAAAAGTAAATAAGGAAAGAGTAGATTCCCTCACGAGTATATATACTTAAGTAGAAGTAAGAGTGTTATAATTGGAAAGCACAATTGCTAAGCTAACCTAGTACCAGTGCTAATGGTACCGCTAGCCACCTGAATGGGCCATCTAAGTGTGAAGGACTAAAATGCAACCGAGCACAAATGAAAAAGTAGATTCCTTTCTTTACATATTTACATCTACATTTATAGTTTTTATCAGACACATTTATCTAGAGTTACAAAAGTGCTTGAATTGTGTTCAGTCAGAATATCTCTAGCTAGTACAAACCAGTTTTTTAATCCAAACTACCCTCGAGCTCAAACACTGCCAGAAACAAGGGCCAGTGCTGATACCAGGAGAGAGGACAACAAAATAAAAGTTTAGATACACTATAAGTGCGATACCTAGAGATACCTAGCCCGACAGAAATAGAGCAGATAATAAAACACAGGGTTACAAGTGCAGTATCTAGGAATACCCAGCCAATGTTCATACTTAGTGCGTAGAAGTGTGTGAGTGCAATGTGACTTGTTGCTTCACAAAGAGGTGGGTCTTCTGTCTGCCTTTGAAGACCCTGCTGAGCGTCTGCTGTTTAGGCAGCCAGTGGAGGTTCATTCCACCATCTGGGTGCCAGGACAGAGAAGAGTCTTGTCGCTTGCATGTTGAGGGATGGAGGGTCTAGCCGAGCTGTACTTGAAGCTTAAAGGCCTACTTGACTAGACGTATTAACATTTAACATTTATTTAATGAACAAATCAATGCAAATGGCCCTTTAGTGCAAGTTGTTCATGTAATGTATGTAATGGAGAAATACACAGATTCCAATACAAAGTATAACACTGTACCAGCTATGTGAAGTAAGCTGTGGGATACCAGTGATCATATATATATATATATACACTACCGCTCAAAGGTTTGGGATCACAGTGAAAGTTTCTTGTTTTCAATGGAGTATCTTCCTTCCTTAATACAACAATGGACTGACGGGTCTCTAAAGAAAGTTGTTTCTTTCTGGTCATTTTGAGTCGGTCAGCAAGCCTTCAACTGCTGATGCTTCAGATACTAAACTAACCTAGAATGTTGTTCTCCCTTTTATACTCACTTATTAGTAGAATGTTTTTCAGCTGTGAACCAACCAATTAGCCCAACAACATCCTTAACTTGGATTGGTGGTCATACCAGGAGATTTAGACAGAGGACTGAGAATTGCTGATAATAGGACTATATGTAAAATAAGCCTCTATACAAAAATAGACTTTAATACAAACATTTTTATTCTTAAAAATCATCTGATACACTTACATTAATTGTGAAATGGACAATGTTGTTTGTGAATTGCATGAAAATAGCATAAAATTAAATTCTAATGTGATCCTAAACTTTTGAGTGGTAGTGTATATAAAAGATCACTGCAAGTAGCCTTCCATGAGGAAACTTTTAGAGGCACTAAATTCTTTCGACGTCTGGTTCCCATCACACCAATTATGTTTTGTCTAGAACCATTCGGTATCTTAATGTAATTAGTTTGGAATGTTTATGTTCCTCTTTAATGATGTCTAAGTGGATGGAACTGTAAGTGCTAGCGTATTAACTCAAGTAGTTTTATGTTCTCTGCCTCTTCTGTATCTTTGAGCAGCTTGAAGAATGGGAGACTGGTCCATTCTCGGCCGCTTCCTGACGGAGGTGCAGAACCACTCGACGGTGATCGGCAAGATTTGGCTGACCATGCTGCTGATCTTCCGCATCCTGCTGGTGGCGCTGGTGGGCGACGCCGTATACAGCGACGAGCAGTCCAAGTTCACCTGCAACACTCTGCAGCCTGGCTGCAGCAACGTTTGCTACGACACCTTCGCCCCGGTCTCCCACCTGCGCTTCTGGGTCTTCCAGATTGTGCTGGTCTCCACGCCGTCCATCTTCTACGTCATCTACGTGCTGCACAAGATCGCCAAAGATGAGAAGCGTGAGAAGGCATCGAAGGAGACGGTGCCCAAGACGACTGCTTCGGAGACCGATCGCGAGGAGGCGCTGGAGCTCAAAACTTCCACCTTGCCAGCTCGATCTGAGGAGGTCTGGGGCCCGTCTCAGGAGGTGGAAGGCCTGGACCAGAATTTGCTGGTGGAGGATTTTGGTGAAGTAGACAAGGATCCCACTGAGCTGTCCAGTCACGTGCTGCTCACGTACATCGTACACGTGGTGCTGCGCTCCATCATGGAGCTCGTGTTCCTCGTGGGTCAGTGCTGCTTGTTCGGCTTCGAGGTGCCGTACCTGTTCCAGTGCGAAACGTATCCGTGCCCCAACCGGACGGACTGCTTCGTGTCTCGCGCCACCGAGAAGACCATCTTCCTCAACTTCATGTTCAGCATCGGCCTGGGCTGCTTCCTGCTCAACGTGGTGGAGCTGCATTACCTGGGCTGGGTCTACGTCCTGAGGATCATCTGCCTCGCCTGCTCCACGTGCTGCGAGAAGGACGAGGGCCGGAGCCCCGCGCAGCGCCTACACACTAATTACGCCAATCCCAAGCCTCTCCTGCTGAAGCTCACTCACTCCCTCCGGGGGCACCTGCTGCTGCACCCTTCCCCTCCGGTGACCCTGGAGAATGGGGCGAACTGCCCCGTAGCTGCACACGGAACCTCTATCTCCTTTGAGACAGACTCCACTGTGGAGTACACCAGAGGACCAGACGACAAGCAGCATGCCAAACTGCCCGAATGCAAGAAGTCCTGGCTGTGAACTGTATTTCTGAGGCCTGAAACAAACAGTTCAGTGGCATGACCTCTATTTGCTTCTCCTGCATCACACTGGTTGTGTTTACAAGCCGAGATTTTCGCCAGTCCGAGTGAATTCATACTGGTTAGAATGAATAGAATTAAAGAGACATTCATATGAACACTCTACTCAACAATCTAAAGAAAAACTCCACCAGTTTACAACCACCAGAGTATCAGTTAGTGTAGACGCTACCGTTACAGGGTTATAAACTCCACCCATTATGCAAATGCACACGTTCAGAATGTACTGAAACTTTCTGATTGGGAAAGTAATCAGATACAGGCACTTACACAGCTATTATCTTTCTATGTAATAGATCATTCACAGGATTCTCCATCTCTTTCAATTGGATAGAAATTGCATTTGGAATGGATTCTACTGGACTAATCTATTCCCAATAAGGTGTATTAGTCTGATTATTACTGAATCATCAGGCTGCATGTTAACACCAGTACTCTCAATTACCACAGACAGTATAAATATACTCCGGAAGAACTGAGTCAACAGGTGTTCATATGGACACTCTACTCAACAATCTGATCAAAAGCTCCACCAGTTTACAACCACCAGAGTATCAGTTAGTGTAGATTTACAGGATTAGTCATCTCTTTCAATTGGATAGAAATTGCATTTGGAATGGATTCTATTGGACTAATTTATTCAGGTGTATACATATTTTGTTCCAATTAAGATATTAGTCTGATTATTACTGAATCATCAGGCTGCATGTAAACGCCAGTCAATTACAACAGCCAGTTATAAATATACATTACCCATAAGATCTGAATGAATTCATACTGATTCTAGAATTAAACAGGTGTTTATATGGACACTCTACTCAACAATCTGATCAAAATCTACACCAGTTTACAACCACCAGAGTATCAGTTAGTGTAGATTTACAGGATTAGTCATCTCTTTTAATTGGATTGAAATTGCATTTGGAATGGATTCTATCAGACTAGTCTATTCCCAATGAGAATATATATATATATATATATATATATATATATATATATATATATATATATATATATATATATATATATATATATACACCCTGTATACTAAGATATTAGTCTGATTATTACTGGGTTTTTAGGCTGCATGTAAACGCGAGTACTGTCAATTACCAACGACAGTTATTTCTATACATTACAAACACAAACTGATTCATACTGTGAATTCATACTGATTCTAGAATTAGAGGTGTTTATATGGACACGCTACTCAACAATCTGATCAAAATCTCCACCAGTACCAGAGTATTTATTAGTGTAGATGTGACCGTTACAGGGTTATATTGCAAATGCTTTAAAACTGTCTGATTGGGGATGTAATCAGATACAGGCATTTACATTGCTATTATGTAATGTATTATTTAAATGATCGGATAGAAATTGCATTTGGAATGGATTTTACTGGACTGATCTATTCCTGATGAGGTGCATACTTTGTTGCAACTAAGATATTAATCAGATTATTACTGGATCAACAGGCTGCATGCAAACGCAGGTACTGTCAATTACCACAGACAGAACTGAAAATCAACTGACTTTACTTACAGTGGAAGCCAATGGGTACTTGCCCGATTCTATAAATTATTGAAATATGGGACTATAGCATGGCAAGTGCAGGTATTAAACTGAAACAAAACAAGCTGAGAACTTACTGGAGCTGTTCCTATGAAATTTAACACAAATGCTATTTTTTACTAACAATCACCTGCAAGACATGGTAGAGCTACAAGACTGTCAGATAAACAGTACTTACAGAAGCCATAGAATGGAAAACTTTATCGTAGTGAACTACAGAGAGTTTGGTACTAATAGCTCAATCAGTGGAAGCCAATGGGCTCTTGGTTTAACTTAAAGTATGGCTGCTAACTTAAAAAATACAAGCTGAGAGTGTCATATCGAAGAACTTCTGAGGTGGTAAAGAATGTAAAGCTGTATTTATATTGCCATAGTTGAATAAGGAGTTCAGTACTAATAGCTCAGTCAGTGAAAGCCAATGAGCACTTGCCTAATTCTATGAATCTTTAAAATATGAGACTATTTAATGGAAAGTATTACATTAAATTATTACAGGTATTAAATGAAAACAGCACAATCTAAGAGTGCCTTGCCGAAGCTGTTCCTATACATTTTTTATGTGCCATAGAATATAAAGTTGGATTTACATCGTCATAGTGAGGACATAGAAGAGTACATAAATGCTACAGCTTGTACAGGTGCCACCTTACACCATTTAAGGTGGAACGGACAATCTGGTGAACAAGTCTGAGAAATAGGAACTTCAGCTCTCACATCTGTAAAGGATCTCGGACAACTCTAGCAGCCTTGTTCAGCGTTTAACACTGAAAAGACTAGAGACGAGAAGAATCACAACTCCAACAGTGACCTGTACGTAGGAGTGAGATGTCATCACTGTTTGCTAGTTGAAACATTTTAAACTGAGTTTCATAGTAAGTCACAACTTCAATCCAAATCATAGACTGGCAAATTTTCACATGCCTTCTGTGCAGTCACCAGAAAAAGCTCTGAGAACATCAAGCTCCAGTCTTCTTCTTCAGCTCTGAGAACATCTACAGGTGTTTCTGTCCATCCTTCCACCGTGAGAAGACACCTCAGCGCTATGGGTTCTGAAAGGACGTGTAGCTGTTCAAGAAGCTCCTCACTGAGAAAAGTAGGAGATACAGACTCATCAAACAAAGAAGCTGCTGCTGTTCTCAGAACAGTGGATGACCGCCCAGAAGCTCAACAACACTGAATGTGTTTGGGATTACTCAGATCTCTTCTTTTCTAATGACGGGAAACAAGCTGAAGGGACTGTTCCTGGTAAAGGACCTGCTGAATTCTGCGTGGACGTCACTGTCTGACCTGTGGTCACCCTCTGACCTGTGGTCACCATCTGACCTGTGGTCACTCTCTTGTTCATAGTTTTTAAAACTATTTCTTTTCACATTTGAAACAACAGAATTAACCAGATTTGCAAAGGCCGAAAGAAAGAGTGAATGAGAAAAGAAAAAGAAAAGAGGGAAGGAAGGGTGGAAGAAAAAGGAGAAGTAAGAAAATAAGAAAGAAAAAGAAAGACAGAAGAAAAAGAAAGGAATGCCAGAAAGAAGAACAATGAAAAGAGGAAAGAAAACTATAAAAAGGATGAAAGTAAAAGATAAAAGAAAGGAAGCAAGAGAAGAACAGGAGAAAAAGAAAAAAAAGCAAGAAAGAAAAAGTAAAAAAAAGGTGAAAGAAAAAGGAGAAAGAAGGAAAGTAAGAAAGGAATAAAGGATAGGAGAAAAAGAAAGGGAGAATAAAATAAAGGAAGGGTGGAAAAAAATAAAATAAAAAGAAAGAATAACTGAATATACAAATTAAAGAAAGAAGGAAACAAGAAAAAGATGAAAAACTATAAAAAAGGAAGAATGTGTGGAAGTAAAAGAAAATGAAATAAGAGAAGGAAAGCAAGAAGGGAGGCTGGAAGAGAAAGAAAAAAGAATGGAAGAAAGAGAAGCAAAGAATAAAGAAACAAAGCAAGAAAGAAAAATAAAAAGAAGTAAAGCAAATGAAAAAGAGAGAAACAGGAGAAATAATTGGATAAAGAGAAAGAAAGATGGAAAGAAAGAAAGAAAGAAAGAGAAAAAAGAAAGGAGGCAACAGAAAGAGTGAGTGAGAAAAGAAAAAGAAAAGAAGGAAGGAAGGGTGAAAGAAAAACAAGAAGAAAGTAAGAAAGAAGAGAAGGATGGAAGATACAGAAAGGAAGAATAGAATGAAGGAAGGGTGGAAAAATGAAATAATGAAGTAACAAAAAGAAAGAATGTCTGAATAAATAAATGACAGAAAGAAGAACAATGAAAAGAAGAAAAGAGGGAAGGAAAGCAGGAAGGGAGGCTGGAGGAGAAGAAAAAAAGAATGGAAGAAAGAGACGCAAAGAATAAAGAAACAAAGCAAGAAAGAAAAATAAAAGAAGTAAAGCAAATGAAAAAGAGGGAAACAGAAGCAAAAATGAGAAAGAAAGAAAGAAAGAAAGAAAGAAATTACAACTGAAACAGTGTTTATATACAACATTAATCTCCTATAACACAGCCAGGAAACCAGCCTTCTACAGTCAGTCCCTAATATAACACACTCCAACTATAATTATATCAGACCTGCATCTGTTTCTACATTAACATCTCATTTAATACACACCCTGTATTAATTATTAACATTTTAAACCAATTTATTAGAAAATATTACTGAAAACATTGACAAAAACTGTCATTTATTATTTATTCACTTATTTATATCACTTATTTGTGGAAGAACTGCAGAGATGGACGTGTGGCATTTGGAATTCTTGTTTCTTTTTGGAACAAACAATAAAAAACAATAAATATTTAAACTACGGAAGGAAAAATGTGATTTTTTGACATAAAAAAAATCCATTTGACACTTAAGCCATAATGAATCTGGCCAGTTATGTGTTGTGTCCAGTCTGGTCCAGAAGAGGGCGCAATCGGTGCACAAATACAGCACAATGTCACTGTGTGTGTGTGTGTGTGTGTGTGTGTGTGTGTGTGTGTGTGTGTGTGTGTGTGTCTTCTAATAGTAACATACACCAGTTAGTCATAACCACCTCCTTCTATCTACAGTATCTGTCCAGGTTATCAGCTCAGCTGATCATATAGGAGCTACACTTACAGACTGTAGCTCATCTGATTCTCTATATACTTTATTACTCTGTTCTTTAATGATCAGGACCCTCACAGGACCACCACAGAGCAGGTACTATTAGGGAAGTGTGAGTGAATCAGACAGAGCAGTGCTGCTGCTGCTGTAGTGTTTAAACACCTCAGTGTCACTGCTGGACTGAGAATCGTCCACCAACCAAAACTATCCAGACAGCAATGTCCTGGGGGGCAGCGTCCTGAGACCACTGATGAGGAACTTGAGGAACACAAACTGTGCAGCAGCAGATGAGCTACTGTCTCTGACTCTACATCTACAAGGTGGACCAGCGAGGTAGGGGATGTGGAATAGAGTGGACAGTGAGTGGACGCAGTGTTTAAACACTCCAGCAGCAATGCTGTATCTGATCCACTCACACCAGCACAACACAATCAGCGTCCTGACCACTGAAGAACAGGCAAACAGAGGTAGTATTCAGAGAAGCAGATGAACTACAGTCTGTAATTGTAGAACTACAACGTGCTCCTATATTGTATCAAATCAATGAATGGACTTCAATCAACCTGCGGTGGATGACCCGTCCAGCAGATGCCGCTGCAGCCGATGCGCAGCCAGCGCGTGTTTATTTACCACCCGTTTTGGGACAAACGCGTCTGGATTGGCTAGAAAGTAAAGCATTCGGCCAATCGATGCGCGCTACTTGCTCATTATGCAAATCACGTTCGAAATATGCAAATCGCGGAACTTCTACTAACGCTAGTCACCGAGCGAGTGGGCGGGGCTTGCCGGAATACGGGTGGGGACAACGACAACGCTCAGCAAACCGGCGCTGCGTCCACGGTCCGTCAAGCTGTGAGCAACTGAGGCTGCAGCGAAAAAGTACCGAAACCGAGTGGGTTTATATCTCCGTCTCAGCCAGACAGCGGAAAGTAAGACATCTCTTCCAGCCCGGTGAGTTTATATCATAATATTTAGCCTCCCGTTTTGGGTTGACATGGCTCCTTTTCTCAGGTGACAGGCGCTGGAGCCAAAGAGGCTTAGTGAGTGCGGGGCGAGCTTTGGACTGTTAGCCACAATGCTAACTTATTTTTTCTATTAAATAAACTCTTTTATTTGTTTACTAATTGAGCTGGAGGTACAGCTGTACTTGTGACGGAGTGACACTATGCGGCAGAGCTGAAGTTGGCTCCCCATTCGCCAGCTGCTTGTTCGAATTTCCCCGGTCCACCTTAAATGGCGCAGCAGTTGCAATGCAACTGCTGCGCCATTTAAGGTGGACCGGGGAAATTCGAACAAGCAGCTGGCGAATGAGAACCAGAGTCTTAACCGAATTTTAACCGAGGCTAATAAACGTGGCCGGGTTTGTGTTTTGTGAGTCTTTTGTGAGTTTTATAACGTAAACAATTTTTTTGAGGGGGAGAGAAACGATATTTCCCCTTCCTCGCTCTCTCTACCTGTCGTTAAAGGTGCTCCGCAGCCAATAGGAACGCGCCACGTCACGCGGAGGCGTGTAGGCTAGTCAGTTAAAGGGCCAGTAGCACACATTTGATTCCCCTGCATGTTGTTTTCTTTCCCTTTCATTTCTTTTCCCTCTCATCCTGTGTTTCTATGTCCCATCCTATGTGGCACTGTAGCTTATGTAAATTGCCTCTGTCCTGATTTCATATATATATATATATATATATATATATATATATATATATATATATATATATATATATATATATATGTATATATATATATATATATATATATATGCGTATATGTGTATCCCCTCTATCTCCCAAAACCTTGTTATAGGCTGTTTCAAAGTTCAAAGTGAAGGACCTTCGTATGCAGCTATGTTCAGAGTGATTCTGTGGACGTGAACTAAATGATAGATAGATAGATAGATGGATGAATAGATAGATAGATAGATAGATAGATAGATAGATAGATAGATAGATAGATACCTTCCACAATTGCACAAGGTAAGGCTACCCAGATAGTTAAAACAACCATGGAAGTTGTTATATAAAACTAAATAAAGGATATAATAATATAAAAGTAGGAATATAAATATAAAAAATAGAAATAGAAAAAGTCCCACAGTGTGACAGTAGTGCTGTTAGCCAGTGTAAACAGCGTAGACCGCTTCAGTAGTGCAAGTATGCAGTTAATATAGACTGTATAGACTGTATACATGGTGTATAATGTAATAGGCATAATGATGCATCCTTTCAGACCCTGGATGACCTACAATTCTCTGTGCACATACAGATAAAACATTCTGAAACTGGCCCAAAAATTGTTGACATTTATTGTTGAATTTATCTTTATTACCCTGTAAATCTATTGGCTCATTATAATGTATGCACGTATATATAGTTATCAAATTAGTTAGCTACAATAGCAAATGCCAACCAAGCTAGAGCACGTTTCCCTTTTTGCATTTTATTTTTAATCCCAGTTAACATTTAGGTTATATACACATACACTATACACTACCACTCAAAAGTTTGGGATCACAGTGAAATGTTCTTGTTTCCAATGGAGTATCTTCTTCCTTAACACAACAATGGACTGACGGGTCTCTAAAGAAAGTTGTTTCTTTCTGGTCATTGTGAGCCGGTCAGCAAGCCATCAACTGCTGATGCTTCAGATACTAAACTAACCTAGAATGTTGTTCCCTTTTATACTCACTAATTAGTAGAATGTTTTTCAGCTGTGCATCACAATTGAGCAAGAGTGTCCTAACAACCAATTAGTCCAATAATATCCTTAACTTGGATTGGTGGTCGTACCAGGAGGTTTAGACAGAGGACTGAGAATTACTAATAATAGGACTATATGCAAAAAAAGCCTCTATACAAAAATAGACTTTAATACAAACATTTTTATACTTTAAAAATCATCTGATACACTTACATTAATTGTGAAATGGATAATATTGTTTGTGAATTGCATGGAAATTGCATGAATTGCATGATTTACCATCATATGGGTTTTTTAATATTGGACAGTCGTAATATTTGGCTTTAGTTACAGTGAGAATGGGAAATCCTGTTTCTGAGCTTTGCTCTAATTCTATTGTTAACTGAATATTCGAACTAAACTGTTTTGCCGTTTGGTTTACTTCACTGTCCGTCTTCTTTTATCCCTTCAGGTAGAATTTCTGGCACTGCTTTAGGATATTGCAACCAATGGATGTTGGATTAAGTATGGAAGAAAACCAGCTCTGACGCTCCTCACGTGTATGGAAGAGCTTCCCCATACGTCTGCAAGAAAAGAGCCTTTGGATCAGCAGAGCTTGGCATCTACGGCCAATCATGTTCAACCTCATCAAAAAAGACAAGGACAAGGAGAAAGATGGGGTGAAGAAGGACAAGAAAGAGAAGAAGGACAAAAAGGAGCGGATGTCCCAGGCTGAGCTGAAGAGCTTGGAGGAGATGGGCATGAGGCGAGGTTTCTTCAACCTGCACCGCGGAAGCTCCAAGCGAGACTCCAGAGGTAAGCTGGAGATCTCCAGCCCCATCCCCATCAAAGTGGTCAGCAACACCGAGCTCACCCTGACGGACATAGAGGCTGAGAGGTTCAACAACAGAGGCAGTGTGGTCCTGGATGCAGGGCCCATGAGTGCCTCCAGCTCCAGCGACGATGTTAAGGCGGAGAAGGACGTCCAGAGACCCTCCGTCAAAGAGAAGGCCGCCAAATTTGGATCTCTGGCAAAGCAGAATTCGCAGGTGGGCCAGATAATGAAGCGCTTCTCTTTCTCCCAGAGAAGCAAAGAGGAGAGTCCCTCGGAAGGCTCCAATCCATCCGGACCCAACTCCGCCGCCCCTTCTCCTCAAGTGGAGGCCAAAGTTTTTGACCCCCAGGTCAAATACATCTCCCATCGCCGTACTCGTCTGAAGAAGGTCCAGATACCCATGTTGGTGGAAAAGGTGTTCCCGGCAGACTTGCGCTTGCCTGCCGTGATGCCTCCTCAGGTCCCTGAGCCCCGGGAGCTGGAGCTCCAACGGCGCAACACGGGCGACTTTGGCTTCTCTCTGCGTCGGACCTGGATGCTGGATCAACGGCCCGATGGCTCAGTCTTCCGACGGGTGGTCCACTTTGCTGAGCCGGGTGCTGGTAACAAGGACCTGGCCTTGGGTCTGGTGCCGGGAGACCGCTTGGTGGAGATCAATGGATTAAACGTGGAGAGCAAGAACAGGGACGAGATCGTGGAGATGATCCGGCAGTCCGGAGATGTTGTGCGCTTGAAGGTGCAGCCTATCGTGGAGCTGAGCGAGCTGAGCCGCTGCTGGCTTAGGAACAGCACTGGGCTGCGCAGGGAGTCTTATGAGGTAAGGAGATGTGTACCTTATCTGTTACTTCTAACCAAGTCCCTGAGATCTACCACCTTGAAAAGTTCCAAGGATTGATATCCCAATGATCCCAAAGTACCTTGATTGACCAGGATAAGGTACGTTGGATGGAATATGGATGGAACTAAACTCTGCAGGATGGTAGATCTTCAGCCCTGCCCTAAATACCTGGAGCTGTCTGTGATATCTTTGACAGCTGTGATGAAAGGAGAACTACACTACCACTCAAAAGTTTAGGATCACTTTAGAATTTTATTTTATGCAATTTTCATGCAATTACCAATATTGTCAATTTCTCAATTAATGTAAGTGTATCAGATGATTTTTAAAGAATATAAATGTTTGTATTAAAGTCTATTTTTGTATAGAGGCTTATTTTGCATATAGTCCTATTATCAGCAATTCTCAGTCCTCTGTCTAAATCTCCTGGTACGGCCGCCAATCCAAGTTAAGGATGTTATTGGACTAATTGTTTGTTAGGACACTCTTGCTCAATTGTGATGCACAGCTGAAAAACATTCTACTAATAAGTGAGTATAAAAGGGAACAACATTCTAGGTTAGTTTAGTATCTGAAGATCTGCAGTTGATGGCTTGCTGACCGACTCACAATGACCAGAAAGAAACAACTTTCTTTAGAGACCCGTCAGTCCATTGTTGTGTTAAGGAAGAAGATACTCCATTGAAAACAAGAACATTTCACTGTGATCCCAAACTTTTGAGTGGTAGTGTAGTCTAGGCTGTTTCTTGCTATAAAGTGGTATGAGCAGTCGCTTAGGGTCTGCTGAGCCACCTTTTTCTACTCAACTTGAAGCATGCATGCTTCATTTTTCCATTCCAGAAAGAAAACGATGGGGTTGATTGGAAGGGGGTCACCCTACATAGGATGTCATGTAAGGCCCTGTATACAATGCTGTACCTGTGCTTGTCTACTAAGTGGCAAACCTGAGTGGCTGGTTTGTTCCATTGTGACACATGATTACGAGGTGTTTCTGTTTCTTTCCTTCTAGCATACCATTCTTTAGTAGGAATCCCGAGAATCTGTTACTCCACTTTCACGTGTAACTGCAGACCGCAGGAGCTCCTGCTCTCTATCTCCTGCCTTCTATCTCCTTTAGAATCTGTTTTTTTCAAGAGAAAGTCGTATAGCATGCTATCTTTTTTGTTCTTTGTGTCACTAATTGTAGGGGAAGGTTCCTCGGACACCGATTATAGGACAGTTTGGGATGTCCTCCACGCTATTGTTTCAAGAAGCAGAAGAAGTAAAGAGAAAGGCATGAGTCAGGTTACTGCGTAGCGATTGTTATCTGTTTATCTAGCTTTGTCACTTAATGAGTGACTCCTCTTTGAAGTGAACAGTATAGTGTTCCTTTGAAATCTATAGAATTGGGTTGATCATATAAGCGGAGGACGTTGTAGCCCAGTAGTCTTGGAACAAGAGCGTCTGGCAGACCCGGATCATCAAGTTATAGGCCCCTAGGCTCAAATGTTTGGTGGGCTGAAACTCTCTACTTTTTCTCATGGTCAGGGAGTTTTTCTTGACATCACAGCAGAGTTTGCTATCATATGGGCTCTTTAACATTGTTTATATGCTATGTATATATATATATATATATATATATATACATACATATATGTGTGTGTTTGGCTTTAGTTACAGTGAGAATGAGAAATCCTGTACTAACTGTGGTGTTGGGCATGTCACTGCTATAGTAGAATATTTATATTTACATTTTTTTTGGTTTACTTGGAAGTAGATTTGGATTTTGGATTGTTCGGAGCCAATCTGGGACTGTCTTAGGAAATCTAAGAGATTCTATAAACAAACCCCTTATAAATTGGATATTTCTGTTAAGTATGATGGGTTAATATCAAGTTATACCAAATAAATTAGCCATTTATTTATTATCATTAAGACGGAACTGCGTTGTGACCTGCCAATATTTCAACAAGCCGAATTTCTCTGCGAATTTTTTCTTGGGCGAAGCTTGTCCAGTTGAAGAAGAGCTGATCAAGGTTGAAAAGTGGTTCGTTATTTTGGTATTTTGGTGCTGCTAGAAAAGTTCCTATCAAAAATCAATATAGCTGTTTAGATTCTGCCCTAATGGCTGGGTTGAGCATGATGTCATTGAGCATGATGTCATTTCCAGTAGCTGATGATAACATTCTGTTAGCTAGCTTGATTTGTAGTGTTGTTGTTTGCACTCCTGACTACTTAAGTCCCAAAAAGAGGTTTGGGTGTCCTCCATTTATCTGTGCTGGTTTTCCGCATAGTGGCACAGGCAGGGAAACCCCTTTAATCCTGAGAAAATAAGCATAGCTCTAGATATGTTTTGGTAGCGCATACATAACATGCATTACATGCAAACGGTCTTTAAATGACTGTAAACAAATAATTAAATGGCTAAAGCCTAACCAGTGAAGTGTCTACTGGTACAATGAGCCCAGTGTGCTCTGATTGGTCAACAGGTTCCACCTCAGCTGCTACAGATTCCACCTCCTTGCTGCTATGGCTGTTCTTACAAGGGCCTTGGTTCCGCCTTATCGGTTAGAGCCAGAGTCCGATCCTGAAAGCCAGGCAGAACAAGCTGGTAGATCCACCTTCCCCAGCCAGATCGAAGCAAGATGTTTCAGAGCGGTCAGATTGACTATTTTAGCTCTCTGTGTGGGCCAAGCTTGCCAGTAGGCGGGCAATAGGGATTGCGTTGCGAGATGATGTCACCTCATATCAGAGGAAAGGGCTCCATAACACATAACAGGGATGATAAACTTGATTGACAGTCGCAGTAGATAGTGAGTGACGATACATCAGACAGTCGGCTTAAGTGTGGGTACTCAACGTACCATGCCTCATTCTCAAGTGTTTTAGCCTGCAATGTTTTTAGCAGTGTGAGTGGGTGGGGCTAAACCGCCATAGGCTGATTAGGTGGATATCTGTAAATGTGATGGTTTTCCATTATGTTTCGTGATACAGTATCGATACACAGATTCCTGGCAGACAGTGAATCACTGTGTGTTGTGTTTAAACCTCTGACCACTAGATGACAGTGTTGTAATCCATTTTCAGCTCCACTCCAACATTAATAAGCAGCACAAGGGCGCAATGCTATTGTAAGCATTGATAAACCTGTTCATATAGTGGTGTGTTTTAATAGTAGGATTTGAAAAATCACAATATATCATTTACTTGCAGTATTTCAATATATTGAATCGTGACCGCTGTATCACGATATGTATTGTATCACCAGGTTCTTGCCGATACACAGCCCTAATTCAAAATAGGTTGTTTTTGCAATTTCATTTTCATACAGGGACTGTATGTACTAGGAGGAGAATTCAGTGTTCTGTCATACAGGCCTGTTAAGCTGTGTATTCTCATTACAAGATCCCTTCTGGCTCTGCTAGACTGGCGTCCCAGCTGACATCTAAAAAAAAAAGGCCTTTGTTAGTCAGGAGTGGTGTTCGTGATATCATCAGTGTTGAGTTTCAGTGCAGGAGTGCTGATCCACCTTAGGGATTTAACCCTTCCCCTGCCATTACACTTCCACACAGATGTGTTGTCACATAGTATCGTCGCTTCAGTCTGAATAAAGGGCCAGAAATGTGTAGGTAATCAGGGAGGTGACCTTTAACAAAAGTATGCTCCTCTGGTTGCCTCATGCTGTCATGTAGATTGGCACGTTCCTCCTAACCAGCCAGTGTGTGAGTAGGTGTGGTGTCTGTGTGGCAATCTGATGTACAAATATACTGATTACAGTTAACGTGTGGTTTCCTTGAACACATAAGAGGTGTTCTATGTAAGAGCACCTGATGCTACTGTTCGTGTTGTCAGGCTCAACCGTCTCTATATAACACAGGATATTATTAACATTTCATCTCTGCCTCATTCCCCTGTTGCGCTGTGACACATTTGCTTTCTGGCCCAGCGTTGAGGGTGGCCCAGTTTGAAAATGTGGGCTACTCTGCTGCCTTTGTTTGAAGAGCCAGATAGCACTCCAGAGGCGGTCAGTTGGAGGAAACCGTTGCCAAACATGAGCTTGAAAGTGAATGTTTTGGTGGCCATGTGCTTAGACGACCTTTGTGTGGAATTAATTATATATATATATATATATATATATATATATATATATATATATATATATATATATATATATATATATATATATATATATATATATATACAGTAACACTCAAAAGTTGACAATCACAGTGAAATGTTCTTGTTTTCAATGGAGTATCTTCTTCCTTAACACAACAACGGACTGACGAGTCTCTAAAGAAAGTTCTTTCTTTCTGGTCATTGTGAGTCGGTCAGCAAGCCATCAACTGCTGATGCTTCAGATACTAAACTAACCTAGAATGTTGTTCTCCCTTTTATACTCACTTATTAGTAGAATGTTTTTCAGCTGTGCATCACAATTGAGCAAGAGTGTCCTAACAACCAATTAGTCCAATGACATCCAAGGGCTGAGAATTGCTGATAATAGGACTATATGCAAAATAAGCCTCTAAACAAAAATAGACTTTAATACAAACGTTTATTCTTTAAAAATCATCTGATACACTTACATTAATTGTGAAATAGACACTATTCTTTGTGAATTGCATGAAAATTGCATAAATTGCATACAAATTGCACGAAATAAAATTCTAAAGTGATCCTAAAGTTTTGAGCGGTAGTATATATATATATATATATATATATATATATATATTCACTTTTTTGCTTCCTGCCATATCTACGCCGCGTAACTCATCCCACAGTTTTTGAGATATCAACTCTGTTTCCACTCTAGATTTTCTGGTCTGACTGTGTGATTTAAGCTTGTATGTGGCTTTATGATTGGATGCACAGATTCTGGAAAACAACTGATTTTTTTCCAGAATTTTTACCCATAGAGAATGAATAGGATGGAAATGTGTATGCCAATCTACTGAACTTCTGCCTGACCGACAGACACTGTTTCACATACACTGACTCTGGGCAGACCCCCGGCCCCAAATTCATGAATAAATGGTTTCACCCGCACTCATCTGTTTGCCATTTTTTTAATCCTCTTTCCCCCCATCAAGTCCCATCAATTTTCAGTCACACCCAAACCTTATAGTATTATTTTACCTACAGCTTCAAGCTTCAAACTCAGGCCAGGTCCCCAAGCTCTAATCCATGGACACACTGACCTGCACTTGTCTATTTGTTGTTTATTCATCCCTCGTTCCTCTCATAGGGTCCCATTCATTTTCGGTCACATCCAAACCTCATGGTATCCTAACCTACAGCCATCAAACTCACTCAGGCCAGGTCCCCAAGCTCTAATCCACAGAAATACAGACCTGCACTTGTCTATTTGTTGTTTATTCATCCCTTGTTCCTCTCATGGGGTCCCATTAATTTTCGGTCACACCCAAGCCCCATAGTGTCATTTAACCTATGGCCATCAAACTGCCTGTACTCACTCAGAGCAGATCTCCAAGCTCTAATTCACAGACATACTGGCCTTCACTCCTCTATTTGTCGTTTATTCAACCCTTCATTCCTCTCATAGGATCCCATTCATTTTCGGCCGAACCCAAAAATTGCGGTTTTGTTGAACCTACGGCCACCGAACTGCCTGTACTCACTTAGAGCAGATCTCCAAACGCACTGACCCACACTCCTCTATTTGTTGTTTATTCAACTACCGCTCCTCGCACTGCTTAAGCTCTACAGCCGTCCTGCGTTTCCTTTCCTTTTCTAGTCTGTCATTGAGATCTTATGATAAGAACTGAGGTGCTTGTTTACTGTGTTAACCCACTCTCTATACTCATTGGCCGTATGTGGAAACCACATACAGCACTGATCAACCGCCCTTAATTTATTTAATCTCCGATTAGTCCAGCCATTAATGTGGTAAGTGTTTCTGATCAACTGTCCACTGAGCCTAGATAATAAACTGGCACTGTGGTGGAGCGTACGGAGGATGGGTTCTTGGATAAGAGGCTTACGCTGAACCAGGCACATGCTCTGCAGATGACAGCATCTGGCTCCTTCCACCTCTCTTGCACAGCATGTCTACAGCGCCGAGGCCTCGGCATGTCTTGCGAAGCCCATCAGCTTGAGTTAATCAGGGCATCAGTTCATCAGGTCTGTATAATCGGGACAAGCTCTGGCTTTGCTCCTTGACAAGCTTTTGCATGCTGAGCAGGGCGTGTGAAGATCCAGATGTAAGAAGCTGTGGTAAGGGGCTTTAGAGTCTACTCATGAGAGGTTAACCAGAGTCTTGGGGGGCTCAGGCCTCTCAGGAGTGGATTATATGGAATGCCTCTCAGCCTGCTGGACTGAGCGGAGTGGAAGGGAGTGAGTGAGTCACTGAGTGGCCGTTCCAGCAGTGTGTGTGAGCAGCTAGCAGGTGTGACTGAGTGTATATAGAGGGCTAGGCTCCTTCTCTCTGCCCTGTAAATAGGTTATGTGAGAAATCTCAATATCAGAGTCCATTTTCTGGGCTTTTTGAATGTTTCTGATTACATGGCGCATTTCTCACAGATATGGTCACGGAAGTTTGAAGCCTTGGGAGTTGCAGGAAGAGCAGAAAGTAGAGATCAGTGTTTTTGAGGCTAATTTCGATCGCAGATCACCTTTCAGCACGATCGGCCGATAGCCGATACCCATCGAGGGCGAGGTATACGCCACGGCAGGGCTACAAGTAGTTATTAGCACAAGCAAGTCATGAAACATGGTCTAAACTGGTTTATTATCATTTTTAAGGAGCTCATGTTAAACATTATAATATTATAACTAAATTAGAAGTTGGTCTATGTGGGAGTAAACCTCTTGATAAGCTCCAGAAGAGGAACATCTGAAAAGTATCTCTACTAGGAACAGCAGAGCGTAGATCCAGGTGGAACATTAAGCAGCAGAATGAACGTCTTCTACAGCCAAGAAGAGCTGCTTATCTAGAACTATAAACTCAATCACTCTGGCTGTGGTTCTTTAGCTCTCTGGCTGTTTCTGCTGCTGTTCTGTTCGTACCGGTCAGATCTGGTCTGTAGGTGTTCTGGGTTGTTTGTTTTGTGTTAGCTGTGTGTGTAGCTCTGCTGTTTACTGATACTCACTGTGTTCAGCTGTGTGGTGTCTCTGAAGTGCTGTATCAGATTAATAGTGTTTAATATCTTTGTCTTGGTTTTCCGTGAGAGACGCTGATGTTATTAATTTTACAGATGTTATAAACTGTCCTGACTGAGAGTCACATACACAGACAGACGACATGTTTTCTATCCGCACATGCGATGAACGGCGTAAACTGTTCTCGTGAGGCCGCTGCTTTAGTCAGAAAAATGAAAAATGAAAGGGTGTGTATTTCCACCTAGTTGTTCAGATAGGAATTGCAGGGAGCTGTGCGGGGAGGCTCCTCTTCCTGGATGACACTCTAGCTGGAAAAACAGAAATTGTATACCTTTTTCAGCTCCACTCCAACATTAACAAGCAGCACAAGGGTGCAGTGCTATTGTAAGCATTGACAAACGTGTTCATATAGTGGTGTGTTTTAATAGCAGATTTGAAAAATCACAATATATCACTTTGCTTGCAGTATTGCAGTATATTATGATATATTGAATCGTGACTGCTGTATCACGATACGTGTTGTATCGCCAGGTTCTTGCCAACGCACAGCCCTAGTATAAACAGTTACCGCATGCGAGTTGGCGAATAAGAGAACATGGTGATTTTCAATTTGCCCATGAAACTGTAAGTAATCTAGTTAGAAAGAATCGATCTTTAAAATTAGCATTCTAGCCCACTAGTCTTGTGTGCTCAGCCATTGTTTTTCGCGCAACGAGATCTGGCTGGGGGCGCACACCAGTTAATCATGGCTGGAGCACAAGTAAAGGCGCCCCAGAACTTGAAAGCAGATGTCTGGCTACATTTTGGATTCAGAAACCAGGACAGTATATAAACATATAAACACTAATGTATTGTAATGGTAGGTTGAGCTTTCCTTGTACATTAACCACATTAGTTCTCTGAAAATCTCTTTTCATATTTAAATAAAACATATTATTGTAACTGAAACATCCCTAAATGAATCCATATTGAATGGAATCGAATCGGAAATCGAATTGAATTGGGACCTTGTGAATCGGGATCGAATCGATGTGGAAAATCAGTGGCGCCTTTTGTCCGAGGCTGTCATTGTACGCTTAGAGCTTAGACGATCGCGTTTATTCCCCCTCGAGACCTGAAGCTGTTCGTCTGCTGCTTGAAACCTGGTGCTGTAAACATACACCATGACATATGCAGCTTTTTGGATGGGTGCAATATATGCTCTCTGGGTACACAACCCAATATAACCCAAGCATAGCCAACGTATGCATCTACATTGGGTCCAGTAATAATGTATAATTATATAATAATTGGGTAATAATGTATGATGTCAGCCGACCGGTCTCACTATGAGCTGGTACAAGCAATTATTGCAGTCTAGCCCTCATTGGCACGGACCCACTGTAGCAGGTGTGGCCACCTCGCTTGATAAAAGTGTACAGGAAGCTACAGATTTGGTAATGAAAGGTTGTCAGATTGTTTTGCACTGGGTGGCGGTTTTGTGTTGTACCAGTAAAGCCAGTCTACTGGGAGTGGAACACATCCTCTTCTAATAAACCTGAATTTACCAAAGACACGTAATCAGATGAGGTGGTGTAAAATTAAATGTAAAGGTACATACACTACTTGAGGATTCTTTAAAAAACTAGAAATATTAGAAATAGTGATTAATGTCATTGTTTGTTTTCTTCACTGACGTGTTCGAACAGTCTGAGCAGCAGCAGATCAACAGTAAAGCACGCAAACCTAACGTACTGTAGCTCTGGAGTTCTGCACAGTCTTTAAGTTTGATTGGTTCACTAAAATTATTTGATAGAAATCGTGTAAGCATTGATAAACTTGACCTCTGGATTTGAAAAAAAGTTGTTTCTGTGAATATTAGGGATATAAGAAAATATCAAAAATATTGAATATTGGGATATTATGTTTGGTGATACTGTATCGATTCTCAAAAACACAGTGTCGATACACAGATTCTGGCAGACAGTGAGTCATTGTGTGTTGTTTTTAAACCTCTGACCACTAGATGGCAGTGTTGTAATCCATTTTCAACTCCACTCCAACATTAACAAGCAGCACAAGGGCGCAATGCTATTGTAAGCATTGCTAAACCTGTTCATATAGTGGCGTGTTTCAATAGTAGGATTTGAAAAATCGCAATATATCACGTTGCTTGTAGTATCGCAGTATATTGCGATATATTGAATCGTGACTGCTGTATCACAATATGTATTGTATTGACAGGTTCTTGCCAACACACAGCCCTAGTGAATATGAGCCTTCATTAGATGCTGCTAGGCTTTACAACAGGTTCTTTTACTGATTCAGTGCTCACTAAAACAGCCTGTTTGCTAATAGTGCCCCCTGCAGGAGAGACTGCACACAGCTAGACAAGGGTTCCAAAGCCAAACCCTCATATAACATATTAAAACCATGGATCTTTCTGTTGGTTTAGTGGACGGACTCCGTAATTCAGCTGTAAATGCCTTTGAATTCATATATTTTTGTCATTTTACATGATTAATATTGAAGATTTAATAAGGAAAGTTATTTGGAAATGGAACTGGACACTTATGCAATCTAAAAATGTTTAGAAATTGGTTAAATAACCTATTTTATATTCCTCTGAATGAGAAATATGATGTTTTGGTTAGATTTAACATGATTTTGTTTGCTTAAATATATATTTTTTGCATTGGATGAGTATTCTAAGCCTGTAAAACACTGTTTGGGTCGAATGAATGTTGTTTCCTAGCAGTCTACAGGTGATGCTGGCGGTAGCTTTCAAACTGGGGGTGCTGGTCTGTTACGGAGTCCTCGTTTCCCACCTGCTCCCAGGTCAGTGCGCCTGTTAAACAGCCTTCACTTCTGGAGATACAGTGGAATGTTTGGGCCTCATTCAGCTGGCTGCCTTGTAGAGTTCACTTGTTTAGACAACAGTGCCTTCCAGCAGTATGCTGTTGTTTGTGTGTGTGTGTGTGTGTGTGTGTGTGTGTGTGCTGAGGGGTGATTGGCGGGATTCTGCTCCAGATACGCGGCAGTAGTGAGCCTCTTAAGTCGCTGCGATACAGGCGTGCTGATCTCCTCCGGCTCCGGACCCGTGCTGCCACGCCCACCATGTCATGGCGATTAGACCCGGCTGCCTGGAAAAGCTGCCCAGACAATAGAGATGAGCTGATCAGGAGGAGACACCAGACAAGTTCAGACAACAGGAGGGCAATCTGAAAGATCTCGTGCTATCAACTAAAATGCATGACGCGAAACAACATCATTACAATTGAATGCATTGATAGAATACACCCGGATCTGAGACCTTGACCTTTATCATGACAGGCCGTATCACTGGCTGTATCGCCTGTGAGGCATTTGATATGAGATTATGATGCCCTGTGGTTCCCTATAGGAAAGCCCACCTCATCAGGCCTTTAACTGTCCCAGATAGAGTCAATCACAGCCACAGTGCGAGAGGGAGAAATGATAGCGTTTGGGATTGACCTAGAAGCAGCAGCACTATAAAAAGATGCAGAGATTTATAAATCTAGATCAGGCATTGCAGCTGCTCTGCTGTTCTATTTTGTGAAATGAGAGATTCCTATAGAAGTATTCATTTGTGTTAATTAAGGACTTTATTAGTGTTTTTGGATTTCTTCTTTTTTGATCGTTATATTGCAGTAATACCCAACTGCAACACCAACCCAACGGCAACACCAACCCAACGGCAACACCTATACAACTGCAACACCAATACAACTGCAACACCTATACAACTGCAACACCTATACAACTGCAGCACCAATACAACTGCAACACCTATACAACTGCAACACCTATACAACTGCAACACCAACCCAACGGCAACACCTATACAACTGCAACACCAACCCAACTGCCACGCCAACCCAACTGCAACACTTATGCAACTGCAACACCTATACAATTGCAACACCTATACAACTGCAACACCTATGCAACGCCAATACAACTGCAACACCTATACAACTGCAACACCTATACAACTGCAACACCTATACAACTGCAACGCCAACACAACTGCAACACCAATACAACTGCAACACCTATACAACTGCAACACCTATACAACTGCAACACCTATACAACTGCAGCACCAATACAACTGCAACACCTATACAACTGCAACACCTATACAACTGCAACACCAACCCAACGGCAACACCTATACAACTGCAACACCAACCCAACTGCCACGCCAACCCAACTGCAACACTTATGCAACTGCAACACCTATACAATTGCAACACCTATACAACTGCAACACCTATGCAACGCCAATACAACTGCAACACCTATACAACTGCAACACCTATACAACTGCAACACCTATACAACTGCAACGCCAACACAACTGCAACACCAATACAACTGCAACACCTATACAACTGCAACACCAACCCAACGACAACGCCTATATAACTGCAACACTTATACAACTGCAACACCTATGCAACTGCAACACCTATGCAACTTCAACGCCAACCCAACTGCAACGCCAGCCCAACTGCAACACTTATGCAACTGCAACACCTATACAACTGCAACACCAACCCAACGGCAACGCCTATACAACTGCAACACTTATACAACTGCAACACCTATGCAACTGCAGCACCAATACAACTGCAACACCTATACAACTGCAACACCTATACAACTGCAGCACCAATACAACTGCAACACCTCTACAACTGCAACACCTCTATAACTGCAACACCTATACAACTGCAACACCTATACAACTGCAACACCTATGCAACTGCAGCACCAATACAACTGCAACACCTATACAACTGCAGCACCAATACAACTGCAACACCTATACAACTGCAACGCCAACCCAACTGCAACACTTATGCAACTGCAACACCTATACAATTGCAACACCTATACAACTGCAACACCTATGCAACGCCAATACAACTGCAACACCTATACAACTGCAACACCTATACAACTGCAACACCTATACAACTGCAACACCTATATAACTGCAACACCAATACAACTGCAACACCTATACAACTGCAACACCAACCCAACGACAACGCCTATATAACTGCAACACTTATACAACTGCAACACCTATGCTACTGCAACACCTATGCTACTGCAATGCCAACCCAACTGTTGCAAACTAAAAACCTTGTGCTGCCCATTTTGACTGGACAGTAAATAAACAAAGGACCGGACATGTAGGTGTTTCTGATAAAATGGCCAAATGAATGTGCATATACAGCTGATCATATCATTTGGCCGGACAGCAGGTACTAAAACTGAGGCAGAGCGAAAAACATCTAATGGTCGCTAAGAGCATGTGAGGAATTTTAGCCCTGTGACAGTAATTCCTGTCCTGCACAGGCGGCTCAGGCAGGCACGCCAGCCGTCACGTCGGAACTAGACATACAGGTTTTCAGGCTTTCACTGAAAAGAAGACTGCAGTGAGGAAGACTGCTCGCTTTAGGTTCCCGCACACGCTTTGTTTTCAGGTTGAATTCTTGCTGCCCTGTCACGCCCATGTTAGCCTTGCAGATCTGATCGGTGATCTCGGTTCTTTGCTTACTCAGCTGACGCTTATCGCCAGCTATGCGGTTGTGTGTTTAGTTCTTTTCTTTCAGTAACTTTGATGAATGATCTGTGCGTTACGTGGTTGACAGTACAACAAAAATAAACCAGGATGGTTGTTTGACTTACAAACTCAATGTATGCCCTTGTTCACGGTGTCAAGTCAAGTCAAGTCAAGTCAAGTGGGTTTTTATTGTCATTTCAACTACATACAGAGGAATGAAGTGTAGCTTATTTCTGCTTTGGAGCTTCTTCAGTTGAGCTGTAGTTACGTCCTTAATGTTTTAGAAGGTCAGCAAGTAAGTTTTCATTGGTTGGTATAGTGTAGTTGGTTACACTTCTACCCTCTCTGCTATAGACTGGGGTTCACCTACCTGTGTACAGGTAAACTGTAACACTACCTTCTCCTACCTGTGTACATGTAAACCGTAACACTACCTTCACCTACCTGTGTACATGTAAACCGTAACACTACCTTCACCTACCTGTGTACAGATAAACTGTAACACTACCTTCACCTACCTGTGTACAGGTAAACTGTAACACTACCTTCACCTACCTGTGTACATGTAAACCGTAACACTACCTTCACCTACCTGTGTACAGGTAAACTGTAACACTACCTTCACCTACCTGTGTACATGTAAACCGTAACACTACCTTCACCTACCTGTGTACAGATAAACCGGAACACTACCTTCACCTACCTGTGTACAGGTAAACTGTAACACTACCTTCACCTACCTGTGTACAGATAAACTGTAACACTACCTTCACCTACCTGTGTACATGTAAACCGTAACACTACCTTCACCTACCTGTGTACAGGTAAACTGTAACACTACCTTCACCTACCTGTGTACAGGTAAACTGTAACACTACCTTCACCTACCTGTGTACAGATAAACTGTAACACTACCTTCACCTACCTGTGTACAGATAAACTGTAACACTACCTTCACCTACCTGTGTACTGGTAAACTGTAACACTACCTTCACCTACCTGTGTACAGGTAAACTGTAACACTACCTTCACCTACCTGTGTACAGGTAAACTGTAACACTACCTTCACCTACCTGTGTACAGATAAACTGTAACACTACCTTCACCTACCTGTGTACAGGTAAACTGTAACACTACCTTCACCTACCTGTGTACAGGTAAACTGTAACACTACCTTCACCTACCTGTGTACATGTAAACCGTAACACTACCTTCACCTACCTGTGTACAGATAAACTGTAACACTACCTTCACCTACCTGTGTACAGGTAAACTGTAACACTACCTTCACCTACCTGTGTACAGGTAAACTGTAACACTACCTTCACCTACCTGTGTACAGGTAAACTGTAACACTACCTTCACCTACCTGTGTACAGATAAACTGTAACACTGCCTTCACCTACCTGTGTACTGGTAAACTGTAACACTACCTTCACCTACCTGTGTACAGGTAAACTGTAACACTACCTTCACCTACCTGTGTACAGATAAACTGTAACACTACCTTCACCTACCTGTGTACATATAAACTGTAACACTACCTTCACCTACCTGTGTACAGGTAAACTGTAACACTACCTTCACCTACCTGTGTACAGGTAAACTGTAACACTACCTTCACCTACCTGTGTACAGGTAAACTGTAACACTACCTTCACCTACCTGTGTACATATAAACTGTAACACTACCTTCACCTACCTGTGTACAGGTAAACTGTAACACTACCTTCACCTACCTGTGTACAGGTAAACTGTAACGCTACCTTCACCTACCTGTGTACAGATAAACTGTAACACTACCTTCACCTACCTGTGTACATGTAAACTGTAACACTACCTTCACCTACCTGTGTACAGGTAAACTGTAACACTACCTTCACCTACCTGTGTACATGTAAACCGTAACACTACCTTCACCTACCTGTGTACAGGTAAACTGTAACACTACCTTCACCTACCTGTGTACAGGTAAACTGTAACACTACCTTCACCTACCTGTGTACAGATAAACTGTAACACTACCTTCACCTACCTGTGTACAGGTAAACTGTAACACTACCTTCACCTACCTGTGTACATGTAAACCGTAACACTACCTTCACCTACCTGTGTACAGATAAACTGTAACACTACCTTCACCTACCTGTGTACAGGTAAACTGTAACACTACCTTCACCTACCTGTGTACAGGTAAACTGTAACACTACCTTCACCTACCTGTGTACAGATAAACTGTAACACTACCTTCACCTACCTGTGTACAGATAAACTGTAACACTACCTTCACCTACCTGTGTACAGATAAACTGTAACACTACCTTCACCTACCTGTGTACAGGTAAACTGTAACACTACCTTCACCTACCTGTGTACAGATAAACTGTAACACTACCTTCACCTACCTGTGTACATATAAACTGTAACACTACCTTCACCTACCTGTGTACAGGTAAACTGTAACACTACCTTCACCTACCTGTGTACAGGTAAACTGTAACACTACCTTCACCTACCTGTGTACAGGTAAACTGTAACACTACCTTCACCTACCTGTGTACATATAAACTGTAACACTACCTTCACCTACCTGTGTACAGGTAAACTGTAACACTACCTTCACCTACCTGTGTACAGGTAAACTGTAACGCTACCTTCACCTACCTGTGTACAGATAAACTGTAACACTACCTTCACCTACCTGTGTACATATAAACTGTAACACTACCTTCACCTACCTGTGTACAGGTAAACTGTAACACTACCTTCACCTACCTGTGTACATGTAAACCGTAACACTACCTTCACCTACCTGTGTACAGGTAAACTGTAACACTACCTTCACCTACCTGTGTACAGGTAAACTGTAACACTACCTTCACCTACCTGTGTACAGATAAACTGTAACACTACCTTCACCTACCTGTGTACAGGTAAACTGTAACACTACCTTCACCTACCTGTGTACATGTAAACCGTAACACTACCTTCACCTACCTGTGTACAGATAAACTGTAACACTACCTTCACCTACCTGTGTACAGGTAAACTGTAACACTACCTTCACCTACCTGTGTACAGGTAAACTGTAACACTACCTTCACCTACCTGTGTACAGGTAAACTGTAACACTACCTTCACCTACCTGTGTACAGATAAACTGTAACACTACCTTCACCTACCTGTGTACAGATAAACTGTAACACTACCTTCACCTACCTGTGTACAGGTAAACTGTAACACTACCTTCACCTACCTGTGTACAGATAAACTGTAACACTACCTTCACCTACCTGTGTACAGATAAACTGTAACACTACCTTCACCTACCTGTGTACAGATAAACTGTAACACTACCTTCACCTACCTGTGTACAGGTAAACTGTAACACTACCTTCACCTACCTGTGTACAGGTAAACTGTAACACTACCTTCACCTACCTGTGTACAGATAAACTGTAACACTACCTTCACCTACCTGTGTACAGATAAACTGTAACACTACCTTCACCTACCTGTGTACAGATAAACTGTAACACTAAGGTCTATGAAATGCTATAAATGTAAATGAGGGAGTTCATTGTCAGTATGACCTAATTTTGGCTACACTCCCCACCAACACCACCACCACCAGCACCACCACCACCAACACCACCACCACCAACACCACCACCACCAACACCACCACCACTGTCTCCTCTCTGTTCCTCAGACCTGTATCAGTTCTAACACAGTTATAAAAAGGTAGGGCCTTCTAGCTCCAGATCAAAGCCGTCCAGATCTCCAGCCCAACTTCTCAGAGCTCCTCCCGCTCCTACACTCAGTCTTCATTCACTGTATTTTGAAGGCATGTAGATAATCAGTAGGGGTGTGTTTAAAAAAATCGATTTTTCAATTCAAATCGATCTTCATTTGAATAATCTGATATTGATTTGTATAAACCCGAGATCGCCCCCAGCCAACGAGATATGGCTGGGGGCACACATCAGTTAAGCATGGCTGAAGTATAAGTGAAGGCGCCCCAGAACTTGAAAGCAGATGTCTGGCCACATTTTGGATTCAGAAACCAGGACGGTATTCATGCTATTTTCCATGACAACACTGGGGGGTCATCTTTGTTTACTTTGTGTTAGAACTTCCGGTGCGACCTCGGATACCTTGATAGTAACTACAAGCAAATGACAACAAACATATAAAATGACCAGCATAACATGTTCAGTTAGAGGGAGTCAGTAATTGGAAGAAGAGGAAAACTTGACTTGAACAACAGTGTTACGAACAAAGCACATAAAGATCAGAGTGTTGGGGGGCCGCCTTCCAAAGAAGACCACCTGCGTCTCTGACTGAAGCTCTAAATTTAAAACATCCACCCAAACCTCCGTATGTCTGCTCTTACCATTCTGTGGAGGAGAACCAGCACCAGAGCTTCCTTATCCAGAGAAATGACTCGCTTATGAAGCTCTGAGGAAGCAGACGTGTCGGTGCTGGTGAGTCTATCAGTTCAGTAACTGTTCTCTGATCAGTGTCCACCGCGCTAGGCTATCTGGACTGTAACTAACACCCACGCAGAGTGACTCGGGCAGCTGCTGGACTTGGGTTTAACCGGCTTTCAGAAATATAAACTCACCGTCTGTGTGTAGGAGGACACGCCCACCTTCCCACTGTGCAGGTACTGATACGCTTCAGTACTTTTATAGTTTTTCATTGCTGAACCGTCTACACCTTCCGAGAGTACAGAGTAATTAAACATGTCTCCATAAGTAACCTCAGACCACCTTCTCATATCATCCACCTACTGAGTTATTAACCTCAGACCACCTTCTCATATCACCCACCCACTGAGTTATTAACCTCAGACCACCTTCTCATATCACCCACCCACTGTGTTATTAAACTCAGACCACCTTCTCATATCACCCACCCACTGAGTTATTAACCTCAGACCACCTTCTCATATCACCCACCCACTGTGTTATTAACCTCGGAGGAGACAGTGTTGTCCCATTCGAACTTCTTACTGTCTCTCTGGTCTCCTCCCATGTAACTGTAGCTGAGCGGAAGTCCAAACACAAAGGCGGAAGAAACACATGCTTGAAAGTGGGTGTGGCCAAATACGGAGAATATAAACATATAAACAGTAATGTATTGTAATGGTAGGTTGAGTGTTCCTTGTACATTTACCACATGAATTCTCTGAAAATATTTTTTCATATTTAAACAAAACATATTATTGTAACTGGAATATCCCTAAATGAATCAATATTGAATTGAATCGAATCGGGACCTTGTGGATCGGGATCGAATCGATCCAGGAAATTAGTGACGATACCCAGCCCTAATAATCAGGTAACAGAATTACGGGGAAGATATTTTAATTAATTATATTAGCAATTCGGCTATTTGGCCAATTACAGTTACAGTGAGTTCTAACATTTTTCTACTGTGTTTGAATAAAATCTAAACATGACTTTCACACAATGATTGATATCTGTACTTCCAGTTCAGGACAAGATTGCATTCCACCTCCCCTCCCGCTTTGCTCTTTTTGATTTAGGTGCCCCCCGCAGCCCCCTCAGTGTCCTCTGGCTGCTCCACCATCGTTACTTCATCAATGGCTCCATTAATTAAACCTTGGATTAGATTAGATTATGTAATGGATAATCTTGGCTGAGTCCCAGCTGCCCAATGCATGAAGTGTCTGTCTGGCTGGACCAGCGCCACCTTGTGCTCTGCTTCTGGCCAAGCCTAAGCCCCCCCCCCTTCACCCGCTCATTCTCACTTTATTTTTCCTCGTCCTCAAAAGCTGTCATTAAGCTTCCTGCCCATTCAGCTGGCCATTGCTCTTTCTTCAGCTGTCAGTGTCGGGCCAGTGGTGTGTGAGGGCACGGAGGGCGAGCTGGGCGCAGTTAGCGTTGGCCGCGGTAGCTGGCCAGTGTTTGCGCTCATCGCAGGAACGGGAAGCAAGTCTGGCCTCGGTCGCTGGCCTGGTGTTGGGATGGACAGGCTGATGGCAGGGTCATATATAGGCTCCCTGTGGATGGTGGAAGTAGCCCTAGTGTGACGAACAGCTGCTGTTTCTACAGTGATTTGGCTGCGGTTAGGGTTCGCATGGTGCCAGCGTTCATTCTGTTTGTTTAACCCTTAAAACCCCGCATGTGGCTCTCGCTATTGCTGGTTTTGTTGTAGTTACTGCGTAAGTAAATGTAAATTTCATGGTTGGATATGAAATACTTCATTCTAGACTTAGAAATGGTCACACACACCCCTCAAAATGCTGGCATTACATATTTGCAGCGGGCATTTTTGCTCCTGCCCGTCTCAACCGAGAAATATGCTGTTGGCTTCAGTCAAGCGGCATTTAGTGGTGCGCATGCGTGTCAATAAGCTTCGATACTGTGTGTAAGTGCTATTATCGGCGCCGATACCGATACCGTATCGATATCGGTGCACCACTAGATATTATTGTAGGGTCATATCGGCCACCCCTACTGAGAATTTTATATGCCATCAGCCACTGAAAGAGCAGTTAACGCCTTTAATAATATACTTCTTTATCGTCATATCTGTTAGGGGTTGACTGGAGTTGACTGTTATTATAGATACAGTGGTGTTCACTGGTGTGTGTACAGGTTTCAGTTCAGTTTTTCCACACCAGATGGCCTTTACAGCAATAACAAGGTCAATTACGTGAGTAAATGTATCTAGAGATCAAAAATGAATTAAATCTATGATCACGATCATTTCCGAGTATAGAAAGTGTAGACAGAGAAGGACATTTCCAGATAGCAATACATAATGATACTGGATTATCGTTATGCTACTTGCTCTTGTAAAACTTTACAGCTTCAGGTTGATGCTTGGATTTGGCCCATAGCGCCGTGCACACACTCGAAACCTGCAGCTGCTCAGCCGGTCGGTCGGCTCCTTCAGAAATTAGGAAAATCGACAAGAACAGCCCAAAAGCTGTGACAACCATTCGCTTTCCCACAGACATACATACAGCTGCTGTACAGTGTTCACAATCACTTCTACACTCCACACTTATAACTTCAATGAAGTGATACATTTATCATCACTTTTCACATTCGGTATTAGTTTGCAACCTCTTCACAAACTCGTGCTTCAGGCTGGACTAGTAATGTTAGCCGAGGTACCATAGCATTAGCATTTGTCTGCGTCTTGAAAAGACCGGTTGCCTGTCTCTTTGTAAACTGTGAGCCTTGTGATCTATTGTGGTCTAAATATGGATTTTATTTAATGTTATATTAGTGAAATACTGATTGTTGGAGGAATAGAACGTATGTGCATCGGCTCAGAATTCCCATATCTGTACATCTCTATTGGCAAATCAAACAATACACTGGCCACCCCAGTGCTCAACATCACTGAACATGTTTGGGACATGATTAACAGAAGATCCAACCAACTTCTAAGACTGAACTTGGAAAAAATATCCCTGCAAATTGAATCCACTGAAACCACTATATATATATATATATATATATATATATATATATATATATATATATATATATATATATATATATATATATATATATATAGTCATTAATAAATGAACTAGCAATGTTTTCATGTTAAGATGTTAGCAATGGTAACCATATTAGCATAACAGGGTGGAAAAAGAAGATATTGAACATAATAAGTTAAATGTAATATATTCAGAATTCCCATATCGGTACATCTCTATATATATATATATATATATATATATATATATATATATATATATATATATATATATATATATATATATATATATATATATATAAGGGTGTAAGAAAAAAATCGAAATATTGAATATCGGGATATTATGTTTGATGATACTGTTTTGATTCTCAAAAACACAGAATCAATACACAGATTCCTGGAAGACTGAATCATTGTGTGTTGTGTTTAAACCTTTGCCCACTAGAAGTGTTGTAGTCAGTGTTGTAATCCATTTTCAGTTCCACTCCAACATTAACAAGCAGCACAAGGACGCAATGCTGTTGTAAGCATTGATAAACCTGTTCATATAGTGGTGTGTTTTAATAGTAGGATTTGAAATATATATATATCATGTAGACAGGATCCAGCCTCCTATAAATAACTCACTTTCAGTCCAGTCACTGTTATTACATTCCACTGTGTCGTTCTACACATCATTGAGAGTATTATGTATATACCCTCTATAGACCCTGTTTTAAATACTAGTTATCTTGTTTTCTGACTGGCCGCGTGACTCACTTTAAAAAGGTCGTTCTCAGTCTCGGCCTACAGCGAGAGCTTAAGATGATCCAGAGAGGCTAGCTCGTTGTTTCTACAGGCAGGCATGATCCTCACTTTACAGAGGTTATCGTCAGTGTCTATCCATACTGGAGGATTAAGAAGATCCACAAACGCTGCCTCATTGTTTCTGCAGGCATGTGTGAAGTCTTATCTGTGTTTTTTCTAGGATTATAGAAATCCTGTATGAAGCTTTAGATGAACAGGAGCACACTGTGCCAGCGAGTCTAGACGTGTCTGTCTTATCTCTCCGAGGCACGTGCATCCACATCCGGAGGCTGTTTGTGAACCCTTCCAAGAAAGACACCTGTTTGCTGTTACGCAGTATGTGTGAGTGTGCATGTGAAAAGTATGTTACTCAGGAATTCCAAGAGAAGGCAGCAGGTAGGTGAGCGTAGCTGGCCACCTGTCAGTTCGAAGGAGGATTTTGGTGAAAAGCCTTGTTATTTACAGGTTGACGCTTGCACTGGATGTTGTTGGCCAGCCAGGAAATGTTTGGTGTCCAGATTTTGCTTCTATGGTTTAGTGCTGGGCTTGACTATGCACTTTAGGGCCCAGTATGATTAACTGTATCGTAACGACAAAGGTGTCAGAAGTATTCACAGTCAATACTCAGGTAGAAGTATAGTTTAAAATACTTCTGTAGAAGTTGAAGTATCAACTGAAGCTTTTAACTCCAGTAAAAGTGTAAAAGTACTGCTTTCAGAACTACTTAAAGTATAAAAGTAAAAGTAATGTAAGGAAAAAGTACTATTAAGGACAAAACCTTAGGCTGCACCACAGGGGTCTATAGTGCACTAGCCCACCTCCCCAAAAATATTAAATCTTCTAAAAGCCATAATGACTATAATGTTATATTAAAATGTTAATGTTGATAAATTTGGGATGCGCTAGGCTTCCTGTTTCAGCTCATATACGCCCATTAAACATGAATGTAGTTTAGTACAATGTAAATATATTAAAGAAGCATATCTGTTACTACTGAACATTAACATGTGTTTCATGGAGCAGAAGATATGATGACTAGTTGTCTATAAGTATTTTAATGAAGTCAAACTTCAAAGACATGTTATTAATAATCTTTACTGAAATGTAAGCTGTAAATGAAATAGGAGTAATGAGGCTATCTTTAAAATGTAAGGAGTAGAAAGTACTGATAATGGAGTGTAAATGTAAGGAGTAGAAAGTACTGATAATGCAGTGTAAATGTAAGGAGTAGAAAGTACTGATAATGGAGTGTAAATGTAAGAAGTAGAAAGTACTGATAATGGAGTGTAAATGTAAGGAGTAGAAAGTACTGATAATGGAGTGTAAATGTAAGGAGTAGAAAGTACTGATAATGCAGTGTAAATGTAAGGAGTAGAAAGTACTGATAATGGAGTGTAAATGTAAGGAGTAGAAAGTACAGATAATGGAGTGTAAATGTAAGGAGTAGAAAGTACTGATAATGGAGTGTAAATGTAAGGAGTAGAAAGTACTGATAATGGAGTGTAAATGTAAGAAGTAGAAAGTACTGATAATGGAGTGTAAATGTAAGGAGTAGAAAGTACTGATAATGGAGTGTAAATGTAAGGAGTAGAAAGTACAGATAATGGAGTGTAAATGTAAGGAGTAGAAAGTACTGATAATGGAGTGTAAATGTAAGGATTAGAAAGTACAGATAATGTAATGTAAATGTAAGGAGTAGAAACTACTGATAATGGAGTGTAAATGTAAGGAGTATAAAGTACAGATAATGGAGTGTAAATGTAAGGAGTAGAAAGTACTGATAATGGAGTGTAAATGTAAGGAGTATAAAGTACTGATAATGGAGTGTAAATGTGAGTAGAAAGTACAGATAATGGAGTGTAAATGTAAGGAGTAGAAAGTACTGATAATGGAGTGTAAATGTAAGGAGTAGAAAGTACTGATAATGGAGTGTAAATGTAAGGAGTAGAAAGTACTGATAATGGAGTGTAAATGTAAGGAGTAGAAAGTACTGATAATGGAGTGTAAATGTAAGGAGTAGAAAGTACAGATAATGGAGTGTAAATGTAAGGAGTAGAAAGTACTGATAATGGAGTGTAAATGTAAGGAGTAGAAAGTACAGATAATGGAGTGTAAATGTAAGGAGTAGAAAGTACTGATAATGGAGTGTAAATGTAAGGAGTAGAAAGTACTGATAATGGAGTGTAAATGTAAGGAGCAGAAAATACTGATAATGGAGTGTAAATGTAAGGAGTAGAAAGTACAGATAATGGAGTGTAAATGTAAGGAGTAAAAAATACTGATAATGGAGTGTAAATGTAAGGAGTAGAAAGTACTGATAATGGAGTGTAAATGTAAGGAGTAGAAAGTACAGATAATGGAGTGTACATGTAAGGAGTCAGCTGCAAAGTTTTGCACCACAGTGGTACTCTACAGGTCCAGTATGGCTTCTATGACAGGCAGTGGAAGTCAATAGTCACCCAAATCCCGTTTGTGAGAATTGCTCTTAAAACTCCTCCCCAAAACTTTTCTTAGGCAGACGTTCACTAATGCTGCATAGCTTTGACAGTGCAGTTTAGGACCCAGTTTGTTTTACTGTGAACAAATTATAAGAACAACAAAACTGTGTATATGAATGCTAATAATAGCTAATCATTTAATTTGATATGACACATAGTGGCAGCCATTAAATCTGATTGGTTGAGCTGCCTTCGAAGCCAGAAGTAGTATTAAACTCCATCTATTTCTCTGTATGTGGTGATGTTATGAAATTCTTTCGTTTGCACCACAATAGTACTCTACAGGTCCAGTATGGAATTTGTACACACGTGGTTGGATCCCAAATCCCGATTTGTTAGACATATTACACACTGTTAGTTATTTTACTGTGAGCCTTGTGATCTATTGTGGTCTAAATATGGATTTTATTTAATGTTATATTAGTGAAATACTGATTGTTGGAGGAATAGAACGTATGTGCAACGGCTCAGAATTCCCATATCTGTACATCTCTATTGGCAAATCAAACAATACACTGGCCACCCCAGTGCTCAACATCACTGAACATGTTTGGGACATGACAAACAGAAGATCCAACCAACTTCTAAGACTGAACTAGGAAAAATATCCCTGCAAATTGAATCTGTGAATTTTAAAAATCAGACAGTATGTATATATATATATATATAATTTTACTGTAAGCCGTTATTTTACTTCTTATGTAGCCCAGATGTAGTCATCAGCCAGGATTTTTGTAATGGATTTAATTTGGATTTAATTTGGATTAAATGGATTTAATGGATTTAATTTGATAGAACACATAGTTACAGCCATTAAATGCATTACAAAAATCCATTAAAAGCCATAAGTAGCATTAAACCCCATCTATTTCTCAAAGAACTTCTCTGTGTATGGTGCACTATGTTATGAAATTCAGGCTTCCACACCACAAACAGTACACTACATGTCCACTATGGAATTGTACACACACCCCTATTTGTTAGACCGTTAGTTATTTTACTGTGAGCCGTTAATTTACTTCCTATGTAGCCCAGATGTAGTCATCAGCCAGGAAATGTTTTGCTTCTGTGGTTTCGTGCTGGAGGTCAGTAGTCACCCAAATCGTTGGTTCAATTTGCTCTCAGAACTTCTCCTCATAGCTTTTCTTAGCCTTTCTCAATCGTCACCCAGGTCTTCACTAAGATCTCACAGATTTGCAGTTTTGGACACAGTACTGTTAAAAACAACAAAACTGTGTGATTGGCTGACCTGTCTTCCAAGCCATTGTAAAATACACATAAATAGCATTAAACCACATCTCTTTCTCAAAGAACCTCTCCATATATGGTGCACTATGATATGAAATTCTGGCGTCTACACTCCATAGTACTCTACATGTCTATTAAAAAATTGTACACACATGGTTGGATCCCAAATCCTTATTTTTTAGACATAGTATACATTGTTATGGTCCAGGAGCTGTTATTTGACTTCTTATGTAGCCCAGATGTTGTTAGCCAGTAAATGTTTGGTGTCAGGACGTGGTCTAGTACATCCCAGGCTGGGTCTCAAAGGCTCCTCCCTATAGGGTGCACTATGTTATTCAATTTTGGCTTCTACGCTACAGCAGACCTGCTAACCTTTACACATTCAGACGTCAAACTACGCTGCTACGACTTGCCACTTTAAAATACGGAAAAAAACATAGATGGCGAGTTCAACGGTCTGGGAATTCACGCTCTAGGCAACTCGTCTATGGGTGTAACTGCATTGGTCAGAAACCTGTTGGGAAAAGATGACATCGACCAATCATAGCGCTAGTTTTAAACTCTTCAAACAGGTCCAGTATCGAACTGTGCACACATGGCTAAAACCCAAATTGCTATTTGCATGGTTAGAGCACAGAAGCCATAGTCATCATTGGTGTCCAAATTTACCTTCTATAGTTTAGGCTGGATCTTTGGGGCTAGTGGTGCTGGCAAGCAGTGGAAATCAATAGTCACCCAAATCGTTCGTCCTCAAAAGAGTTCTCAAGTCTGTTTTGACTTCGTCCAGGTCTCGGGTTTAAAAATAAACACAACCTCACTGTGTAGCTGAACCCAGTTTTGGTTGAATATGTAATTTGATGAAACACATTGTGTTTTTATTGTTATTTTTAATATGTAATGTTGGCCTTTATTTTGTAACTCAGCCCCGTAAATGTGTGAAATACCATTAAAAACAGCTCCTGTTTAACATTAACCCTTTGATGCACAACCTGGGTCAAAAGTGACCCGACTGAGATTTTATCTTCTACATCTTTGGAATTAATCATTTCATCATTCAAGCTTTTTGATCATCGCAAATCCTGATTTCGGTCTTATTTTTGTATCACTGCCCTTCTAACACACAGCCTGGGTCAGAATGAACCCTCTAGAATTTAATATTGACATTTGTAAACATTTGTAGTCGGGAACATGTTCATAGCAACTGTTTTTGTTCGTGAAGTAAATAAATTAGAATTAAAATAATGAGATCTTTAATAAACACTTGCAACATTAAATAATGAAATAAACTGATTTTAATTAGAGATGGAAGGATCGATCAGCCATGTATCAATATAGGCCCATTTTTAATCAAATTTAGAGCCGATCTCGAGAGCCGATCGATGGTATTAAACAAATGAGCCTAATTTCTGTATTTCCAGCTAGTGTTTCATCCAGGAAGAGAACGCCCTCCTTGAAACACCCTCCGGCCAGGTCTTATCTGAACCACTAGGTGGAAACACATACCGTTTCATTTTCCACAGACTGACTGAAGCAGCGGCCTCACGAGAACCGTTTACGACATTCACTGCACGTGCGGAAAGAAAACATTGTCCGTCTGTCAGTTTGTTAGCGTATGTGACTCAGACTCATCCAGGACAGTTTATAACATCTATACAATCAGTAACATCAGCATCTCTCACAGAGAACCAAGATAAAGACATTTAACTACTAATCTGATACACACTTCAGATACACCACACACTGAACACAGTGAGTATCAGTAAACAGCAGAGCTAGAACACACAGCTAACACAAAACAAACAACCCAGAACACCTACAGACCAGATCTGACCGGTACCAACAGAACAGCAGCAGAAACAGCCAGAGAGCTAAAGAACCACAGCCAGAGTGATTGAGTTTATAGTTCTAGATAAGCAGATCTTCTCGGCTGTAGAAGACGTTCATTCTGCTGCTTAATGTTCCACCTGGATTCACGCTCTGCTGTTCCTGGTAGAGATACTTTTCAGATGTTCCTCTTCTGGAGCTTATCAAGAGGTTTACACCCACATAGACCAACTTCTAATTTAGTTACAAATATTATACTGTTTCACATGAGCTCGTTAAAAATGGTAATAAACCAGTTTAGACCATGTTTCATGACTTGCTTGCGCTAATAATGTATAGCCCCGCCCTCGATCGGTATCGGCTATCTGCCGATTGCGCTGAAAGGGGATTGGCGATGGTCTCAAAAACGCTGATCGGTCCATCTCTACTTTTAATAGATTTACCAAAGAGACACTCAGCAGTCCATACAATAACATAGGAAATGAATACGGATCAAGCCTGTGTTGTGCTTTAGAAAGAGTTAACAGTGTGGTTTGAAGCATGTCTGTCCAAATCTTTATAAGTATACTTTAGTATGTCTTGTGTTTTAAAATGAGGGTGTAGCTCTAAACCCCCTAAAATCCCTCACGTCTCACATTCTGAGGCTTTGTATTCAGTAATTACGGGGACTACAATGCACAAGTTACAGGAATTTGGACCCGTCTGTAAGTCCTACCCATTTACGAAGCTATGGAATAATCTGTGCCCAGAGATTCACACAAGGGTTTTGAGAAGAGATCAAACTTCAGCTTGCTCTGGCAACTATTAACACGGCTGCACTTTGACTGGCCTTATTCGTAAGCTGGCGGGAAGGCCCGCCCACGAACCTTTGACTCACATCTCAGCTGGTTTGGGTGTCTTTCTCTCAGTAGCACATGTAAGCTCAGTGCTGGCTCAACATGAGAACACCCGTGTTAGCACATTCATCAAATCCTGTATTTGGACTGATAACAGCAGCGGAACTGAAGCGCGATGGTGCTCGGCCTCTTAGCGTGGCCGGATCTGACGCAGCATACAGCGAGGTGTAACAGAGTTACTGTGGTTCAGCTACACCGCTGCTAGCACTCCTGCCGAGTAGGGGTGTGCCATATCATATCATACACAATAATATCACCAACATTTTTGAATATGGTGAACGATATTATACCCTGAAATATCGTACCATATCACCCATCATTAATAATCACATCAGGTACTACTTTTACTGTTTTTATCAAAAGAAAAATTCACACTTTTCTCATTTCCTATTCTATATCTACTAGAGACAGATTTTTATCTGACCAGTATTATTCACTTTACTTCAGTCCTGGATATGTGGAGATATTTGGAGTTTATTTAGTATCAGGACATTCTGGATCATTGACTTCTGTTACAATCTGATGAAAATTCTTGTATTTTTTAATATCTTAGTTAGGGGTGTGCCATATCATATTGTATCGTATGCAATAATAAAATGTTATTTTAATTTTGTTGCATTAGTGTATTCTTGAAATATTTTTTTTAAATCAATGTTCGCAAATGCGCAAAAATACCATGAAATAATGTGATATTATTGTAGGGCCATATCGCCCACCCCTACTGCCAAGTAACATGAATTGGTAACATGATTGGTTTCTTCACGTCCCAGTCCATACAGTGCTTATACAAGAACCTTAGCTGCAAAAACAGCCTGTTTTAATGGTAAGTACGGTGGTGTAGTGGTTAGTACGGTGGTGTAGTGGTTAGTGTGGTGGTGTAGTGGTTAGTACGGTGGTGTAGTGGTTAGTGTGGTGGTGTAGTTGTTAGTATGATGGTGTAGTGGTTAGTATGGTGGTGTAGTGGTTAGTACGGTGGTGTAGTGGTTAGTATGGTGGTGTAGTGGATAGTATGGTGGTGTAGTGGATAGTATGGTGGTGTAGTGGTTAGTACGGTGGTGTAGTGGTTAGTACGGTGGTGTAGTGGTTAGTATGGTGGTGTAGTGGTTAGTATGATGGTGTAGTGGTTAGTACGGTGGTGTAGTGGTTAGTACGGTGGTGTAGTGGTTAGTACGGTGGTGTAGTGGTCAGTATGGTGGTGTAGTGGTTAGTACGGTGGTGTAGTGGTCAGTATGGTGGTGTAGTGGTTAGTAAGGTGGTGTAGTGGTTAGTATGGTGGTGTAGTGGTTAGTACGGTGGTGTAGTGGTTAGTATGGTGGTGTAGTGGTTAGTACGGTGGTGTAGTGGTTAGTATGGTGGTGTAGTGGTCAGTATGGTGGTGTAGTGGTTAGTATGGTGGTGTAGTGGTTAGTATGGTGGTGTAGTGGTTAGTGTGGTGGTGTAGTGGTTAGTATGGTGGTGTAGTGGTCAGTACGGTGGTGTAGTGGTCAGTATGGTGGTGTAGTGGTTAGTATGGTGGTGTAGTGGTTAGTACGGTGGTGTAGTAGTTAGTACAGTGGTGTAGTGGTCAGTACGGTGGTGTAGTGGTCAGTATGGTGGTGTAGTGGTTAGTATGGTGGTGTAGTGGTTAGTACGGTGGTGTAGTGGTTAGTATGGTGGTGTAGTGGTTAGTACGGTGGTGTAGTGGTTAGTATGGTGGTGTAGTGGTCAGTATGGTGGTGTAGTGGTTAGTATGGTGGTGTAGTGGTTAGTATGGTGGTGTAGTGGTCAGTATGGTGGTGTAGTGGTTAGTATATTGGTGTAGTAGTTAGTATGGTGGTGTAGTGGTTAGTACGGTGGTGTAGTGGTTAGTATGGTGGAGTAGTGGTTAGTACAGTGGTGTAGTGGTTAGTATGGTGGTGTAGTGGTTAGTATGGTTGTGTAGTGGTTAGTATGGTGATGTAATGGTCAGTACTGTAGTGTAGTGGTCAGTATGGTGGTGTAGTGGTTAGTACGGTGGTGTAGTGGTTAGTATGGTGGTGTAGTGGTTATTATGGTGGTGTAGTGGTTAGTATGGTGGTGTAGTGGTTAGTAAGGTGGTGTAGTGGTTAGTATGGTGGTATAGTGGTTAGTATGGTGGTGTAGTGGTTAGTATGGTGGTGTAGTGGTTAGTACGGTGGTGTAGTGGTTAGTATGGTGGTGTAGTGGTTAGTACGGTGGTGTAGTGGTTAGTATGGTGGTGTAGTGGTCAGTACCGTGGTGTAGTGATTAGTATGGTGGTGTAGTGGTTAGTACGGTGGTGTAGTGGTTAGTATGGTGGTGTAGTGGTCAGTATGGTGGTGTAGTGGTCAGTATGATGGTGTAGTGGTTAGTACGGTGGTGTAGTGGTTAGTATGGTGGTGTAGTGGTTAGTACGGTGGTGTAGTGGTTAGTATGGTGGTGTAGTGGTCAGTATGGTGGTGTAGTGGTCAGTATGGTGGTGTAGTGGTTAGTATGGTGGTGTAGTGGTTAGTATGGTGGTGTAGTGGTTAGTATGGTGGTGTAGTGGTCAGTATGGTGGTGTAGTGGTTAGTATGGTGGTGTAGTGGTTAGTATGGTGGTGTAGTGGTCAGTATGGTGGTGTAGTGGTCAGTATGGTGGTGTAGTGATCAGCACTGTCTCCTCACAGTAAGATGATCTGGGTTGGATTCCCGGTCCGGGTGGTTCTGTATGGAGTGTGTATGTATGTGTTTGAGTGAGTTTCTCCGGGTACTCTGGTTTCCTCCCACAGTCCGTACACATGCATGTTAGGTTGAAAGCTCACTCTAAACTGCCCGTAGGTGTAAGTGTGTGTGTGAGTGTGTGTTGGCTATGCCATCAACGGGCGACCTGTCCATAGTGTACATTTTTTTATGTGTATTTCAGTGTTGGGATCAGCTCACGTTTAAAAAAAGTTGTTCCACTGATGCTGACCAGGTACCTGCAGTTTGGTTCATCTCCTTTCTTCCCACCTGATTTCAGGCGAAGAAATTAGCAGGCTTAATCTCCTGCTCGGCCACCAATAGCCCTGACGCTGTCCGCCGTTGCTGGGTGATGATGATCATGCACAGCATTAGCCAGCCCTGGATTAACCAGCCCTGCTAAGAATAGAGCCAATAGGCCCTGGCTTCACGAGAGGGATGGAGCCACACTGGATTATCTAACAGAAAAGAGGTGGGGCCTAGATGGAGCAATGGAAGCTTTCAGCTCCGGCAGTGACCTGGTTGTCCAGTTTGTCTGTGGCCACGAAGAGGGCGGGGTCAGAGTTCGGACCTCCTGCTGGGAGCGATCCTGAGATGTTTGAAGAGCCCTGTGCTTGAGGCGTGGTGCTTTAGCATTAGGCGCAGGGCTCAATGGGGCATGTGTGGCAGGTGCTGACTTACTTTTTGCCCAGCCTTTTTTTTTTTTTTTTTTTTGAGCACGGTGGAACTAACGCCCTGTCCACGTGACTGGGCAGTAATGCGGCCCTGTCGTCCACCGAAGTGACTCATATCGAAAACAGTGTATTGAAAGCTGGTGGATCCTGCTTGTTTACCCAGTATTGATACAGTGCAGCGCCAGCGCTGGTGGGTTATCAGGGATTAGCTGCTCTGTGTACACTGTACAGTGAACTGACCCCAGCTTGTGTTCTTGGAATGCGCTGTGAGGACTTATCATCGTACTCCACTTCCTCATTACACACACATTACGTCAGCGTTCTGGATCTGACGCTGCTCTTTCACAGTGCTGGCTGTCCGGTCTGCTGGAGTTACAGCGTCTTCTCCATAAATATCCGTCCACTATGTAAGGTTTCGTTGTAATTGTATGTGAATGTAACACATCCTCGCTGTCCAAAGACAAACAAGTATCTCTAAACTTACAACTTTACAGGAGAAGGGAAAACGTGCTTTACTATTAATGTAAGTCTATGGAACCAGAATTTTTTCCAAGCTGTTTTGGAGCATTTCTATTGGTCCGTTCATCATGAAATCCTCACACAACATAAACGGTGGCTGTTGAGTTTGAGTGTTGTTGAAAAATGAATGTCGACAAAAATGGAGAGGGGTAGTTTTTTTTGGGACGGAGGTGACATCATAGGGTCTTTCAGTTCCTGTCCTGGAGGGCCGGTGTCCAGTAGAGTTTGATGACTTCACTGATCAAACATACCTGATGCAACTCCATAGGGGTTTGAGTGAGCAACCCTGAGGGTTAGTTATTAATGTTATTAATAGAGATGAAAAGAATGATCGGCTATGTATCGGTATCAGACGATTTTTATTCAAAATATGTGATCGGCGATCGGCCGGTATTTCTCCAGTTTAGCCGATCCCGAGAGCCGTTAAACAAATGAGCCTAATTTCTGTTTTTCCAGCCAGCATTTCGTTGAAACCCCCTTCGGTCAGGTCCTTGCCATTCCTATCTGAACCACTAGGTGGAAACACATACCCTTTCATTTTCCACAGACTGACTAAAGCAGCGGCCTCGCGAGAACAGTTTATGTTTACGGCATGTGCTGTCCGTCTGGTAGTTTGTTGCCGTACGTGAGACAGACTTATCCAGGACGTTTTGTAAAATTAGAGCGTCTCATGGGGAACCAAGACAAAGACATTTAACTCTACTAATCTGATACACACTTCAGAGACACCACACACTGAACACAGTGAGTATCAGTAAACAGCAGAGCTACACACACAGCTAACACAAAACAAACAACCCAGAACACCTACAGACCAGATCTGACCGGTACCAACAGAACAGCAGCAACAATTCAATATTCTACATTTAATAATTACAGATTTATTTTAAATAACAGAGTCTGCGTTTAATGACTGCAGTTTTTACTGTATTTATTTAATTAGCTTTTTTAGTTTTAAATTAAGTGTCTAAATTGAATAATTGCAGTATTGTGGATATTTGTTTGATTTATTTTGTTTATTTACTGTTAATTAGTTAAAAATTAGTTTAATTAGTTTAATTAGTTTAAAATATTATGCTGTTTCATATGAGCTTGTTAAAAATTGTAATAAACCAGTTTAGACCATGTTTCAAGACTTGCTTGCGGTAATAACTACATGTAGCCCTGCCATGGCATTTAGCTCCGCCCCTATATCGGTATGGACGATCGGCTGATCGTGCTGAAAGGTGATCGGCGATCGGAATCGGCCTCAAAAATGCTGATCGGTCCATCTCTAGTTATTAAGGCAAATATTGTGAGATTGAAATTAATAAATAGTGTTAATAGCACACACACACACACAACAATTGTTTGTGGTTCTACAATTACAGACTGGAGTACATCTCTTTCTCTGTATTCTTTGGTGTGTTAGTTAGGGGTGTAAGACAATATCAAAATATCGAATATCGGGATTTTATGTTTAGTGATACTGTATCGATTCTCATAAACACAGTATCGATACACAGATTCTGGCAGACAGTGAATCATTGTGTGTTGTGTTTAAACCTCTGACCACTAGATGGCAGTGTTGTAAATCATTTTCAGCTCCACTCCCACATTAACAAGCAGCACAAGGGTGCAATGCTATTGTAAGCATTGATAAAGCTGTTCATATAGTGGTGTGTTTTAATAGTAGGGTTTGAAAAATCACAATATATCACTTTGCTGTATCACGATACGTATTGTATCGCCAGGTTCTTCCCAATACACAGCCCTAGTGTTAGTGAAGGTGTTGTGCTGGTGTGAGCGGATCAGACACAGCAGTGCTGCTGCGGGAGTGTTTAACACCTCAGTGTCACTGCTGGACTGAGAATAGTCCACCAATCAAAACTATTTAGCCAGCAGAGTCCTGTGGGTGGCGTCCTGTGTCCACTGATGAAGGACAAGAGGAACACAAACTGTGCAGCAACAGATGAGCTACTGTCTCTGACTTTACATCTACAAGGTGGACCAAGACAGTAGGAGTGTCTAATAGAGTGGACAGTGAGTGGACACAGTGTTTAAACCCTCCAGCAGCAGCACTGCTGTGTCTGATCTACTCACGCCAGCACAACATCAGTGGCACTGCAGGGCTGAGAATGAGAAGGTAGAGGGTGCGGTGGTGATGAGGAGTGAGGCAGTGAACAGTGAAGGCCTAAACAGTTTGAGAGCCTCTTGGTGTGTATTAGAAATGCGACAGCGCTCCCAGCTGGATGAACGGTATTATCATGTGTCTGCTCATCGCTGTAAGTCTCAGTAGCGCATTTCCTGCGATCGGTGCCATGAAACCCAGGCGGCTCTTTCTCACCATATCAGCGCAGTCACAGTTTCGAGTGGGTCCATATTGCTCGCATTGTTGTCCAGTTATGCGTGTGTCACGCTGACTGGCGTCTGACTGGCCTTGTGTTCGTATGGCAGGGCCTGGCCCAGCCTCAGTGCCATCTGTCACCCCTGTGGCGCGTGTGCAGCGTGTTATCTGTGCCAGGCTGCTTCCGACCCTGTCTGAGTTGGAGTCTGTGCTGAAGGAGAGAGAGAAGAGCTGGATGATGGAGGCTGAACTGAGTTGAGACTAACGTCAGCTGATGTCTCACCTTTTCTTGACTGAACTGGTGCGATTTTCAAATAAACATACAACCAGTGCTGATATGCACCTCAACGAATACTGTGGTTAAAAACAGGACATTCATCCATCCATCCATTATCTTCAGATTTATCCCACTAGTTGGGGTCACGAGGGGGCTGGAGCCAATCCCAGCATTATCTGGTACACCATGGACAGGTCGCCAGTCCACCACTACACCACTATACTAACCACTACACCACTATACTAACCACTACACCACTATACTAACCACTACACCACTATACTAACCACTACACCACTATACTAACCACTACACCACTATACTAACCACTACACCACCATACTAACCACTACACCACTATACTAACCACTACACCACTATACTAACCACTACACCACCGTACTAACCACTACACCACCGTACTAACCACTACACCACCGTACTAACCACTACACCACCATACTAACCACTACACCACCATACTGACCACTATACCACTGTACTAACCACTACACCACTGTACTAACCACTACACCACTGTACTAACCACTATACCACTGTACTAACCACTACACCACAGTACTAACCACTATACCACTGTACTAACCACTACACCACTATACTAACCACTATACCACTGTACTAACCACTACACCAAAGTACTAACCACTACACCAAAGTACTAACCACTACACCACTGTACTAACCACTACACCACCATACTAACCACTACACCACCGTACTAACCACTACACCACCGTACTAACCACTACATCACCGTACTAACCCCTACACCTACGTGCTAACCACTACACCACTATACTAACCACTACACCACCGTACTAACCACTACACCACCATACTGACCACTATACCACTGTACTAACCACTACACCACTGTACTAACCACTACACCACTGTACTAACCACTATACCACTGTACTAACCACTACACCACAGTACTAACCACTATACCACTGTACTAACCACTACACCACTATACTAACCACTATACCACTGTACTAACCACTACACCAAAGTACTAACCACTACACCAAAGTACTAACCACTACACCACTGTACTAACCACTACACCACCATACTAACCACTACACCACCGTACTAACCACTACACCACCGTACTAACCACTACATCACCGTACTAACCCCTACACCTACGTGCTAACCACTACACCACTATACTAACCACTACACCACTATACTAACCACTACACCACTGTACTAACCACTACACCACCATACTAACCACTACACCACCATACTAACCACTACACCACCGTACTAACCACTACACCACCATACTAACCACTACACCACCGTACTAACCACTACACTACCATACTAACCACTACACCATCATACTATCCCACTACACGGTACCGTCCCAAAACAGGACAGGTAGCCAAAAATAAGTATTTAACAAAAAAATATACAGAAGCTCAACAAGTAAATATCAAATTTCATCACTACAGCTTCCATTTGTTTTTTTCAGTTTTCCAAAAAGAATCTGCTGGGATATTTTTCACTCTTCTGAAGTTCGATCTTCCTGCCGTTGGTTGCATTTTCTGCTTTTCTCTTTTTAAATGGTCCTGACTGTCCCAACCGCTAATCTAAACAGAGTGACTGGCCACAAATAATGAGTGAATAATGGTCCTGTGGGGGTCCGGTCTGTACTTATAGAACTACACATTGCACTTACATGATAGGAAGATCTGATATAATGGAAAATGAATGTGGATACAATGTAGGTGCACCTAATAAAGTGGCTATTTGATCTTTAGAGAGTGGATGGGCAAGTTTTGTACTCTATTCAGTTCAGTTCAACTTTATTGTCATTATACCAATACAGGGCTGTACAGCATGACAGAAACACAAGACAGTCCTGGGTAATCACCCTTAGCCAATTAAAAATGATCTCACCTTGGGTGCTAATTCTGTGGCGAGTGAGCAGAGTGTCATTGCACCTCTCTCTAATGGCGGGAAGTGATGTACAGAGTCTTAGCAAACTCTATTCAACACATTTATCACTTTGTGTTATTACGCCTACCCAGATTTAAACTCTTTCATTGTTCATTCTCATTCACATGGTTTATCTCTGCTGGTCTTAAAGTTGACCTGATAACTGGACTCAAAGCCACTTGTATGGGTTTTTGCAGGCCACAGATTTGTTATGTGTGGACACACTGTATACTGGACAAAGTGATCCATCCATACATCCATCCATCCAACCATTATCTCCGGGAGGGACCCACAGGCAACTCACTCAAGCATGGGGAGAACATACACACATTTATTATATATAAAATCAAGAGGGTCACTGCTCACCTCCCAGACCCAGTTAGATGTTTCATTCTGTCTCCAGGGCCTCACTAGTCTAGTGCTATATCACAGGAGTCATAGAGTTGCTTGTTTTTAGGTTGCAAGCTGAATTTTGACTTATATTTACTCAACGTAGTTATATCTCTTGGTCATTGTTTCAGTGAAAGCCTTCTTGTTTTCACTGATTTTTTTTTATTCATATAACTTTTATATTGTCTGTCCAAAGGAAAACACATATCTCTATTTTTGTCTATTTTTCTTTGTTCTTTCATGATGAATGGACCAATAAAAATAGAAAAAGAAATAGCTTGAAAAAAATCTGGTTCCATTGACTTGCATTAGAGACAGTTTTTGTCCTCCCCTTTAAAGTTGCTATTTTGGAGATACTCTTTTTTTCTTTTGGCAACAATGATGTACTGATCTGTTCACAGCTGACAGATGGGTGAGGGATGGGACGGCCAAACCAGAGCCCTAATAGTGCATAAATGTCTCCCTCTAATGGCAGTCGGAGGAAAAAAACAGTGGGAGAGTTCAGTTGAAGCCCCTAGTGGCGAGCTTGGGCATGACAGAGGATTTTGTAGGGTTCATTTGAGTGTATATGGATAGAAGAGCAGCTGGATGGATGAGTACTTGTTGTCCTCAGCATCTAATCCTCTGCTTATTGTCTGTATTGTTTAAACCCAAGTTTTAAATTACAGTATGTAGTTAATTTCTCAGTCCCACATTATTTAATGCGATCTTCCGGGAGGAAGTAAAGACCTTCCACTGCATGCTTCCTTCGTTCCTCTTCCTTTCTGATATCTCAGGTACAGAGATGCAGGCCTATAGCAGCATCAAACAGACTGGTGGTAGCAAGAGAGAATGAGTTTCAGGGTCCCTTCGCTTGTATGAGGAAACGACAGGAAGAGGAGTTATCTTATCTGTCCACCTTTATTACAGCCTCCATTCTTTTCAGGAGACTCATTTTCAGTCTCTTAAAGAGACTCTGGTGGGCAGTCTTTGCACTAAACAATCGTAGGCCACTGCTTAGGCCCCCACATGAGAGCACAAATGAAATATACTGTAGGTTAGGGCTGTGTTTTGGCAAGAACCTGGTGATATGATATATATATATATATATATATATATATATATATATATATATATATATATATATATATATATATATATATATTGTATCATCGTACAGGGTTTACGTTGTTCATTTACAAATTTTTGGTGAATGTGCACAGTATCACAAAATATATATGTTGTGATATATAATATTTTTACACCTCTACTTTGTGTTGATGTTAAAGACCCTCTTTTGAAAAACATAATTATAAGCAGATATTTGTGAATGTAGTGATAATTATCAGACTCAGTGCAGGCTGTGGTTATAATGTACTGTATATACAATTATTAAAAAAAGTATTAAAAGTAGTAAAAGTATTAAAAGTAAAACAAAATATGTAGGAATATGTTATATAGTTTTATATGTTACATACATGTGTGTGTATATATATATATATATATATATATATATATATATATATATATATATATATATATATATATATATATATATATATATCATCGAAGCAAGTATCTTCTAAATGGTAACTTTACAGGAGAGGCCAAAAACTTCATTTTCAATGCAAGTCAATGGAACCACATTTTTTCCCCAAGTGATTTTGAAGCATTTCTATTGGTCCATTCATCATAAAATGTTTACACAATTTAAAGGGCGGATGTCGTGTTCAAATGATCGACAAAAATGGAGATATGTTTTTCATTGGACAATATATAAACACACACACACACACTATCGTCAAAAGTTTTGGTACACTACCAGCCAAACGTTTTAGAACTGTAGTTCTGGTAGTGTTATAAAACCGGTTTTATATATATATATATATATCGCTCAGAAACCCCAAACGTCAATTAATTCCATATTTTGCATCCATGGGACCCATTTTTGCCAAAAGCTTTAGAATCACTAAATCCACCTCTGGGCTCTGGACTCTGGGGTGGTCAGCACATTGTGCTGAGAACTCCAGCAGCCTCTTTGTTTGATTTGTAGGTTTAATTTTTGGATAATAAAGTTGTAAGATTTGGTGCATAGTGACATAATCAAAAACTGGAATCTAGTGTCTACAGTGATACAGTATGATGAGTTAGGGGCCTGAGCTAAATATATAGGTAAGGTTTTAATATCAGGTGCCCAGTACAGCGATGAACAGATAAAGGAAGGGTAACAGAAAAGGTGGGTTTGAATGGAAGTCACACTTTTTTGTCACACCAGGTTTGAGCCATTTGGCCATTTGACCTAACTGGATACACTAGACCAGCCAATCCCAGCCCCCTCACTGCACATGTGTGGATTGGTTGAGTGGAGTTAGATGGTGGTGGGGGGACCAGCCGTGGTGTTGGCTGTTATTTTTAGCCGCTCTCTTTAAGCAATGGCAGCTGTTCCCCCACCCTCCTGCCTATCTCTTCAGCGTCAGGCATTACTTACCCCACTGCTCCCCACGGCAGTGACGTCCTGCGCCAGCACGTACCGGCTCCCTTAAGACGGACTTCCACGCGGGACCCGGACCAGCGCCGATCCACTCGAGGGCTAGCTGTGAGTGACGGGTATCAGTAAAATGCTGGGTTTGTGTGAGGGTCGTCAGGTTAGCTCTGGAGATCAGACTGCCATGCTCCTCAGTAAGGCTCATCTTGCTTCATTGAGGCCTACTCAGCCACTGGCTCTATTTATAGTGGGCCATGGGCTGCTGATGAAAGCTCAGAGCAACATGCTACAGCTTTGGCAGTGCTGGTTTCTTTTGTTCAGGTTGGGAATTTATCTGTAATGCCTTTGGTTTCAGGGTCAGACTCTTTTTGGTTTTACTGAGAACTTGCTTTGAGCACTCGGTCTACGAGAGTTGAGGAAATCAGCTGTGTCAACAAGGTTTTGTTGTGCTGTGGATTGATAAGAGTAGCAGTTGGTTTGGAGATCTGTAATGGCTGTTGATTGTTTCCTTCAACTGCCATTGCATCACCATGTTTTCATTCAGCTGCTGTGTGTAGTTGTTGGTTTTCAGAGGTATGAAGAGGCCCAACAGTATGAATATTGTACTGTAATTGTACTGTAACACTATTGAGGTGTTGACTAGAGTGAACATGTAGCAATAGACTTTCATTGGTGAAGATTTTAGCTTTAGGAAGCAGAAATGTAGAATGAAATGTGTCATTTATATGTTTAATGACGTAACGTAGATTTGGGCTCACCACATTATCAAGATTATAGATAAATTCCACCGAAGTTTAGAAATATCTGCATAATTAAGCCAGAATGGTGTAAACCAAGTCATTCAGAGTTGTTTGATAGCTGTCTATCAGTGATGCTGATAGAAACCAGACATACGGAGAGTTAAATAGCTCTGAAAGCTCCTTCAAAGATTGTTTGAGGAGATGCCTTATGCCTGAGCCTTTGTTTTCTAACACCTTTTAGAAGGTTTTAGCCTAAAATGTACTATATTTAAGTTCGCTCATGGTGTTGTAAAGCGAAAAGAGTCCTCAGATATATAATTTTCCAGGTTTACTACTATTTTACTACTCTTATTATTATTTTACCACCAGTAACATCACGTGTAAGAACTTAGAAGACACCTTAAATCCCTGATCGTTCTTGCACCATGCATTCCAGTAGATAACGTTCCTCTGGCATCCACCAAACCCTAGTTCGTCCATTGGTCGATTCAGATAACGAGGCTCCAGAGAATATGTTTTCACTGCTCCAAAGTCCAATGGTGGTACTTTACACCTCTCCAGCCGATGCTTGGCATTGCACATTGTGATCTTAGGCTTGTGTGCAGCTGTTCGGTCACAGAAACCCATTCTATGAAGCTCCAGACACACAGTTTTTATGCTGGTGTTGCTTCCAGAGGCAGTTTGTGTTTATATGCTTCAGTTTAAGGGCAACTTTAAATTGGAAATTGTGTAAACAATGCTAAAAATGGAGATAAAAGATGCATGGCAGCAGTGTTATATGCAATTATAAGCTTATTGTCGCTGTCCAAATAAAAAACATGCATCCATTTTTATTTTTCTACATCATTATTAGAAATGCTCCACAACTTGACCAATAGAAATGCTCCACAACTTGAAAACAAATCCGGTTCCATTGACTTACATTAAAAGTAAAGACTGTTTTTATTCTCTCCTGTAAAGTTGCCATTTGGGAGATGCTTGTTTTGCTTTGGACAACGACGTTAGGTAGGTGTCATGTAGCCTCATGAACTTCTCCATATTGTGTACCTGAATGTAGACTGATATTTGAGATACGGCTCAGATATCAGATTCTAACAGTGGTTAGAAAGTAGAGCTGAGGCCGCAGTCTGCTGAAGTGAGGAACAGTTTATTTTGAGGAACGTCTTGGTTTTGTTCTTTGTTTAATAAAGATCTAATGAGTCAGGTCTGACATTATCACCTGTATTGGTACACGGCTGGAGTCTGTATATAAAAAAAGCCTTATAATCATATTATTTAGTTGTAATAAGGCACATTAAATAGATGAGCATGAAGTCAAGTCACGGCATTCCTTAGAATAACTTGTTTACATTGGAACAAGATGTTCTTCAGGCATCAACACCCACACAGCATATATATATATATATATATATATATATATATATATATATATATATATATATATATATATATATATATATATATATATGCATCTGCAATCTATATTATCATGTACATTGTGCTGCTGCTATATATATATATACATAACATAAAATAAAATAGAATTAAATTCAAGGAATAACATTTATACAATCATTTTGGGATAAGGCCTCAACTTCAGTTTCACACATGTTCTTTAGTTTGAATAGTGACCATAAAATAATGCAGAATTTTGAATATTCTCCGTTTTAATTTTAATTTTAATTTTGTTGTGATCCTGAAACTTTGTTGTTTATTTTATATGTACAGTTTTTCAGTGTTGTCTCTGACTCTACTGTATCTAGAACCTATAGCAATGAAATGTTGCTAATCATACACGTATAAGACTTTTACTTCATTCCTTCAAGCTCAGAAAATCATGTGATCTATTCCTACTTCCTACTAAGTGATTTTCACATAACAAACTTTTTTATTATGAGCTAATACAGTAATGAATGTCGTTTAATATATAATATAATGAGATTAGTCTATTTTGGTGCCACCCCTCCATTGCACATGTTGTTGTTCAAGCCCCAACATATATATATATATATATATATATATATACACACACTACCGCTCAAAAGTTTAGGATCACTTTAGAATTTTATTTCATGCAATTTTCATGTAATTCATGCAATTCACAAACAATATTGTCCATTTCACAATTAATGTAAGTGTATCAGATGATTTTTAAAGAATAAAAATGTTTTACAGTCTATTTTTGTATAGAGGCTTATTTTGCATATAGTCCTATTATCAGAAATTCTCAGTCCTCTATCTAAATCTCCTGGTACGACCACCAATCCAAGTTAAGGATGTTATTGGACTAATTGGTTGTTAGGACACTCTTGCTCAATTGTGATTCACAGCTGAAAAACATTCTACTAATAAGTGAATATAAAAGGGAGAACAACATTCTAGGTTAGTTTAGTATCTGAAGATCAGCAGTTGATGGCTTGCTGACCGACTCACAATGACCAGAAAGAAACAACTTTCTTTAGAGACCCGTCAGTCCATTGTTGTGTTAAGGAAGAAGATACTCCATTAAAACAAGAACATTTCACTGTGATCCCAAACTTTTGAGTGGTAGTGTATATATATGTATATATATACAGCCTGTAGCATTTAAGTGATTAAAGAGCAAATAGTGTCCACTGGAACCTGTACCGAGGGTTGAGGTCTCAGTAGATGAGTCTGTTTTGGGCTTTATCTTAATATGCGTTCCATAAATTAAAGTGTTATTAAGATCATAATCACTGCTGCACTTATTTATTGTTTTCTTCCCAACGCCGTGCCAGCTTTGTGTGATAGTGATGGAGTTCTGGAGGTCTCATTGAAATTGCAGTGCAGAGCAGATGGTTTTGTGATATGAGCTCAGTAATGGCACTGGTTGCTCTGTCTGCTGGACAGTTTGACTCTGCAGAGTACTAGTGCACATCTGCTGGGAGTCGTAGGGGAATCAGAGGGGTATGCGTGCTGTCCTCATGAAATGGAAAGGCTATTAAATGGATCTACTATTACGAGAGCTGTGACACACTTAGCCCACCCGATTAAAATACCAACACACAAGATCCCAGCAGCTTATTTCGCCTCTGACTGCTTTCCTTTGGAGAAGAGAGTCAGCAGAGCCATCAACATAGGCTTAGTGTTGTCTTCTACTGACCTAATCATTTAATTATAATGAAACTGTATATCTTAGTTTTTAAATATCAGCAAATCCTCATCAATTCAACATTGTGGTCATTGTTTTTTTTTATCTAGAGCCTGAATCTTTGCAAAATTATTGATCCTATATGAAAATAATAGTTTGCTTACAAGTTTCCATAGTAAATAACATTGTTTGAAAATTTCATGATGAGTGGACCAATAGAAATGCTCCAAAATAGCTGGGAAAAAGTTCTGGTTCCATTGACTTACATTAAAACTGAAGAAAGTTTTTGGTCTCTGTATAGTTGTGATTTTTGAGATGCTTGTTTTTTATTGGACAGCGAAAATATACATGTACACACACATATTAGCAACCTCTTGGGACACCATAGTAATAATGGCCTGGCAACATCTTAGCAACCACCTAAAATAACATAGCAGTGGCCAAGTAACACCTTAGCAACCACCTGGGATAACATACAGATTGACAAGCAAAACCTTAAGCTGCCAACTGGCACACCATAGCCTAGCAACACCTGTGCAACCAGCTAGGCCAACATGGCAGTAACTAAACCAACGTTTACAGCTTGTTCACAGACTTTCTAGTTTTATTTACTTCTGTTCAGTCTGAGAGTTTTAAACAGGGCAGTTCACTCCCCAGTCCTTCAGTCCCCAGTTCATATCGTCGCTGTCCAAAGAATAACGAGTATCTCCAAATTGGCAACTTGACAAACTGTCTTTACTTTCAATGTAAGTCAGTGGAACCAGAATTTTTCAGAATGATTTTTGGAGCATTAATATTCGTCCATTCTTTATTTAATAAATGGCAGATGCTGCATCTTTAGCTTACGACTTCCTCCAACTGGAGTTATAAGGAAGCCTTCCAACTGGGCTGCTTTTTGAGTGAGGTGCGGTAGAGGGGGGCCAATCAGAACAAAGCTCATTTACATATATTAAAGGTACAGTACCAAGATCAGCCTAAAGATTAAGAGAAGTTGGAAGTAGAGGTTATTTAGAAATAATATAAAAGACAACAGATCAAATGTTGAAACTGAAAAATTGTTATTTTTTTAATAATATGTGTCCATTTGGAATTTGATGCCGGCAACATGTTTCAAAAATGTTGGGACAGGCTAATATTCACCACTGTGTTCATCACCAGTCACCGGTCGTGGGCTAAAGATTAGAACTCTGGTCATGTGACCAGAAGGTTGCCGGTTCGAGCCCCTAGACAGGAGGTCAGTAATAGGTGGACCGCGGTCCGGGTCCAGACCCATACGAGTCAGAGAGTATAAAGCTTGTTGGAGAATAAAGTGTTTAAAGAGAGTTTAAAGTGAGTCAGAGAGAATAAAGTGAGTCAGAGAGAATAAAGTGAGTCAGAGAGAATAAAGTGAGTCAGAGAATAAAGAAAGCCAGATAGAATAAAGTGAGTCAGAGAATAAAGAAAGTCAGAGAGAATAAAGTGAGTCGGAGAATAAAGAAAGCCCGATAGAATAAAGTGAGTCGGAGAATAAAGTGAGTCAGAGAGTAAAAAGCTGGTCAGAGATTATAAAGCGAGTCGGAGAGAATAAAGCGAGTCGGAGGGAATAAAGTGAGTCGGAGAATAAAGAAAGCCAGATAGAATAAAGTGAGTCAGAGAGTATAAAGCTGGTCAGAGAGTATAAAGCTGGTCAGAGATTATAAAGTGAGTCAAAGAGAATAAAGTGAGTCAGAGAGTATAAAGCGAGTCAAAGAGAATAAAGTGAGTCAGAGAGTATAAAGCTGGTCAGAGATTATAAAGCGAGTCAAAAAGAATAAAGTGAGTCAGAGAGTATAAAGCTGGTCAGAGATTAAAAAGCAAGTCAGAGAGAATAAAGCGAGTCTGAGAGAATAAAGCGAGTCTGAGAATAAAGCGAGTCAGAGAGAATAAAGCGAGTCAGAGAGAATAAAGCAAGTCAGAGAGAATGAAGCGAGTCAGAGAGAATAAAGCGAGTCTGAGAGAATAAAGCGAGTCAGAGAGAATGAAGCGAGTCTGAGTATAAAGCGAGTCAGAGAGAATGAAGCGAGTCAGAGAGAATAAAGCAAGTCAGAGAGAATGAAGAGAGTCAGAGAGAATTAAGCGAGTCTGAGAGAATAAAGCGACTCTGAGAATAAAGCGAGTCAGAGAGAATGAAGCGAGTCAGAGAGAATAAAGCGAGTCTGAGAATAAGGAGAGTCAGAGAGAATGAAGCGAGTCTGAGTATAAAGCGAGTCAGAGAGAATGAAGCGAGTCAGAGAGAATAAAGCAAGTCAGAGAGAATGAAGCGAGTCAGAGAGAATAAAACGAGTCTGAGAATGAAGCGAGTCTGAGTATAAAGCGAGTCAGAGAGAATGAAGCGAGTCAGAGAGAATAAAGCGAGTCAGAGAGAATGAAGCGAGTCTGAGAGAATAAAGCGACTCTGAGAATGAAGCGAGTCAGAGAGAATGAAGCGAGTCAGAGAGAATAAAGCGAGTCAGAGAGAATGAAGCGAGTCTGAGAGAATAAAGCGAGTCTGAGAGAATAAAGCGAGTCAGAGAGAATAAAACGAGTCTGAGAATAAAGCGAGTCAGAGAGAATGAAGCGAGTCTGAGTATAAAGCGAGTCAGAGAGAATAAAGCGAGTCTGAGAATAAAGCGAGTCAGAGAGAATAAAACGAGTCTGAGAATGAAGCGAGTCTGAGTATAAAGCGAGTCAGAGAGAATGAAGCGAGTCAGAGAGAATAAAGCAAGTCAGAGAGAATGAAGCGAGTCTGAGAGAATAAAGCGACTCTGAGAATGAAGCGAGTCAGAGAGAATGAAGCGAGTCAGAGAGAATAAAGCGAGTCAGAGAGAATGAAGCGAGTCTGAGAGAATAAAGCGAGTCTGAGAGAATAAAGCGAGTCAGAGAGAATAAAACGAGTCTGAGAATAAAGCGAGTCAGAGAGAATGAAGCGAGTCTGAGTATAAAGCGAGTCAGAGAGAATAAAGCGAGTCTGAGAATAAAGCGAGTCAGAGAGAATGAAACGAGTCAGATAATAAAGTGAGTCAGAGAGAATGAAGCGAGTCTGAGTATAAAGCGAGTCAGAGAGAATAAAGCGAGTCAGAGAGAATAAAGCGAGTAAGAGAGAATAAAGCGAGTCAGAGAGAATAAAACGAGTCAGAGAGAATAAAGCAAGTCAGAGAGAATGAAGCGAGTAAGAGAGAATGAAGCGAGTCAGAGAGTATAAAGCGAGTCAGAGAGAATAAAGCGAGTAAGAGAGAATGAAGCGAGTCTGAGAATAAAGCGAGTCAGAGAGAATAAAGCGAGTCAGAGAGTATAAAGCGAGTCAGAGAGTATAAAGCGAGTCAGAGAGTATAAAGCGAGTCAGAGAGAATGAAGCGAGTCAGAGAGAATGAAGCGAGTCAGAGAGTATAAAGCGAGTCAGAGAGAATGAAGCGAGTCAGAGAGAATGAAGCGAGTCAGAGAGAATGAAGCGATTCAGAGAGAATGAAGCGAGTCAGAGAGTATAAAGCGAGTCAGAGAGTATAAAGCGAGTCAGAGAGTATAAAGCGAGTCAGAGAGAATGAAGCGAGTCAGAGAGAATGAAGCGAGTCAGAGAGTATAAAGCGAGTCAGAGAGAATGAAGCGAGTCAGAGAGTATAAAGCGAGTCAGAGAGTATAAAGCGAGTCAGAGAGAATGAAGCGAGTCAGAGAAAGCCTTATTCAGACAGCGTGCTTTAAAAAGTTTTATTTACTGTTTCTGTATATAAACACTAAGATTCTCTTTATTTAAAAGAAAAAATTGTTTGTTTAATGTAGTTTTTATTGAAGTGAGTAAAAAACATTTATTATTATTTTATAAATAATTTATTCAGTTCAGTATTTAAACAGTAAATATACTGAAATATACTGAATGGTATGTGTGATGTGTTTCAGTAGCTGATGGTATAAGATGCTGATACTAGACTACTTCAGTAAACAGGATACACCACTGAATCAGAACACAAGTTAGAGATGATGATGGTCCAGACCTTGTCCTGAGGAGATCTCCTCTAACTGGACCTTACTGACTCTAATTAAACACCCCTGCCCTGGATCAACAGGATATGACTGAAGTGCCCTTGAGCAAGGCATCTAACCCCCAACTGCATCCCAACTTTTTTAAATTTTAAATTATGGTTCTGTTAACTTCTGTGATAGGGTTCTCAATAACTTCCTCAAACTGGAGGTTTTGATTCTCTGTGTACTTCAGTCTCATGAGAGTTTTCTTATAAGAGTAAGAGTTTTCTGTATCTGTTCAGACTCAAACATGTTCAGAGCAGATGTTGAAAGATCTCTGAGCTGCTGCTGATTCATTGTGCTTGTGTTTCTCCATTCTCCTCTCTTCTGCTTCAACCCCCAGCTGACCATTTCACCCCTCTGCCTCTGCCCGGCTGTTTCATTGCGAAGATCCGCCCGCTGTGGTCCTTCATCAGTTCTCCATCTCATCTCCCCAGCCTCCTCCTCTCCTCTCTCCTCCCTTCTCTCTCTCTCTCTCCCCCCCTCTCAGCTCTCTCTCACCTTATTCCACCTGCTTGGCCCATGACCACAGGCCTGTCCACATGGCTTTCTCATCACGCTTTTCATTCTGGGAAAAAAAGGGAAGTGGAGTTTCTGTGCTGTTGTTTTTTTCTTTTTCTGCATGTCTGTTTGTTGATGGAGGCTGCATGCAGATGTTATATATATATATATATTTCTCAGCCATGATCAGGACCCCCAGGCACTATTAGGGAGGCAGATCATTCTCAGCAACTACGGTGACACTGACGTGGTGGTGGTGTGTTAGTGTGTTGTGCTGGTGTGAGTGGATCAGACACAGCAGTGCTGCTGTTGGAGTGTTTAAACAGCTCAGTGTCACTGCTGGACTGAGAATCGTCCACCAACCAAATAATATCTGCTCTGCGGGGGTCCTTGAGGGGTCCTGATCATTGAAGCTAATAAAGTATACAGAGAAACAGATGGACTACACTGTGTTGTAAAAGGAGCTGATAATATATATATATATAAACTACCGCTCAAGAGTTTAGGATCACTTTAGAATTTAATTTCATGCAATTTTCATGCAATTCATAAACAATCTTGTTCATTTCTCAATTAATGTAAGTGTATCAGATGATTTTTAAAGAATAAAAATGTTTGTATTAAAGTCTATTTTTGTATAGAGGCTTATTTTACATATAGTTCTATTATCAGTAATTCTCAGTCCTCTGTCTAAATCTCCTGGTACGACCACCAATCCAAGTTAAGGATGTTATTGGACTAATTGGTTGTTAGGACACTCTTGATCAATTGTGATGCACTGCTGAAAAACATTCTACTAATAAGTGAGTATAAAAGGGAACAACATTCTAGGTTAGTTTAGTATCTGAAGATCAGCAGTTGATGGCTTGCTGACCGACTCACAATGACCAGAAACAACTTTCTTTAGAGACCCGTCAGTCCATTGTTGTGTTAAGGAAGAAGATACTCCATTAAAAACAAGAACATTTCACTGTGATCCCAAACTTTTGAGCGTATGCGTATATATATATGCATGCTTTCATACCTTTCATATGTTAATGTTATCCTGGCAACTCTTATCAGGTTGTTGCCTCTGGCTCAGTTGTGGGCAACACACGAGAGATATTACTGTCCATTGTGACTGACCGTATGATACACGTACAGGTGGTACAAACACTGATTTTTTAGGTTGACCACACATTTTGACAGTAGACACGCTCAGTTCGACCTTTAGCTGTGGCTCACTTAATGAGACAGTCCTTGTGCCTGACAGGAAGGGAAGGACAGACTCATGGTCAGCCTTGTGGTCAGGCTAGACTTATGGAGGCTTCAGTCTCATCCAGGTCCTATTCAACTTGACTTTGACTGGCAGCGTCGTTCACGTTGCTCGGCGTCCTGCTGCTGGTTTTTACAGACTGTGTGTGTTTATTGCTAGAATGGAAAGAGCGTGATCGCAGTTGTGTCCTCGAATGTTTGTGGAACGTAGGCCTCGTCCTGGGTTTAACCTCCGAACCGCTTATGTACTTGCCTTCCTGTAGGTTAAAGATGAGAACACGCCGGGCTCCAAAGGCTCCAATGTAAGTGCTGAAAGCAGATTCCCTTTGATCACATCTTCTTTGTTCCAGTGGTAATATGATCTCGAGATCACAGACTTCAGGTACATCAGTCCGTATAAAGGTGGATATGTTTGACCGGGGACCCATCTCAGCTCCACAAACAAAGCCTAACACACCTTTACCTTTAAAGAGTTATCTGGCTAAACCAGGAGTCCTGCTTCATGAGAGAGGTCTCTGGAGTGGCTGTGTGTTGTTTGTATGTAAATATGTAAGTAATGTAACTGATCAGGGAGGAAGTTTCTCTGTAATCTCAATAACAACAACGAAACACTGCCACATGAATCACTTTCTAATTATTACTGTAAGACTGTAAACAGTACACACACTTTAGATTCATACTGGATTAAAACCACTTCTTAATTATTACTGTAAGACTGTAAACAGTACACACACTTTAGATTCATACTGGATTAAAATCACTTCTTAATTATTACTGTAAGACTATAAACAGTACACACACTTTAGATTCATACTGGATTAAAATCACTTTCTAATTATTACTGTAAGACTGTAAACAGTACACACACTTTAGATTCATACTGGATTAAATCACTTCTTAATTATTACTGTAAGACTGTAAACAGTACACACACTTTAGATTCATACTGGATTAAAATCACTTCTTAATTATTACTGTAAGACTGTAAACAGTACACACACTTTAGATTCATACTGGATTAAAATCACTTCTTAATTATTACTGTAAGACTGTAAACAGTACACACACTTTAGATTCATACTGGATTAAAATCACTTCTTAATTATTACTGTAAGACTGTAAACAGTACACACACTTTAGATTTATACTGGATTAAAATCACTTCTTAATTATTACTGTAAGACTGTAAACAGTACACACACTTTAGATTCATACTGGATTAAAATCACTTCTTAATTATTACTGTAAGACTGTAAACAGTACACACACTTTAGATTCATACTGGATTAAAATCACTTCTTAATTATTACTGTAAGACTGTAAACAGTACACACACTTTAGATTCATACTGGATTAAAATCACTTCTTAATTATTACTGTAAGACTGTAAACAGTACACACACTTTAGATTCATACTGGATTAAAATCACTTCTTAATTATTACTGTAAGACTATAAACAGTACACACACTTTAGATTCATACTGGATTAAAACCACTTCTTAATTATTACTGTAAGACTGTAAACAGTACACACACTTTAGATTCATACTGGATTAAAATCAATTCTTAATTATTACTGTAAGACTATAAACAGTACACACACTTTAGATTTATACTGGATTAAATCACTTCTTAATTATTACTGTAAGACTGTAAACAGTACACACACTTTAGATTCATACTGGATTAAATCACTTCTTAATTATTACTGTAAGACTGTAAACAGTACACACACTTTAGATTCATACTGGATTAAAATCACTTCTTAATTATTACTGTAAGACTGTAAACAGTACACACACTTTAGATTCATACTGGATTAAAATCACTTCTTAATTATTACTGTAAGACTGTAAACAGTACACACACTTTAGATTCATACTGGATTAAAATCACTTCTTAATTATTACTGTAAGACTGTAAACAGTACACACACTTTAGATTCATACTGGATTAAAATCACTTCTTAATTATTACTGTAAGACTGTAAACAGTACACACACTTTAGATTCATACTGGATTAAAACCACTTCTTAATTATTACTGTAAGACTGTAAACAGTACACACACTTTAGATTCATACTGGATTAAATCACTTCTTAATTATTACTGTAAGACTGTAAACAGTACACACACTTTAGATTCATACTGGATTAAAATCACTTCTTAATTATTACTGTAAGACTGTAAACAGTACACACACTTTAGATTCATACTGGATTAAAATCACTTCTTAATTATTACTGTAAGACTGTAAACAGTACACACACTTTAGATTCATACTGGATTAAAATCACTTCTTAATTATTACTGTAAGACTGTAAACAGTACACACACTTTAGATTTATACTGGATTAAAATCACTTCTTAATTATTACTGTAAGACTGTAAACAGTACACACACTTTAGATTCATACTGGATTAAAATCACTTCTTAATTATTACTGTAAGACTATAAACAGTACACACACTTTAGATTCATACTGGATTAAAATCAATTCTTAATTATTACTGTAAGACTATAAACAGTACACACACTTTAGATTTATACTGGATTAAATCACTTCTTAATTATTACTGTAAGACTGTAAACAGTACACACACTTTAGATTCATACTGGATTAAATCACTTCTTAATTATTACTGTAAGACTGTAAACAGTACACACACTTTAGATTCATACTGGATTAAAATCACTTCTTAATTATTACTGTAAGACTGTAAACAGTACACACACTTTAGATTTATACTGGATTAAAATCACTTCTTAATTATTACTGTAAGACTGTAAACAGTACACACACTTTAGATTCATACTGGATTAAAATCACTTCTTAATTATTACTGTAAGACTGTAAACAGTACACACTTTAGATTCATACTGGATTAAAATCACTTCTTAATTATTACTGTAAGACTGTAAACAGTACACACTTTAGATTCATACTGGATTAAAATCACTTCTTAATTATTACTGTAAGACTGTAAACAGTACACACACTTTAGATTCATACTGGATTAAAATCACTTCTTAATTATTACTGTAAGACTATAAACAGTACACACACTTTAGATTTATACTGGATTAAAATCACTTCTTAATTATTACTGTAAGACTGTAAACAGTACACACACTTCAGATTCATACTGGATTAAAATCACTTCTTAATTATTACTGTAAGACTGTAAACAGTACACACACTTTAGATTCATACTGGATTAAAACCACTGCATAATTATTACTGACAGACTGTAAACTCTACACATGCTACAGATTCATACTGAATTAAAACCACTCCATGATTATTACTGTAAGACTGTAAACATTACACACACTGTAGATTCATACTGGATTAAAATCACTCCATAATTATTAATGTAAGACTGTAAACACTACAAATGCTACAGATTCATACTGGATTAAAACCACTCCATCATTATTACTGTCAGCCTGTAAGAACTACACACACTGCAGATTCATACTGGATTAAAATCACTTCTTAATTATTACTGTAAGACTGTAAACAGTACACACACTTTAGATTCATACTGGATTAAAATCACTTCTCAATTATTACTGTAAGACTGTAAACAGTACACACACTTTAGATTCATACTGGATTAAAATCACTCAATAATTATTAATGTAAGACTGTAAACTCTACACATGCTACAGATTCATACTGGATTAAAACCACTCCATAATTATTACTATAAGACTGTACGCTCTACACATGCTACGGATTCATACTGGGTTATAACCACTCCATAATTATTACTATAAGACTGTACGCTCTACACATGTTACGGATTCATACTGGGTTATAACCACTCCATAATTATTACAATAAGACTGTACGCTCTACACATGCTACGGATTCATACTGGATTATAACCACTCCACAGTTATCTCTGTCAGACTAAAAAAAATTAACACTACAGATTCATACTGGATGGAAATCTTAGATGTGGTAAAGGGGCCTGCACAGGCAGAAGTACTGTAGTAGCTGTTGTCAGAAATCTCTCTGTGACCGAGCTGATGAGAGTGTTGTATCTTGTATCAGAATTATGGGAAATACTGTCTTTAGTGTATCCTAATGATCCAGAGTGTGTCAGCAGGACACAGTGGAGGTCAGTGTGTCTGTGTGATGGCTGGAATGTGGAATGAAAGGAAAAGCTGCTGTCTCTTTCTCCACAGGCAGGGTCTTGGCTGCTTGCCTGTTTTGCATTCTCTGTAATTGTCAGGTTTGAGTGTGGACTGGTTTTCCACACTCTCTTATTTAAATGCAGCCGACTGTAGTAGTGGAGGAGAACGCTGGAGGAGTGTTGGGCAAGCCTTGTGAGAGCTTTCCTCCTTAATTCTGCCCTGAACACAGATAAACAGCTGAAGAAAGATTTGTTTTTTTCTTCTTTGCAGATAAAATGGTCCTGGCCGGGTTTGTGTTCACTCCCAGTTGTTACCTGTAAATCTCAGCAAAGCCAGTTTAATGTGTCAGCCAAGTTTGCCAGACTCATTTCTCACAGCTGCCTCTCCTGCGGGATTAAATGGATTTGCTTTTAATTTGCTGAAGTCAAACAGAACAGAGAGAAGCGTAATGGAAATATCTTTAGTGTGATTTAAAAGTCTTGGCTGGCACATCAAACCAGTGTAAGTGGATTGTAAGTGGAAAGGAATATCTCGAAATGTAGGCTTTGGGTTTTAGACGTGTACAGTGCACACTGAGGCTTTGCTGTATTAAAAATATTTAAGCAAGATCAATATTTTTATATATGCACGTCTTAGGGTGACAATGTGGTGATATTTCTATGTGTATTTTTTGATATTCTCAACAATTAAAGAACCCTGACTAACTACATAAGTGGATGTTGGAAATTGTTTTACAGGTAAATCAAGAAAAAACTGAAATACTGATTCTCTGAACCAACTATACCAATACTTTACGACAGACTCGGTTCTTTAGCTACTAATATCAAACCTGAAGTACGTAACCTGGGTGTGATCTTAGACGGTTTAGCGTGATCGCTGTAGTGGTCAGAGTTGATCACTGTAGTGGTCAGAGTTGATCACTGTAGTGGTCAGAGTTGATCACTGTAATGATCAGAGTTGGTGCTGTAGTGGTCAGAGTTGATCACTGTAATGGTCAGAGTTGATCACTGTAATGATCAGAGTTGGTGCTGTAATGGTCAGAGTTGATCACTGTAATGGTCAGAGTTGGTGCTGTAGTGGTCAGAGTTGATCACTGTAGTGGTCAGAGTTGATCACTGTAGTGGTCAGAGTTGATCACTGTAATGGTCAGAGTTGATCACTGTAGTGGTCAGAGTTGATCACTGTAATGATCAGAGTTGATCACTGTAATAGTCATCACTGTAATGATCACTGTAATAGTCAGAGTTGATCACTGTAATAGTCAGAGTTGATCACTGTAATAGTCAGAGTTGAACACTGTAATAATCAGAGTTGAACACTGTTATGGTCAGAGTTTATCACTGTGATGGTCAGAGTTGATCGCTGTAATGGTCTGAGTTGATCACTGTAATAGTCAGAGTTGATCACTGTAATAGTCAGTGTTGATCACTGTAATAGTCAGAGTTGATCACTGTAATGGTCAGAGTTGATCACTGTAATGGTCAGAGTTGATCGCTGTAATGGTCAGAGTTGATCGCTGTAGTGGTCAGAGTTGATCACTGTAACTGTCAGAGTTGATCGCTGTAATGGTCAGAGTTGATGACTGTAATGGTCAGAGTTGATCACTGTAATGGTCAGAGTTGATCACTGTAATAGTCAGAGTTGATCACTGTAATAGTCAGAGTTGATGGCTGTAATGGTCAGAGTTGATGACTGTAATGGTCAGAGTTGATCACTGTGATAGTCAGAGTTGATGGCTGTAATGGTCAGAGTTGATGGCTGTAATGGTCAGAGTTGATCAATGTAATGGTCAGAGTTGATCACTGCAATAGTCAGAGTTGATCGCTGTAATGGTGAGAGTTGATCACTGTAATGGTCTGAGTTGATCACTGTAACTGTCAGAGTTGGTCGCTGTAATGGTCAGAGGTGATCATTGTAATGGTCTGAGTTGATCACTGTAATGGTCAGAGTTGATCGCTGTATTGGTCAGAGTTGATCACTGTAATGGTCTGAGTTGATCACTGTAACTGTCAGAGTTGGTCGCTGTAATGGTCAGAGGTGATCATTGTAATGGTCTGAGTTGATCACTGTAATGGTCAGAGTTGATCACTGTAATGGTCTGAGTTGATCACTGTAACTGTCAGAGTTGGTCGCTGTAATGGTCAGAGGTGATCATTGTAATGGTCTGAGTTGATCACTGTAATGGTCAGAGTTGATCGCTGTATTGGTCAGAGTTGATCACTGTAATGGTCTGAGTTGATCACTGTAACTGTCAGAGTTGGTCGCTGTAATGGTCAGAGGTGATCATTGTAATGGTCAGAGTTGATCACTGTAATGGTCAGAGTTGATGACTGTAATGGTCAGAGTTGATCACTGTAATGGTCAGAGTTGATCGCTGTAATGGTCAGAGTTGATCACTGTAATGGTCAGAGTTGATCACTGTAATGGTCAGAGTTGGTCGCTGTAATGGTCAGAGTTGATGGCTGTAATGGTCAGAGTTGATCACTGTAATGGTCAGAGTTGATGTCTGTAATGGTCTGAGTTGATGGCTGTAATGGTCAGAGTTGATCACTGTAATGGTCTGAGTTGATGTCTGTAATGGTCAGTGTTGATGGCTGTAATGGTCAGAGTTGATCACTGTAATGGTCAGAGTTGATCGCTGTAATGGTCAGAGTTGATCACTGTAATGGTCAGAGTTGATCGCTGTGATGGTCAGAGTTGATCACTGTAACGGTGAGAGTGGATCGCTGTAATGGTGAGAGTTGATCACTGTAATAGTCAGAGTTGATCGCTGTGATGGTCAGAGTTGATCACTGTAATAGTCAGAGTTGATCACTGTAATAGTCAGAGTTGATCACTGTAATGATCAGAGTTGATCACTGTAATAGTCAGAGTTGATCACTGTAATGGTCAGAGTTGGTCGCTGTAATGGTCAGAGTTGATCACTGTAATAGTCAGAGTTGATCACTGTAATAGTCAGAGTTGATCACTGTAATGATCAGAGTTGATCACTGTAATAGTCAGAGTTGATCACTGTAATGGTCAGAGTTGATCGCTGTAATGGTGAGAGTTGATCACTGTAATAGTCAGAGTTGATCACTGTAATAGTCAGAGTTGATCACTGTAATGGTCAGAGTTGATCACTGTAATAGTCAGAGTTGATCACTGTGATGGTCAGAGTTGATCACTGTAATAGTCAGAGTTGATCGCTGTAATGGTGAGAGTTGATCACTGTAATGATCAGAGTTGATCACTGTAATAGTCAGAGTTGATCACTGTAATGGTGAGAGTTGATCACTGTAATCGTCAGAGTAGATAAATCAAATAAGCAATAAATCATAATAATTCCAGTCACATTTTAATGATCTGAGGCCTGGACTCTGGGGTAGTCAATCGGTTGTTCTAAGATATATATATATCTTAGAGCAATGGACCGACCACATCGATACACATATATACCTTCATTTGTCTTCTGCGTTATATATGTAGATCATGTTGCTTCTCCTCAGAGAAACCTCCTAATAAATGAGTAACTTGTGCTTAATTACCTTTTGATCTGGCGAGCATATTAACGAAGAGTGGTCTCTGAACATACAGTCCCAGTGCTGTAAGTAAAACAAGGTGCTCGAGTGTTTGCAGACACACATTAAACGCCGACCCATCTCAGCGATGCTGCTTCACACGTGGAGCGGCGCTGATTTATTCCTCCCAGCGAGAGGAGAGCACGTGATCCTCCAAACTGGACAGCATGCTCCCTTGACTGACGCATCCATCCTTCTCTCGTCCACCAATCACTGCTGCCCGTGGCGTGGGAGGGACTGCAGGAGCGACAGAGGGTAATGAAGAGAGAAGGTGGAGAGAAAGCAGGTCAGAGAGAGGAACGGAAATAGCTGGATAGCAGGCAGGCATGTGCGGCTCGGAGCGAACGGAAGGTGTGCGAGGCAGGAGTGTGAGTGTGTGAGTCAGCATGGAGCTGGTTTCGGAGCTGGAGGCTGCCTGGAGGCCTGTGCAGCGCCCCACGAGCGCCTGCGTCTTCAGCACAGCACCGGAATCTTCTCCCAGCTGGAAGAGGACCAGCACGATCACAGTCAGGATAGATATGAAGGTTTGTCTCCTTATAGAGTTTTAATTAGTGTGATTGTTTAAATCTGTGACAGTGATTTCGGTTGCTAGGGCTTGGTCTCAGAAAGGTCTCAGAAGATCAGTGATGATGTGGTGCAAGTTAGCTAGGTGGAGGGAAGTGTCCACTGTCCAGATTCCTCCGTGGCAGGCTGTGGATAGTGTGGTCTTAGGGCTGGGAGCCAGTGTTGCATTGCAGTGCTCTAAATATGATGTTGCTGCCTGTGAATCTCTAGTTGCTGAGTCTGGATGGGTCTCTTCACTTGGTCTCTTCTGGTGTTTGTAGGGTGCGTGGAGGAGCCCGAAGGACTCCAGCAGGTGTTTTGGCATACCAGATGTTTGTGTGAGATGCAAAGTTTGGTCTGTATTGTCTATCTGAGGTGGACGTGGAGTAGCTGCCTGAAGTCTGTGATCTTTATTGTTTTAAACGATGTTTACTCGAGTCATGAAGTCTTACAAAGCTTAAATCAGGTCTCAAACATAATTCCAGGATGCTTCCATCTTTGGAGTTGCTGAAGTTGTTGCTGTTTGTACCAGCCATCATTACCATTGTACAGTCATTCCAAAGCTCCATTTCTTCTATGGTCTCTTTGTTTATTTGTCTTTTGGTGTGTGTGGGTGTGTGTAGTCGGACAGCGAAGGCAGCATGAGCGGTCAGTCTCAGTCTGTGGTGGACGGAGGTGGTGGTGGATCCGCTCAAGGCCCTGCTCAAGGCCCCCTGGCCAGTCGTAGGGTTGTGGACCCACCCCCAGACCAGAGGAGCAGTGGCTCCATCAGTGGTCCCAGCCAAAATGGCAGTGAAGTGCCAAGGCCTGTGGTGCGCAAGGTGGTGAGGAGGATGGGTCCAGGTATGGAGGAGAACCCCACTTCCGCCCCAGAACCTCCAAAACCTCCCCCCACGGCCACCTCGGTGCCAAAAGCAACAAAAGCCCCCTCTCAGGCTTCCAATCAAGAGGATGATATCTCTGTGGGTCTGACCAGTCTCATGGGGCGTGGGAGGACCAAAGAGCATCGCTCGCGATCTCGAGCCGCTGATCGTAGAGAGGAGAACCAGATACCTGCAGAGGAGGCCAGGCAAGAGGGCCCAGCTCCGGCTACAGCTCCCACTGCCAACCCGCCTAAAGCGGATCCCCTCGCCCCACCTGTGAGCTTCCTCCCGTCTCATAAACCGAGCCCCCTCACTCCATCCTCTAGCGTTCTCCCGCCTTCCAAACCAGACCCATTAGCTCCACCGAGTGGCTTTCTCCCATCTGTGAAGCCAGACCCACTGGCTCCCCGGAGTGGCTTTATCCCACCTTCCAAAGCAGACCCGTTGGCGCCCCCAAGTGGCTTCATCCCACCCGCCAAAGCAGATCCACTTTCCCGGCCTCCTGGTTTCATCCCACCCGCCAAAGCAGATCCACTTGCCCGGCCTCCTGGCTTCATCCCTAGCCCTAAACCCAACACACCTGCTCCACCTGCTGGTGTAGTCCCGCCTTCCAAACCAGACCCTCTTGCACCACCTGCCGGATTTGTTGCTGCCCCAAAAAGGGACCCTTTCGCCCCTGCGTCGGGGTTCATCCCCCGGCCCAAAGCGGACCCGCTAGCGCCCCCTGCAGGGTTCATTCCTGCCACTAGGATAACTGCGGTCCGGAAACCAGAGGTACAAAGAGCATGTGCTCAAAACGCATGTACAGCCTAAGAGCTGGTGCACGGTGTGAAAGCAGAACACTTTAATAGGTGTGATATTATTGACCACTAACGTATTTGATTGCTGTGTCATTAACCCACTGGCTTGGAGTCTAACACCACAATCTGATTGTAGTGTGTTGTTGTTGATTTTCTGTTTGTCTAGTAGGGCTGTGTATCGGCAAGAACCTGGCGATGCAGTACGTATCGTGATACAGCGGTCACGATTCAATATATCACGAGATATTGCGATACTGCAAGCAAAGTGATATATTGCGATTTTTTTTCTAATCCTACTATCAAAACACACCACTATATGAACAGGTTCGTCAATGCTTACAATAGCCCTGCGCCCTTGTGCTGCTTGTTAATGTTGGAGTTGGAGCTGAAAATGGATTACAACACTGGCATCTAGTGGTCAGAGGCTTAAACACAACACACAATGAATCACTATCTGCCAGAAATCTGTGTATCGATACTGTGTTTTTAAGAATCGATACAGTATCACCAAACATAATATCCTGATATTTGATATTTTCAATATTTTCTTACACCCCTAATGTCTAGTAAGCTGTAATCTGAGCTATTCTGGCCCTGTTCTTAACCTGGAGTCTTGATTTGGACACAAACCCTAGTGGCTTGAGACTCTACTCTCACCTGTGTGGTATAAAGTTGCACTCCTAGTGCATGATGTAGGTGTGGTTTTCATTGGTATGTGGTGTGCGTTGGTGTGTGTGTGTATATATACTGCTCTCTTTGCAATTCCTTACACATACTTGGGTGTATTGTGTCGATCTGAAGGTAAAGGGAGCGCCTCGACCCTCCGCTGCCCCTGCTGGGAAGCCAGGTGCCGCTGGTCAACAGGTGTGTGGTCTGGGGTTTCCCTGCTTGTGTTTGTGATTGTGTGAACTTCTGCAGCAGGCTCCAGGGAGTTTCATTGAGGAGCACACAGTAGATGTGTCTAGGCCGTTAGGTGCAGAAAGATGGAGGTGCTCCAGAACAAGGATGTGGCTTTGAAAATATTTGCAAAACAAAGAACTACTGTATGTATGTTATACTCTGTATGTTAACATTCATGGTTCTGCAGTTGCGATGTCCTGATCCTGTTTTCTTGCCCCCGCTCTCAATCCGACTCCTTTATTATTGAACAGTGTCCAGTTTAGTTACAGTTAGGAAGGTCAGCGCAGGTCAGAAATTTATTTGTTGGTGGATATTATCAAGTATCAATGAAGGTAAACCACAAAATACTGGCTTAGGTCACAGTTCATAACACAAATGACTTAGCTAGTACTACTACCACCACTTATCAGCACGTTCTTGTACTAGTTTTATACTTTTCTAATCACTAAATGTTCAAATATGGAAATATATCATCGTTGTCCAAAGAAAAACAATAGCAACTTTGGACGAGAGGACAAAGAAAGTCTTACCTTTCAATGCAAGGGAATGTAAAAGGGGTTTTATCCCAAAGACGTGTTGAAGCATTTCTATTGGTCTGGGCTGTGTCCAAACTGTGCAGCAAAATCAACAAAAGTTGAGAAACCTGGATTTGGATTTGGACGGCAATGATATATACTCACTGCAGTGACTGTGATTCTAGTCTCTTGACGCATTAGGGCTGGGCGATATATCGATATATCCTCCCGTCTCATAAACCGAGCCCCCTCACTCCATCCTCTAGCGTTCTCCCGCCTTCCAAACCAGACCCGTTAGCTCCAGCGAGTGGTTTTCTCCCATCTGTGAAGCCAGACCCACTGGCTCCCCCGAGTGGCTTAATCCCACCTTCCAAAGCAGACCCATTGGCGCCCCCAAGTGGCTTCATCCCACCCGCCAAAGCAGATCCACTTTCCCGGCCTCCTGGTTTTATCCCACCCGCCAAAGCAGATCCACTTGGATTTGAATGGCGATGCTATACTCACTGCAGTGACTGTGATTCTAGTCTTTTGACGCATTAGGGCTGGGCGATATATCGATATATCTTTATATGAGATATAAGATGAGACAATATAATTTATATCGATATAGTCTGTGTTTTGCTGCAATTACACTTGTAGTAATTACACCAGTTCGCCTCTCTCTCTCTCTCTCTTTCTCTCTCCCAGTTTGTCTTAACTTCACACAGCCCCGCCTCTATCTCGCTCTCTCTCACACAAAACTCAGCCCTCGCCACCGCTTCACGCGTTTAGCAGGCAGCGACAGCATGGGGACGGATGCAGACACCAAAGAAGCTGGAAAGTAGGGCTAGCTATCGCAATTCAATAAGCAAAAAGGTACCGACCGAAACGTCTCGATACTACCGAGTACCAAAAACTTTTTTAAAAAACGGTACTTCGGTATTTCTCCACAGAGCAGTAACCAATTTTATACTTAAAGGATTGCATAGTTTTATAGTTTAGTGTTTAGTTCTTAATAAAGCAGCACAAAGATGCTCTTTGTTTGAACAAGATCCAAATAAAAAGATAAAAAATTAAAATATTATGGTGACAGTATGAGACTGAGACTCTGTTAAATAAGTACATTTTTGTATTTTTTGTTACAAGTCAGAAAAAAGGTATTGTATCAGTATTGAAAAATTTCAAACGATACCCAGCCCTAGTCAGAAGTGCCTGTGGGACCTTTGGGACGTGTAGCTTTGACGCAGAAGTGCCTTTTTGTTATCAACTTATGAGAAGACAAAAATATTGAGATATATATCGTATATCGCCATTCAGCTAAAAATATTGAGATATTATTTTTGGTCCATATCGCCCAGCCCTAGACTGCATATATTATCAAAATAGATACTTTACAGGAGAGGCCAAAAACAGTCTTCACTTTCAGTGCAAGTCAATGGAACCAGAATTTTTTCCAAGTGATTTTTAAGCATTTCTATTGGTCCATTTATCATGGGAATTGGACACGATGTCAATGGCAGCTGACGTGTTCGAATGATGTAGAAAAAAGAAAATCAACAAAAATGAGGATACAATTTTTTTTTATTGGACACCGATGATGTATTTCCAAGGTGTCTGCAAACAATAATACTAAATATAGACTATTTACAGTTTCCTAGATTGGATTAAGGCCAAAAAATCTGATATGAGAGCTGGGTTAAGCTCAGTAATGTGGAGTGCACATGTACCCTTAGTCTGATTTCTTTCATATTACCATATGCATACCATACTAGGCCTATGATGGATGCCCCACAAGTTAGACCACCTCCATGAAGCACTGGTTAACCCACACATGCTCTAATAGAGGCTAGTGGGACAGGTATGCAAACAAAGCAGCTAGGCTGGAAATCCAGATTATACAGTGGTCAGGACATCCCAGCTTAACCAGTCAGTAGATACTGTAAATACTGATACCAGTACCTCAGAGTGATGCACTTCTGTCTGTCTGTACTTTCCTGTGTCCTCCCATCTGTGCTCCGCTCTCCTCCTCCACCGGCTTTATCTTCAGGCGTCTCCACTGATCCCGACTGAGGATGACCACAAGCGTCTGGAGCAGATCCTGACTGTGGAGAAACTCGCTGTAACTCTCTCTCCCTCTCTCTGGCCTCTCTTGTTTTTCTCTCCTTTAACCTGCCTGTCCGTTTGGCGGTCCCTCAGCTTCGCTGCTAGTGCTAGAGCCTGGGTGAAAGGTGGTCCTCCTTTACCAAACAAGCCCCACCACCTGTCCACATCCTGCACACCATGAATTAATCAGACAGGGACAGAGAGAAGAAAGACCCAGGGCCCTGATTTTGTATAAGGCCAGCACGTTCCTAATCTGGCTCCAGGCGAAAGCTGGCGTTGCCATTTATTCCCTGTTTGCTACTCTGGAGGTCAGGAATGATGCTGGCTGGGTGGAGTGACCTAACAGTGGGTTTGAGTTAGAAGCCCACCAAGCTTGATCTGACCCACTGTTATCACCAGCACACATGCGGAGGCAGTAAATATGGAGGTCTAGGGGTTTGTTAGTGCCTCTAAAAGACACTCCGTGTTTAGCTTGTCTAACAGATGGTCAGGCTGGAGTTGTTCATTACGTTTGGGTCTCGTTGCCTTTATTGGCTGGTCGCAAAGCAGAGCCCTGATTACAGCTCGATCCACGTATACCCATTAGAGTCGAGCTCGCCGCCTGAGTTAGCCTTTCTCTGACTCGCTTTATTCTCTGACTCGCTTTATTCTCTGACTCGCTTGATTCTCTCTGACTCGCTTTATTCTCTGACTCGCTTTATTCTCTGACTCGCTTGATTCTCTCTGACTCGCTTTATTCTCTGACTCGCTTTATTCTCTGACTCGCTTTATTCTCTCTGACTCGCTTTATTCTCCAACTCGCTTTATTCTCTGACTAGCTTTATTCTCTGACTCGCTTTATTCTCTCTGACTCGCTTTATTCTCTGACTCGCTTTATTCTCCAACTCGCTTTATTCTCTGACTCGCTTTATTCTCTCTGACTCGCTTTATTCTCTGACTCGCTTTATTCTCCAACTCGCTTTATTCTCCAACTCGCTTTATTCTCTCTGACTCGCTTTATTCTCTCTGACTCGCTTTATTCTCCGACTCGCTTTATTCTCTCTGACTCGCTTTATTCTCTCTGACTCGCTTTATTCTCCGACTCGCTTTATTCTCTCTGACTCGCTTTATTCTCCAACTCGCTTTATTCTCTCTGACTCGCTTTATTCTCTCTGACTCGCTTTATTCTCTCTAACTCGCTTTATTCTCTCTTACTCGCTTTATTCTCTCTGACTCGCTTTATTCTCAGACTCGCTTTATTCTCTGACTCGCTTTATTCTCTCCTACAAGCTTTATTCTCCAACTCGCTTTATTCTCTGACTCGCTTTATTCTCTGACTCGCTTTATTCTCCGACTCGCTTTATTCTCTCCTACAAGCTTTATTCTCTCCTACAAGCTTTATTCTCCAACTCGCTTTATTCTCCGACTCGCTTTATTCTCCGACTCGCTTTATTCTCTGACTCGCTTTATTCTCTCTGACTCGCTTTATTCTCTGACTCGCTTTATTCTCTAACTCGCTTTATTCTCTGACTCGCTTTATTCTCTGACTCGCTTTATTCTCCAACTCGCTTTATTCTCTCCTACAAGCTTTATTCTCCAACTCGCTTTATTCTCTGACTCGCTTTATTCTCTCTGACTCGCTTTATTCTCTGACTCGCTTTATTCTCCAACTCGCTTTATTCTCTCCTACAAGCTTTATTCTCCAACTCGCTTTATTCTCCGACTCGCTTTATTCTCCGACTCGCTTTATTCTCTCTGACTCGCTTTATTCTCTCTGACTCGCTTTATTCTCTCTGACTCGCTTTATTCTCTCTGACTCGCTTTATTCTCTCTGACTCGCTTTATTCTCCGACTCGCTTTATTCTCTCTGACTCGCTTTATTCTCTCTGACTCGCTTTATTCTCCGACTCGCTTTATTCTCTCTGACTTGCTTTATTCTCCAACTCGCTTTATTCTCTCTGACTCGCTTTATTCTCTCTGACTCGCTTTATTCTCTGACTCGCTTTATTCTCTCTTACTCGCTTTATTCTCTCTGACTCGCTTTATTCTCTGACTCGCTTTATTCTCTGACTCGCTTTATTCTCTGACTCGCTTTATTCTCCGACTCGCTTTATTCTCTCCTACAAGCTTTATTCTCCAACTCGCTTTATTCTCCGACTCGCTTTATTCTCTGACTCGCTTTATTCTCTCTGACTCGCTTTATTCTCTGACTCGCTTTATTCTCTAACTCGCTTTATTCTCTGACTCGCTTTATTCTCTGACTCGCTTTATTCTCTCTGACTCGCTTTATTCTCTGACTCGCTTTATTCTCTCCTACAAGCTTTATTCTCCAACTCGCTTTATTCTCCAACTCACTTTATTCTCTGACTCGCTTTATTCTCTGACTCGCTTTATTCTTTGAGACGCTTGATTCTCTGACTCGCTTGATTCTCCGGCTTGCTTGATTCTCTGACTCGCTTGATTCTCCAGCTTGCTTGATTCTCTGACTCGCTTGATTCTCTGACTCGCTTGATTCTCCGGC